>CM076078.1:22012500-22505000 GCA_038088235.1 Zacco platypus | reverse complement strand
CCAATAAACTTAAGCATAAAATTGTCAGGCCTCAGGGTGTCATACTTAACAGGGAGTAACATAAGAGCTGCTGGAACGAATACAATCAGCTGAGTATTTTATGATACTTTTTTTTAAAGGCTGTTAAGAGATGCTGAAGAAAGCACCAGATGTGTGTTGGTTAGTGTGTGTGATGTTAATTTGAGCATGAGATTCAAAAATGTTGGTCGACGATGCATTATTTTGTTGTGGGAGAGTTTAAGGCATGTTCCAATCCATAGATTTATTTTCATATGGGTGAATCAGCCACTTCTTGGTTAATTAACCTTTCTGTTATGAAGGTTATTTTTTTCGTTAGTAATTCGTAATTTAGCAGAATGCAGGGACTGGCAAACATTCAACCTTACTTTAATGATATATAAACACAAAATGAAAGTAAAAACGGCAGCCCTCACAGCCGACTGCCGCACACATATAATGGCACTGTTTTAATGGCACTATGGTGACTGCTCCCCCTACCAGGAGAAACCAGTCCAGCAACCATCTTGTTACTAACTCTGATTTTTAAGCATGATACCTCATCACCCCATTCTGTTCTTGAATGTAATAGGGCTCAAAACTACATTTTCACAATTTACAATTTAGTAAGACTCTGAACATCAGGAGCTCTGACTCATAGTCCATATGTGTTAGCTTTGAGGACATCTGTATGCCAGTGTTCGCATAAAAGATGACAAAATGAACTGAGATGTGCAGATTTCAACTTTACAGTGTCTCTTCTGGGTAAAACAGACCAAAACTTTTGATAGCTCATCTTGAGCTCACTGCTGTACCCATATTTTTGTGTGAGGTAAAAGTCCTTAGCAGATCTAAGAATCTTGACGGATGATTTATTTAGTAGATGATCTTTACAGCATGTTATTGATTTGCCCACAGCACTGATCTTGCTAACATCAGTGAGGGTTTGACTATTAACTGGAGTTTTAAGCACAACTTGTTACAGGACGACACTCAAGCAGAGATTAATAAAATATAAAGTTCGTTTATTCACAGCAATGAGGGATTAACAGGTAAGATGGCAGTAAATGAATATGACATCGACATATAGAATGGTATTGTAACAAAGTCTCTTGTTTTACAGATGCTGAAGGATTCCCTGGAAACCAGATAGTCAAATCCACACACCTCAGAAGATCAGGTAAGTAATAGTCACAGTAATGGATGTCCGAAGTACAAAAAGGAAGTATCAACTTGCATGGGGAACAGATGACATCAGGATGCATTGAAGCAGATGATCTGGCAGGTAAATCAACGGGAGCATGGAGTGAACATCCTCTTCGCATAAACGAGACCGGACAATGAGGTACTAGAATCGAGACATTAGAAGCAGTAAGCATTACAACAGTAGTGAGTGGACGCATGTTGATAGAGGGTTCAACACTCTATCCATGGAATGAGGTGGTCGTATGGGGCAGTTATTTATGATACTTGATCCACTTATTATATTATATTATATTATGATCCACTTGCATAGGTTCATGAACTGGTTCTGGAGGATTGCTGTTTGATGGTTGGCAGAGGAGAGAGGGGAACATTTGACCCTGGTTTTCTTCAATACGCGACTGCATACGACTAGCCAGCCTTACGGAAAGCTGGATGAAATGCTCCAATCCTATGGTGTTGTCGTATGCTGCCAGATGCAGCCGAACGCGCTGATTCAATTCCTGCCGATAGGTGTTGATAAGCGAGTGCTCATTCCAACCACTGGCAGCAGCAAGAGTTCTGAACTTGAGAGAATAATCAGACACTGACATTTGACCTTGACGTAGATGATATAATTGTTCACCAATGGAAGAATCACCAGCAATTTTACCAAAAACTTCATGAAAATGTTCTAGAAAGTTCGAAAAAGATTGTGTGACAGTACCTTCTTGGGTCCAGATCGTTCCAGCCCATTGGAGCGCTCGTCCAGACAGCAGGGATATGATGTAAGCGATTTTTGCGCATTCTGTTGGGAAAAGATGTGGCTGCATCTCCAGGGTCAATGAACACTGGAGTAGAAAACCATTACAATCCTCCGCCAAACCTGAGAAGGGCACTGGTCAGGCCACGGGACTGGCAACTACCGGTGGAGAAGGAGTGGAAGCAGCGATGACAGGAATTCTGGGTGGAGGAGCATGATCTGAGGGTACATGCCAAATTTGGGAACAGCGCTACCTACAGGTCATAAGATCTGAAAAATGGAAATTTTTACTCATAAGTCATCAACAGTTTGTCAGAAAATCATGATAGGTGGGCACCGATTTTGCCTGGATCGGACCAACCATTGGTCCTCCATTTTGAAATATGTCATAAATTCCATCTTTTAAACAGTTTGACATATCGATACCAAATTTGGTAGGGATCATCATCAGCATACCCTGAAGGCATCTAAGAATTTTGAACACAGCGCTACCTAGTGTTCCACAGATATAAGGATTTTTGCAAAAACATAACTTTTGAAAACATTGTCCAATTTTGTTTTCTCTGTCCTTACGTTCCATTGCTAATGCCGATTCTGATGATATCACATTTTTCATTTTCATCATTTTGTTTGTCAGCCATTTTGAAGTAAATTAAAAACATGTTTTGTTTCTCCTACAAATTTTGTCATGATCAGATGATCTTTGGCCCAAACCACACTGTAAATGACTGAATAGATTTTTGATATTAGCTACCATTCCTGAGAAATACCTCTCCGAAATTGACTGCCTGTGTTTTTTGTTTGTTAGGTTAGCATGCTAATAGGTTAGAGGGGATTAATTGGAAATTTGGGGTAATTTGTACAAACTTTATCAAATACAAACATAAACATTGTGTTTGGTCATAAGCAGACATGCATGCAAACAAATTTTAAAAATAACATTTTTAACTGCACCCGAGCATAATCAGTTTTGGGGATCTATTGGTTGTAGGTAAACTGTCGAAACTGATATGAATAGAGCTTTTGAGACCATTGTACACTGAATCATTAGATTAGAGTAATTTTTTTTCTGAATTTTGTTCTTTCAAATGTCTTTTAAAAACTATTCTATTGCTCTCAAACCTTTGAACGGTAGTGAATATAAATTTTATTTTAAAGGGGCTACAAAACCTTGTTTTTAGCAACACTGGTTGCCTTTATAGGCTAACCTGCAATTTTGCAAATTTCCAGGTTGTTCCCTTCAGTTCCCATTAATTCCCATAATTCCCATTAATTCCCACGGCTCGATACCTGCGTGGTACAACGTTATGAAAAAGTGTGTGTAAAATTATGATAATACTAAAATTATTATTATTTTTTGTTTTATTTTGTAGACAATATCCACAGTATTGACAATGTTTTTTGATTGATAAATACACTAATAATAATAATAATTTATAATATATATATTTATTTTTAATATTATTATCATTATTATTCAAAATATAATAATAATTATTATTATTATAATAAATGAACTGTTATAATAGTTATAATATATATAATAATATACTGTTATAATATATAATAATAAACTGTTAAATTAATAAATATTACCATTTATTTATTTATTTATTTATTTATCATTAACTAGTTTTAACGTTTCCTTATGAAAACTAATTTATTCATAAATTAATTAAAAAACAGGACTATTTACAGGAATATTCCTGTAGCTGTAAAGCATGTGAATCTCTTTTTCTGAATAAAGTAAAGGAAACATGGTCAGTGATTACTATCTTGTGATGAAAATTCATTGTTTATTCTGAACATAATCATCAACAACTGGGGTAGCGTCTAAATCAGCATTAGTTTCATGCAGTTCGTAAAGAGCTGAATTTGTAGATATTCTGATTGTTAGAGCACTTTGAGAGTGTGGGACACTGAATTGGCTCTCAGTATGTGGTTACTGATAGGGGAGAGGGTTTAATCATATACAAGGATATCAAGTGCCTGGGAGGGTGTAATGAAGCAAAACTGATGGAATAAAACCAATAAAGCTGTTTACACCATGCACCAGTTTCACACTAAAATGGCTCTTAGTTGATGAGTCAGAGTCTCTTACTGATTTGACCTGCTGGGTGTAAGTGCTGACTTGCATGTGGGTGTTCAGTTTGCACACCAGATTAAGTAAAATCGTATTCAGTCGATAAACTTCAGCTTAAAATTCAATTCTGTTTATGACCAAAATATACATTCAGGTCATATCTGCAGGAACATTTTAGGATCGATCACATGCTGCGTGTCAGTGTTTGCTCATGTGTTACTGTTTTCTGGGTCGTTTATTTAATTTTTCCTTTATGTCTGATCCATATCTGAGCGTGTGGTGATCAATAGCTATTGACCTCTAATGTAATAACACAAACCCAGAAACATTTCAGTTAAATATATTAGTCACAAACATTGTTTAATCTGCACTAAGCAAGGGCATCTATAATAGCTAGAGAGAGAGAGAGAGAGAGACATCCATTAGTATTCCCATTCATGTCAATGACAGTTCAAAGCAATTCCACTAGCTGAAATATCTTGTTTTGGATATTCTCTGCCTTATCAAATACAATGTTGTTTGATTTATGTCATTTAAACCATGAATGATTTTGTTATGTCTTTTTTCTCACCAAGGCAGCATTTTTAGAAAATACTGTAAAAACAGTAATATTGCAAAATATTATAAAAATGTAAAAATAGTTTTTTCCCCCATTTGAATATATTTTAAAATGTAATTTATTCCTGTGATGTCAAAGCTGAATTTTCAGCATCATTACTCCAGTCTTCAGTGTCACATGATCCTTCAGAAATCATTCTAATATGCTGATTTACTGCTCAATAAACATTTCTTATTATGTATGTTGACAACAAATGCTGCTTAATTTCTTGATCTTTTGCATCATTGCAAAAGTTTTACTGTCACTTTTGTTTTGAGTCCTTGCTGAATAGATATCGTACTATCTTTTTTTTTTTTTTTTTTTTTTAATAACTTTTGAATGGTATACAGGTGCTGGTCGTATAATTAGAATATCATCAAAAAGTTGCTGAATTGAACTGATACTGAATTTGGGATTTTCCTCAGTTGTCAGTTATAATCATCAAAATTAAAAGAAATAAACATTTGAAATATATAAGTCTGAGTGTAATGAATGAATATAATATACAGGTTTCACTTTTTGAATGGAATTAGTGAAATAAATCTTACTTTTTGATGATATTCTAATTATATGACCAGCACCTGTATGTATATTCTGACAGAATCTGATTTTGAGATTTGAATAGTTCAGATCAGATGCTCACAAACCCTTTTAAATGTCCTGTATAGTCCTGAAGGCAAATCATATAATCCTCTGCTTGAAATCTTTCATTTGATCCTTGGTGGATCAGACGACATGTCCATTGCTACCGATGGGTGATCATAACAGCTCAGTGTGGAATGTCCATTTTGATTCTTTAGTCAGCAGTATATTTCATCATGTGTGAACAGGTAGTGAAAGGGAGACCAGTGCAAATTGTATAAAAGCCAGTATCATTGTATAGTCTATTTTTTCTTTTTCCAGACATATGGGTGCATTTTTAGAGGATCTGTGTAAAGCTATAGGTTAATTCATTCAGAGTGGGTGTAAAATCAATATGAATGGATATTTCATATTATTGTCTGGGATGTTGGAATAGATGGTCTGAGATACGACTGCTCACACTCTCAGCTATTAGTTTTTTTTCCCTATCAATTTTATGTGGAATTTGAGATTCTTTACGTTTAATCTCAAACTCAAAAAGCAAATTAGCAAAGTATCAATTTATTGAATTATAATGCTAAATGATTCTTGAAAATGAAACCATGTGGAGTTTTGACAGTTAAATGGGTGTCTAAATAACATTTGTTTTATTTTCCTCATTTGGAGTAAACTTGTTGTTACAGGAATGAACTGATCTGCATAAACTAGTAGGGTTGTCAAAAGTACAGCTGTTATGCTGAATTTCAACTCCCTGCAAATTATTACCCCACCCCATTTTCCTCAAGGATGTCTCTGTACATTGCTGCATTCTTCTTTCCCTTGATCCTGACTAGTCTCACAGTTGCTGAAAAACACAGCATGATGCTGCCACCACCATGCTTCACTGTAGGGATGGTATTGGCCAGGTGATGAGCGGTGCCTGGTTTCCTCCAGATTTGACGCTTGATATTCAGGCCAAAGAATTCAATCTTTGAGAATTTTGTTTCTCATGGTCTGAGAGTCCCCCAGGCAGGCTGTCATGTGCCTTTTACGGAGGAGTGGCTTCCGTCTGGCCACTCAACCAGACAAGGCTGATTGGTGGAGTGATGCAGAGATGGTTGTTCTTCTGGAATGTTCTCCTCTCTCCACAGAGATAAACTGGAGCTCTGTCAGAGTGACCATCGGGTTCTTGGTTCTTCCCCAATTGCTCAGGTTGGCCAGACGGGGGAGTCCTGGTGGTTCCAAACTTTACAGAAGATGGAGACCACTGTGCTCATTGGGACCGTCAATAGTGTTTTCTGTACCCTTCTCCAGATCGGTGCCTCAATACAATCCAGTCTTGGAGGTCTACAGACAATTCTTTGGACTGCATGACTTGGTTTGTGCTCTGACATGCACTGTTAACTGTGGGACCTTATATAGACAGGTGTGTGCCTTTCCAAATCATGTCCAATCAACTGAATTTACCACAGGTGGACTCCAATCAAGTTGTAGAAACATCTCAAGGATGATCAGTGGAAATACAAGGATGCACCTGAGCTCAATTTTGTTAGTCATGGCAAAGGCTGTGAATACTTATGTAGATGTGATTTTTTGTTGTTGTTGTTTTTAATGCATTTGCAAAGATTTCAACCGAGCTTCTTTCACGTTGTCATTATGAGGAATTCTTTGTAGAATTTTGAGGAAAATAATTAATTTAATCGATTTTGGAATAAGTCTGTAACATAACAAAATGTGGAATGTGAATACTTTCCGGATGCACTGTATTGATTTATGACTTATTGACTTATCATACGATATATGGATGTGACATTGATTATTTTTGGTGATACAATATATTGCCCATTATGTTTATACAAAAATTAATGTCACCAACATTTTGCTGATCACGCTGCCTCTGTCATCTTATCTGAAAAGAATGAAAAGAAGGCATCACTTAAGACGTTAAAGTGTTTTCCTGACAACTACAGAGAGTTTGGAAGAACAAGTCCAAATGCACACAGTTTTAAAGCTGCAATCCACTTTTCTACTGCAAGCGTGACAGCTTGAAATGTGTTAAGGAGTTTTCCACGGTAAATGTTCGGTAAACAGACCTTTTTGACCATTGTGCTCGTGTCTTCACGCATGACACGTTTTAAACATGCAGCACTCAAATTAAAAGAAGTTAAACTTTTAAAAAGAATGGAAAGCATGGCTCTATAAAAATAGATTTAGCAGTAGATATGGCCTGTTGGGCATCTGTGCTTTTGTTCATGGACATCTGATTGCTAAGTAGGGCTTGTTTTTCAGCAGAAGTATGCACTGTTACTTTACTGAGAAAAGAAGGTCATGGAAAAATCTCTAGATGGAAAATCTCCATATAAGTGACTTATAAGTGTTTTTTTTCTTCTGCTTGTTACTTTGCACTTTTTTTTAGCAAAGGTTTATGTATTATTTATTCAAGTTTTTTTTTTTTTAAATTTAGGATATTTATTTTTTTGACACTTCAGTGCACTATCTACATATTCTTAAGAGTTATGATCACTGAAAGTGTATAGGCCTACTTACATTATTATCCTGTCATATTATGATTATATACAGTAGCATAAAATGGTTTTAAAATGACAGTAATATAATTAATCACAATTATTTCTGGGACAATATACTGTTTACAAAATGTAGTTATCCTAACAGCCCTAATCAGAGATGCTAGTCAGTTAGTTGGTAAGAATCCGCTTACCTCTGAAAATGAAGATGCAGGTTTTGTGTTGTTTTTTTTTTTTTTTTTTTTTTTTTTAATTATCAACCATATATAATGTGTGATTTAATCGGAAACTGCCATGATTGACTGTGAGAACCAACAGGACAACATTTTTTATAGTGCTTAATTCAACAGTTTTTTCTCTGGTACCAAAATTGGTTCTAAGAACCACAACATTTAATTGGTAATGAAACCAAAACAGTGTTTTATGTCTCAATTGATCATTATTGTTGCTACTTTGCATCATCTAGATGAGAACAAGATAATTTTTAAAATACCTTTAACAAGAGCATCTTGAGAAACTGCAAATGGGCTTTGTCACCTTTAAGAGAAAGGGATGAAGTCAGGCATTTAGATACGCCAGCTGTATCTTGCAACTCATTAATTCCTAATAAAAAAATGGAATGAATATTCATGGGAGACAGGTGGGATCTATTAGAGCTAAAATGAAGTTGTCTTTCAGAATGTCAAGTACTTTTTATAATAACCTAAAAAGATTGCAAAGTTGCAAGGTGATAACAGCAAATAAACAACATATGTTGAACATTAGCTTTTCACTTGCATGGTCTAATTAACAGATATTGAGATAAATGGGTGGGGATGAAGAATTGTAGTGTAATGTTACTCTGTGACTGAAGCAAGATATCATAATTTTGCTGAGTAGGTATTGTTTGGTTTTAAAGTCTCTTATTTTTGTCAGATGACCTGACCTGTTTCTGTGATACATAACTGATGTCCAACATACTTATCCTGCAGGTTTAGGGCTGTTGTGACCTGTAACTTTCTGCAATTAAATACTGTTGATTTTACAAGATATTCAGTGAATATTACATGGGGCCTACTGTGCGTTTTTTTTTTCTTCCCCAAAACCTTGTGTGCTGCACACAAAGGCAGCTTTTTAAATTTTGGTACATGCTCGACATTAAAAAACTATTATTAAGCACAATAAGCAGTTGACTGACACATGGCGTAAACATGTGACCATTTTCTTTCACATTTAATTGCACTTGATTGATCAAATACACAAGCAATTATGTCAAAATGCCCATTGAGTGGAGTATGCATCTAAACACTGTTGGTTATGTCTCAAGTGAAAGTAAACAGTTGGGTGTTAACCAGATATGTATCAGTATAATGGATCTGTGCGTTTAGTCTTAAAGTGACAGCAGTTTGATTTAACTACCAAAAACGCATCCGGGAATAAATTCAGCCAACCCAGAGTTTGTTCCCGGTTAACACACAAGACATTCTCAACTGAGTGACGAATCGATGATTCACCATGGAAATCTCTCTTCTTCTTCTTTTGATAAATGGCGTTTTACATTACCTACTTAGTGCACATCGCCACTTATTTGGTGGTTGTGTAATCATTTTTCAATCTTCTAATTTAATAAGTAATCTTTATTTACTGAAAATAAGAATTATATTGTTTGTTTGATGCCAATTATTTAGTAAGATATTACATATGTATTTTATTATAGAAATTATAGCATACTAAATTTGTTATATAGTTAGTTATATACTACATATATATATATATTTGGAACTGAAAGTTGAGGTTATCCCCTTACTTACTTTTAAACATACCCAGGCATGTCACACTACCTGCTCTCTGGAATACCCCCCTGGTGGGGTTTTAAGTTTCTTAAAATTAACATTTCCCTTTGCCATGCACTTCTTTTAGCCACACAATGACAGCTATGCAATATTTTATATATTTGATTATTAAAAATGAATGAATGAATTAATTCATTCATTCATTCAAATTCAAATTTTTCAGGGTTGTCTCAGACTTTTTGACCCTGTATTTTAATTTTAACTAGTTGTTTTTAATAATTCTTTCTAATTAGATGAGGTCATTTCAGATGGAAATTTATTCATTGTATTATGGAATCTTTAATTCTGTTTTGGCTCCTGAGGAAGTTGCTAGATTTTGTAATGTGAATTCACAATGAGCTGGACCGAGATGTGGGCAAATACTTGGGTCTGTCCTGTTCAGATGGTGCTGTTTATCATTCTCCTGCATAAACCACAGAGAGAAGAGAATGGGAGAAGCAAAGTTTGGGCCAGTCTTTGTACATCTTGGCAAAGGAACCTCTTCATTCATTACCTGCTTTGTTGGGGAGGTTTTAGCATTGATTTAGCATTTTCATCCCCAGAGCCAGATGGTGCTATGAAGAATCGCTGTCGCATCTCATCCAAAACTTTGCGGGGCAGACCATCATAAACACTCTTGCTGTTCATCTTCATGGGTTGTGCTGCCACAGTTTGTTTCTTCTTCTTTTTGCATTAGAATTGGTAAATGGACAGTTATAGTTTATCAAGCATTATTTGATGTATCATTGATCATTATTCTAGATAAATTGTGTTGCAAGCAGAGGTTTATTAAATATTCTAATTTCAAGCTAATGCCCCTCATTCCTCATACACAAAATGAATGCCAGATCCCGCCTGGAGAAATATAACTATATTGACACATGGTGAGTTGGGATCCCACTTGTGTAATACAATAAGTTTTAGTGAGTCCTTGAAAGGTCAATACCGTGCACTTCTTCAAGGACTAGCACAGTGTTGCTCTAATCAACTAATTGGTTTGTCTCTCAGAGGACAGCAAGCAGAGATACTTGCATCTCCTTGTTATTGTTCATGTCTTGGAAACAATAAAAGCATTTGCTATTTACTTAAAGGAATGGGTCCCTCAAAATATTAAATTCTGGAGAGTTCATGAGATAAGTCATAGTCTGATTTGTGAACTGATCATCTTTTGAGTCAGATCTTTTAAATGAATCACTTGATCTAGTTCACATGACTGGTCTTAATGATTCTGAACAGGCACTCTAGTTCAAATCAATGACTTTGGACTACAGTGAGGAATATAGAGTTGTATTTTATACTTTTATGGCCTATTTTAATCTTAAAAACTCTAGTTGTCATTTATTGTAATTGCATGAAAATTTGTGATCAGTTTGTTCTACGTTTGTTAACAGTTTTAGCTCTTTTGTGATTAAAAGCAAGACTTTCAGTCTTTAAAGTGGCATTTTACTTTAACCAGCTGTATCTTTTCCTTAAACATGATTTTTTAATCAAGTTAATATTCATTCAGGGTAAATAGGGGAAAAAAATCCTTTATTTGACTCTATTCTGGGTATGTGGAATGGAAAAGTGTGCTTGTAACTTTCATCTAGCATTGTAATGCAAGATACTTTCACTGATTGCAATTTGAAATGAACAATTGATTTTCTTTTGTTTATTTCTCATTCAGCGAGTGTCTAACTGTGCAACATGGAAAGAAAGGTGGCAAAAGAACTCAATGCAATGGTCAAATATAGTCATGAAAATGATTGTAAATAGAGGCAAGCAACCTTGAAAAGATGACAAAGCACCAAATTCGGAGAAGCAGAGGTGTGTAAAACAGATAACAGGAGGTTGTGGAATTGAAAGTTGGTCAAAGTTCGATATCCAGAATTGGTTGTGGAATAAGCTGATAGTGTTTCTTCTTTAGAAAAGAACAGAGAAAGTGTCTTCAGCCTTAAATTTATCACATTTCGTTTCTTTCAGTATCAGAGTATCATTTTTATGACACGCAAATTAATCAAATATTATTTAAAATATTTCCAAGTAAACATTTACCTTTTACTATGTTAACAACCTTTTTTTTAATCCAAATTAATACTAGAGATATGAAAAATATATGTCGTTTATTATTTCCATGGACTCCATAGCACCGCCTTGCAGCCTCCAGTTTAAAAACACTTGATATATATCATTGGTCAATTAAATGAAGCTGGTCATTACCAAGGCATTAGTGTTAACCTGGTCACTGATGTATGGGTAACGTTGTTGTGAGTCTCCTTGGGGCACTTTCTTTTGATGTGAGCCAATCCATGGCAGGTATGCTAATTACCGTGCTCTGGGTGTTTGGGTAATTACGGCTTTGTTGAAGTTATTTGTCTCCTAGCTGGAAGAGGATGGCACATTACGCTTATCTCTCACCTCTCCTGTAGCGAGGTTAGGACATGATCCATGACGTCGGCCTGGGCCACGCTGAGGATGACACCATTAGGGTCTGAAGCATTCATTAATAACTCCTTAAAAATAACCATTTAAAACTATCCTAAAGAGCCGTTGGCAGCGAGTTTCACCATGCAAGTGGTTTAGAATATACAGTAGTGATCTGTGTTCAGTAGGCCCATCAGAACAAATGAGTGTAATTCTGCAGAGCAATTAAGCAATTTCTATTAATTTCCCATGTTTGTGCTTTGTGTGTTTTAATATTAGTTTTCTGATTGGATGTACTTGTATCATAAGTGTTACATGTTCCTGGTTTGCGGGCTCTCTCTCTATTCCCATCTCTGTCTCTTGTTACAGTCTTTTCCTGTGTATTCATGAGATGATGGTGATTTTTCATGATCATTCGGACATTAAATCTTCGGCACCTCCACTGAGGCAGTGCCGCTCCTTCTATTCCTCCTATTTTCTCTGGGGTAATTACTTTCTGTCACTCCGTCTCACCCTCCTCGTCTGCTCCCATTTCCGTTCAATCATTCCAATCAAATTCCTCTCTTTTTCCGTCTTGCTATCAAGGAGGAGCAAGAATTGGCCACCTTCAAACATATATGAATGAATCTGGCCCTGCACTTTTTTTTTTTTTTTTTTTTTGCCTGTTTACCAAAGCGTATTGGTTATCAGTCTGACGGAATGAGAGAAGAGAAAGATGAGAGATCCAGAGATGAGAGAGACACACTCTAAACATCAGTCACTATTAGTTTGTCTTGCTCCATCTGCTCTGGGCTCCAGTCATGAGATGAACATCAGGTCAAGATATGAGGCTGCTTATGCATATTATTTTGTATGCTTTTCTTATCTCTTTATGAAAAAGAATAAGAAATGCATGGGCAGTCGCTGCCCTTAGAAGTCATTGGATGAGTATGGATTTTTTATTAATGTGTTTCCTCTCACATTACGCTCAATACAAGCCATTAATGTCCCCTTATGCACTAAAAAGGAAAAGCTTTTCACATAGTTGATTTTTTGAAGATGCTGTGCTGAACTGTCAGTTCCCAAGATACCACAAACCTGAGGCTGGATCACACGTCATTAACAACAGCTGATGGTTAAATCACTTGGAGGTGAATGAATCTACAACACACACTCACATATATCGTAATATTAACAATTTCACAATATACTGCAGTCATAGAAACATTGATATATATGGATTTGAATCGACAACTTTCAGCATTTTTTTTATATATTTTATTTTAATATATCATATACTTACTTAAAACCCAACTCTCAAAATTTCCAACTGTCAAAATTTTGGTTCCCTATCAGTCAGTCACGTTTGACGTTACGTCGGACTGACGTCATGGGATCTCGCTTGGGAGCCCTATCACCTTCGTGTAGTAAAAAACAAGCCAATGAGAATTGGCCAGTGAGATTTACATGCCGGGCCCCTCCCCCGGCATCCGGGTATAAATAGAGCCGGCATTACTCACTTCATTCATACTTTTGCTTCGGAGCCGATCGGTGAAAACTGATCCGCCTTTTCATCTTCGCGAAAGAGAGAGAAAGAGCGCAAAAGCAATTTTCATTGCTAGGGAATCATTTCCCTCAACAGCAATTTTAATTGCTATATGTTCAAATTTCCTCTGCTCTGGTTCTCTCTCGTGTGACGACGACAACACAGCAGCGGTGGGGTGCAGCAGGCGCTGGTGTGGAGACAGATCAGCGCGCATTCCATCCCTCGGTGTTCCAGCGGGAGAGCACTACTAAAAGAGCAGCACGGGAGAAAAAACGTCTTTTTCAAGATGGCTTTTCGACCGTGTGTTTCTGGATGTGGTCGTTTCCTGACCTCATCTGACGGCCACGAGCGCTGTGTGATGTGTCTGGGCAGACAGCACGCTGAAGCAGCGCTTGTGGATGGTTCATGCTCTCACTGCGAGAGCATGACCATGTTGGCATTAAGATCGCGACTCTCTTTCTTCAATGCGGAAGGTGGAGTCCCCTCTGTTGCTACCCAATCCCCCGTGGCTTTTCAAGGAAGAGCTGCGGGGATGGTTAGCACTCTGGGAGGTCTGAGAGTGACGGTGGGAGCTTCTTCGTCGGGTCCGCCCCCACGAACCTCCCACTCCTCTCTAATGCCATGTGCCGTCGAGTTGCCGAGTGTTGGTGCGGGTCCTTCTCGTGAGGTTCCCCGCATCTCATTCGGCGCTCCGGATGAGGATCGGATGTCGATCGCTGCATCGGAGAGTGGGCTGTTATCTTCTGCAGATGAAGATGAAGCCGAACTTCCGCCCTCCGGGGTGGTTGCACAGGCTGAGTCAGATGCGGAGCTGACAGCTATGCTGGCTCGGGCCGCCGCGGGCATCGGGCTCGAGTGGAACCCTCCACCGTGTCCCGAGCGCTCGCGGCTTGACGATTGGTTTCTAGGTGCGGGGCGCGGTTCACAGCCGCGTCCCGCCCCAGTGCCATTTTTTCCCGAGCTGCATGAGGAGGTTCAGAAGTCGTGGAAGGCACCCCACACTGCCAGAAGCCGTACTTCCGCCTCCTCTACTCTCACTACCCTCGATGGTGGGGCCGCCAAGGGGTACGTGGACATTCCACAGGTGGAACGGGCGATTGCGGTTCACTTGTGTCCGCAGTCGGCTGCCACCTGGCGGAATCGTCCGCGTCTCCCGTCCAAGGCGGGTAAGACGACAGCGGCTCTCGCCGCTAAGGCTTACTCCGCCGCTGGACAGGCGGCCTCCGCCCTGCACGCCATGGCTATCTTGCAAGTCCATCAGGCGAAAGCTCTGAAAGAGCTGCACGAGGGTAGTTCGGACCCAGGGGTGTTGCAAGAACTGCGTGCTGCGACCGACCTCGCCCTCCGGGCGACGAAAGTCACAGCACGTGCCCTGGGTCAGACGATGTCCACTCTGGTGGTCCAGGAGCGCCATCTCTGGCTGGACCTGGCCGAAATGAAGGACGCCGACAAAGTTCGCTTTCTCGACGCCCCCATTTCCCAGGCCGGCCTCTTCGGCGACACCGTCGAGGACTTTGCCCAGCAGTTCTCGGCGGTGCAGAAGCAGACTGAGGCCATCAGCCACATCTTGCCTCGGCGAGATGCGGCTCCCGTCCCTCCTAGGACTGGCCCTCAGCCTGCTCGTCGTCGAGGGCGCCCCCCTGCGGCTGCACAAGCTTCGGGTGGATCGGAGAAATCCCGTCCCCCGCAAGCTTCCCGCAGGAAGGCGGCACAACCCGCTCAGGCCGCTAAAGCTGCTAAACGGAAGCAGAAGAAGCGCTCCTGAGACGGGTGGCCCAGAGATGGTGGAGGTTGCTCTCCCCCAGGAGACGGTGAAGGCACCGCTCCTTCCCCCCGGAGTGGGCCGGGGGGTAAATCTTCTGTTTCCTTTTCTTTTTGTTCCGCCGCTGACCTCCGGGTCAGCGGTACCCACATCCTCAATAAAAGAGCAATTTCCACTATCTCTGAGTCAAAAAGGGTCTGTGTTGACAGTGTGCGACGCACCGCCTCCTCACTCTCAACCACTCCCGCTTTCGCCACAAGCAGGTCTCGGGCATGTCAGGGACGCACTGCCTCCCCATGCCCCCCTGCCTCGTCCCTCACGGGACACACGGAGCCAAGTGAGTTCACATCACTCACTGCCTCTACTTCGGGACGCTCTGCTTCCCGGGTTGGGCCCCAGTGCTCCATGCTGCCCCCCCGCGGGTACTTCTGGTGTTCGGATGATACCACTCGTACGGTGTCTGGGGGCCTGGCTAGGTCTTCCCAGCCCGTCCCGTTGGCTCATTCGAACAGTCAGACTCGGCTACACAATCCAGTTTGCCAGGCGTCCTCCCAAATTCAGTGGCGTCCTATCCACCTCAGTGGTGGGCAGAGATGCCACTGTTTTGCGGGAGGAGATTGCGGTCCTGTTGGCGAAGGACGCAATAGAGCCGGTCCCACTAGCCGAGATGAAGTCAGGGTTTTACAGCCCGTACTTCATAGTACCCAAGAAAGGCGGAGGGTTACGGCCAATCTTGGACTTACGTGTCTTGAATCGGGCCCTGCACAAGCTCCCGTTCAAGATGCTCACCGTGAAGCGCATGCTCACATGCATTCACGCACAAGATTGGTTTGCAGCAATCGACCTGAAGGACGCGTACTTTCATGTCTCGATCCTCCCCCGACACAGACCGTTTCTACGTTTTGCGTTCGAGGGTCGGGCATATCAGTACAAGGTCCTACCCTTCGGGCTGTCCCTGTCCCCCCGTGTCTTTACCAAAGTCGCGGAGGGGGCCCTTTCCCCACTCAGGGAAGTGGGCGTTCGCATTCTCAACTACCTCGACGACTGGCTCATTCTGGCCCAGTCCCGAGAACAGTTGTGCGAACACAGGGACCTGGTGCTCACGCACCTCAGCCGGTTGGGGCTTCGGGTCAACTGGGAAAAGAGCAAACTCTGTCCAACACAGAGGATCTCTTTTCTCGGTGTGGAGCTGGACTCGGTCAACATGACAGCACGTCTCACCAACGAGCGTGCACAGTCGGTGCTGAGCTGCCTGAATTCGTTCTCGCAGAAAACAGTGGTCCCACTGAAACATTTTCAGAGGCTCCTGGGGCATATGGCATCCGCAGCCGCAGTCACGCCGCTCGGATTACTCCATATGAGACCACTTCAGCACTGGCTACACGGCCGAGTCCCGAGGTGGGCATGGCACCATGGCAAGCTCCGTGTGGTCATCACACCGAGCTGTCGCCAAACATTCAGCCCGTGGTCGGACCTTGCTTTCCTACGGGCCGGGGTGCCCCTAGGACAAGTGTCCAGGCATGTTGTTGTCACAACAGATGCCTCCACCACCGGCTGGGGTGCTGTGTGCAATGGGCATGCTGCGTCGGGCTCCTGGACAGGACCCCACCAGCAGTGGCATATCAATTGCCTCGAGTTGCTAGCAGTACTGCTGGCCCTGCGCCGGTTTTGGCCGTTGCTGCAGGGCAAGCATGTACTGGTCCGGACGGACAACACATCGGCAGTAGCGTACATCAACCATCAAGGTGGTCTACGCTCACGCCGCATGTCGCAACTCGCCCGCCACCTTCTCCTCTGGAGTCAGCGGCGGCTCAGGTCGCTGCGTGCCATGTATATCCCGGGCGAGCTCAATCGTGCGGCCGACGCGCTCTCACGACAGCTCACGCACCCGGGGGAATGGAGACTCCACCCCCAGGCGGTCCAGCGGATCTGGAGCAGATTCGGGGACGCACAGGTAGACCTGTTTGCCTCTCAGGAATCTGCTCACTGCCAGTGGTTTTATTCCCTGACCGAGGGCACCCTCGGCACGGATGCTCTGGCACACAGCTGGCCCCGGGGCCTACGCAAGTATGCGTTTCCCCCAGTGAGCCTTCTTGCACAGCTACTGTGCAAGGTCAGGGAGGACAAGGAGCAGGTCTTGCTAGTTGCGCCATACTGGCCCAACCGGACCTGGTTCCCAGAACTCATGCTCCTCGCGACAGTCCCTCCCTGGCGAATTCCCCTGAGGAAGGACCTGCTTTCTCAGGGACGGGGCACCATATGGCACCCACGTCCCGACCTCTGGAACCTCCACGTGTGGTTCCTGGACGGGACGCGGAGGACTTAAGTGGCCTACCGCTCGCGGTAGTTGACACGATCACTTCAGCTAGAGCCCCCTCTACGAGGCGCGCTTATGCTTTGAAGTGGAGTCTCTTCGCTGCTTGGTGTTCTTCCCGCCAGGAAGACCCCCGGAAATGCCCGGTCAGTTCAGTGCTTTCCTTCCTTCAAAGTGGGTTGGAGCGGAGACTGTCCCCCTCCACCTTGAAGGTTTATGTAGCTGCCATCGCAGCACATCACGATGTGCTCGATGGCAGGTCATTAGGAAAGCACGATCTGATCATCAGGTTCCTGAGAGGTGCTAGGCGGTTAAACCCTCCTAGACCTCCCTTAATTCCCTCTTGGGACCTCTCTGTCGCCCTAGCTGGGCTACAGAAGGCTCCCTTCGAGCCCCTTGAGTCAGCCGAGCTGAAACACCTGTCGCTTAAGACAGTGCTCCTGACGGCGCTCGCTTCCTTTAAGAGGGTAGGGGACCTGCAAGCATTTTCGGTCAGCGAAACGTGCCTGGAATTTGGGCCGGCGTTATCTCACGTGATCTTGAGACCCCGGCCTGGATATGTGCCCAAGGTTCCCACCACTCCCTTTCGGGACCAGGTGGTGAACCTGCAAGCGCTGCCCCGGGAGGAGGCAGACCCAGCCCTTGCGTTGCTATGTCCTGTTCGCGCTCTCCGCGCTTACGTGGACCGCACGCAGAGCTTGAGAAGCTCCGAGCAGCTCTTTGTTTGCTTTGGAGGACAGCAGAGAGGGAAGGCTGTCTCCAAACAGAGGTTGGCCCACTGGATAGTGGATGCCATCGCCTTGGCGTACCATTCCCAAGGCGAGCCGTGCCCCCTAGGGGTGAGAGCACACTCCACTCGGGGTGTGGCCTCCTCCTGGGCGTTGGCGCGCGGCGCCTCTCTGGCAGACATCTGCAGAGCTGCGGGCTGGGCGACACCGAACACATTCGCCAGGTTTTATAACCTCCGAGTGGACCCGGTGTCCTCTCGTGTGCTGTCTTCAAGATAGCCACGAGAGACCGCTTGCTGCGCCATTTTCCTTTTACGAGGAGATGCGAGCGCTGGTCTACTTCTCAGTCAGTTCCCCAGCTGGTGAACCCTGTGGAGTTCCTCCTGCATCCTTCGGCAGTCAGACGCGGCGGAGGCGTCAGACGCCAGGTCCAGTACTCGTGTACATGCCCCCAGTGGTCAGTCCTTGTACTGGGCTAGATGCCCATATGTTTGTGATTCCCTGCGGGTAATCCCATATGTGTTAGTCCACGGTACGGTTTCCCCGAGGGTAAACCCGTGTCTTCCCTGGGCGGCCAGCCCTGCCCCTGAGGCGAAGCGTTCCTCCCCAGTCTGGGTAGGACCTTCTTCAGGGAGCTCTCCATATGCAGATACTGCCCAGCAGGTCAGTGCATATGTGCTCCACACGTTACCTCTCTTCGGGCAGGGTGTGGTCTCCGTAGCTTCCCCAAGAGGGACGCTTTCCTGGCGTTTTTGGTCAGCTGAAAAAACGTGGGAATTGAGTCACCGAAGCACTCTTCCCCTGAGGTACGGAACAACAGCTTCGACCACCTTCTGAGTAAGACCCTGTCCTCTCCATCCCTCTGGTATGGAAGACATTGTAGGGCTTGCTCCGGGCGCTGGAAGGTTACGACATTTGAGGTTGCACTTGCAGGTGGCACGCCTAGGCCTGCCAGCATCTGCTTCCCCGACGCTCGTAGCGTGGCTCGGTTGCTATGGCGTTTTCCACGGGATCCCATGACGTCAGTCCGACGTAACGTCGAACGTGACTGACTGATAGGGAACGTCTAGGTTACTATTGTAACCCCCGTTCCCTGAAGGAGGGAACGGAGACGTTATGTCCCCTTGCCATAGCACAGAGTCACCGCTGAGCGGCCGAGATCAGTTTTTCGGCTCCTCAGCAAAGCATGAATGAAGTGAGTAATGCCGGCTCTATTTATACCCGGATGCCGGGGGAGGGGCCCGGCATGTAAATCTCACTGGCCAATTCTCATTGGCTTGTTTTTTACTACACGAAGGTGATAGGGCTCCCAAGCGAGATCCCATGATGTCAGTCCGACGTAACGTCTCCGTTCCCTCCTTCAGGGAACGGGGGTTACAATAGTAACCTAGACGTTCTGTAAGATTTTTGGAAAAAAAAAGTTTTCGAAACAAATGCTCAGTAAGGCTGCATTTATTTGATCAAAAATAAAGTAAAACAGTAATACTATGTTACATTATTCCAGTTTGAAATAACTTTTAATATGTTTTAAAATGTAATTTATTCCTGTGAAGTTGAATGTTCAGCATCATTATTCCAGTCTTCAGTGTCACATGATCCTTCAGAAATCATTCTGATAGTCTGATTTGCTGCTGAAGAAACATATCTTATTATAATCAATGTTGAAAACAGTTGTGGTGCTTAATATTTTTGTACAAACAAATACAATTTTTCAGGATTTTTTGATGAATAGAAAATTTCAAAGAACAGCATTTTTTATTTGACAAATAAATATTTTGTAACATTATAAATGTCTTTTCTGTCATTTAATGCATCCATGGTGAAAATATGTATTAATATCTTTCACAGAAAAATAATCTGACCTTAATCTTTTGAATTTATTATTTTTTCATTTTCTTTTATTTTTGCCTGTCTTTCAAAAGTTTTTTGACTCTCTTTCTCTTCTATCAGAGATGTCAAGATGACAGTGATGAGAAGTTACACAATGATTGACTGAATTGCAGTGGTTCTTTAAGTTTTTACTGTGCCCTTGTGTGTAAGTTATATCATGTCCTTCGGTAACGTTTTGTAGAGCTTTAATGAAAGAGAGATTGTTTCAAGGACAAATACAGCTCGGTGTAGGTTATGTCTCTGCGGCTGTGTGAAGTGTTGGCTAAGGCAGCTCTGTGTGGACGGTGAGAGATGAGCAGGTATTCTGCTCAACTGCAAAGATCATTCCTCACAGCCAATTCTGCTATCTCCTACACACAGGACTCACGCAGCTGATTGTTTTCGTAGCTCAGAGGATAGCTGAGGGAAGAAACACACTTGCTATACTCGCATACACGTCTTTGTCAAGAAACATAAAAAGTCCTAAAATAATAAGAATGATATAAAATTGAAGAATTGGAGTGGCACTCATGTGTGAAAAATGCAAGCCAATGACTGACCTTCAAATCAAAGCAAAACTCTGTAAAGAGGCAGTCCCTCTCCATTTGCTGGCTTCAAGGGGCCGATCTCTCCCAATGCCTTTGGCTGTAAAAAACAGTCATGGAGGTTGTCATAAAATGTGGTTCTAGACATCCAGTTCTTACTCACTCTAAATCCTTTACCAATACTGTAGCCAACAAATCCACTGCAAAGTTTGTTTTTTTTGTATGAATGCAAGGAGAAGTACCACTTTTGTTTAGGTTGTAAGTTCCTGAGAATATGAAAGTTAATCTTTTTTTTTCCTTTTTAAGTGATGTCTTAACCATGCCAGATAGTGTTTTGGATGCTGTCATTGTCAATAGAAGCACTGCAACTTCAAAATAATATAAAGCTTGTGAAAATATTTGGAAGGCTAGACCTTTTAAAGACTGTTCCAAACCCATGTGTTGTTTATTTTGTCCATAAAGACCAATTAATATTCAGTAATATTATCAATTTGACTGCACTACTGTGTGTGTGCGAGAAGCTGTCTTTTTCTGTCTCTCTGCTTGCTAGGCAGTGTGTGGAAAACTCACTTTTTCACTCTTGCAATGAGCGATGTGCAAGGTCAACAGCGTGTGTCTCCATGTTCACTGCTTACACCTGAATGCATTTCACACCAGTTTTGATTTGCTTGTTTGAGGGAAGAGCACGCTGTCCTGCCATTGGAACAGGACAAGTGCGAGCACTGAGAGAGGGCCAGCACCCACTTTGCCAACATCGTGGGGCTCTCGTAAGGATCTTGCTGAGGGGCCAGAGACGGGTCCATCTCTGTCATTCATGCACTCTCCAGATCCGGATATCCTTCTGCTGGATCCCCGAAGAACCCCCAGATGTTTCTTCGGTTTGTGCGGAGGACAGTGAATCTCTTGCATCTGCTATGGATTTTAAGTTTCCCATCTCTGAGTATTCCTCACGTGAAGATAACGGAACTACTCAAGGTTGTAACTCGCGCGGTGGCCAGGTTACATCTAGGCTGGCCACGCAAGGAAGAGAACCCTCTAAATCAAAAGACAGATTTCTGTCTGGTGGCCAGGAGGAGGGACCCAAACAGAGGTTTTTTCCCTTCTTTGAGGACCTCCATAAGAAATCAACTCATTCATGGGGGAAACTAATGTTAACTAATGAACCTTATTGTAAAGTGTAACTGACTTTTTTTCTTCTCAGAAATGCAAGATATAAGCTGGCAACATTTTAAAATCTTATCTGTTTATTATCTATATCTTGTTCTAGCAAAAATACAAACACATCAACAATATTACCATAGACCCATATTATTAATGTTGAAGTCCTCTGGTTTTATTTTTCAGTAAATATAGTAGTTGATAACTGGAGAGCAAGATGGCTCCTTAGTTTGATTGATATGTGTGTGTGTGTGTGTATGGGCGGGTATTCCCCACATTATGGGGACAAAATGTCCCCACAGGTATAGTAATACTTAGGGGTGTGAGACTAAATCGTGACGAGATTTTTCGTCGAGGTGAGAAGTTGTCTCGTCGTGCTATCAGTGTGAAGCATAGGCGGAGTTTGGGGGGGGCTGGGGGGGGCAATGCCCCCCCAGACCAGAGCCAATTAATGCCTGCCTTGTGCTTTGAATATTTTTTTTTATTACAGAATTCATATTTTCTTGTTTTATTTTCTTGTCTTATCTTATTAGTTCTGTGTATAGAATGAGTAAGATATGGCTAATTAATTATTAATTACTGTATTTAATTTTTTATTACTGTAGCTTTATTACATTCTCCCGCGATTTGCGAATCTTAAGGTATCGCGGTACGTGAGTGGACGCTCTTCTCGTTCTGTTTTACGCGCTGAATAAACAAAATTTGTCGTTTTTTTTAATAAATCCACTACTAAAAGTGTGGAGTTTTCTAATTCTACTTCAACTATCGATTTGACTGCAAATCGAACGATTTGACTGCAAATCTATCAGAAGAGAAGAAGACATCTACGCATCTCGGAAAAAGAGGCGGCTTCTTCTGCATTAGGTAAGATATTGTAATGTCTGAAGTAGTTCTATTACAGGTCAAGGGAGGCTCTGTTTATGAACTTTAATCGGAACGAAGAAGAACACACTGTAACAAGCGCACCCGTCTAACACACTCGCTTTTTCTCGCCGGACTTCTGAACTCCCCGTGTTAACCCGATCACTGCCGATGCAAAACAAAACAGCAACTATAAAGAGTCTGTTCTATTCGCTATTCTTTGTATAAAGTCATTGTTCATTGTAAATGTATTTTATATGTAGAATGTATGATATATAAATATGATATAAAAAAAATCTGAGCTCGTGGTCTGCTGGCCTGGTAGGTGCCCCCCCAAGCACAAAAGTGAAACTCCGCCTATGGTGTGAAGGTGAAATTATTATTGAAGATGCCCCCGCCACTTTCAAATCCTTTGTGTGGAAACATTTTGGTTTTCCAGTAGAAATAATAAACGGTGAAAGAATAACACACAAGACACAAACAATATGTAAACATTGTAAGAAAACTATGCCGTACACCTCGGCCAAGGTTGTACAGACTCTTAGGGGCCGTTCACATATCGCGCGCATTTTCATTCGCGCAAAATGGAAGCGGCGCGGTCGCGACGCGAATGTGGTGTGGCGCGCTCGTTTTTTCCTGGCGCGCCTGTGCCGCGGCGAGATGAAAACATCTCAACTTTTCAGAATGCCGCAAGCGCACCGCAGGTCATGTGACAAGAACCAACCGATCATCTTCGACCTTTCCGTAACAAAACATGGAAATCTCAGCCGAACAGCTGATCATAGCTGTACAGGGAGGTTGTTATATCTCAGTTCCATAAATATATCTAGTAGTAAAGCTAAAGCAAGGGCTTTATCTTAATCAATTTATCCCTTGCTGAAACTTCCTCATGGTCGTGCAGAGCACAGTTCATGGTTGCATAGCAACGACAGACGCTACAGAAGCGCGAGCTCCCGAACGCGTGCAAAAGAAGGAAGCGATGCGGCCGCGCTTTCCACGCTTTTCTAGGCGCGATATGTGAACGGCCCCTAAAGAGGCAGAAAGCATCGCTATTACTGCTGACGGTTGGACTTCTCGGTGTGCGCAGAGCTATATAACAGTTACAGCCCACACAATCAATAGTGACTGGGAAATGGTCAACTTTGTACTGCAGTTAAAGTGACACTTAAAGTGTTATTTGAATTTTTTATTTATGTTTATTTTATTTATACTGTTCAATCTGTAGAAAGAAGTTCGGTGAGATTTCTCATGTGAAATTATACAGGGCAGAAAACAATTAGTTGGTTTTGTGGGAAAACATTTAATAATTCATTAAAATAGAAGTAAAATGACATGCATTACAAGTTGATTTCAAAATGCACCAACATTTTTGCATTTTATGATTTTCAGTTGAATAAAAGACTATTTTCCCTTCATACGTTTCATTATTGAGGATTTCTTAAAAATACTATAAAAATCTCGTCTCGTGAACCCCATCTCGTGTCTCGTCTCGTCTCGTGGGATAGGGGTCTCGTCACACCCCTAGTAATACTTGTAAATTTTGATCTTGTGGGGACATTCTTTTGGTCCCCATGAGGAAACAAGCTTATAAATCATACAGAATTATCTTTTTGAAAATCTAAAATAGCAGAACATTTTCTGTGATGGGTAAAAACCATTACGCCTATGGAATGTTCCCACAAAACACAACTGTGTGTGTGTGTGTGAGAGAGAGAGAGCATCCACGGTGTGATATTTTAGCAGGCGCTCAAATACCTGTATAAGTGATCATTATACAGCGTTTCTATTGATGACAGTCATTATCAAGGAGTAACTGACCCCGTAATGTCACGACTGACCAATTAGAATCAAGGATTTCCGAGAGTTGTGTAATCATGCAGAAATTAAAATTAACATCTACAATGAATTAAAACTGATCCCATTTACTTCCCCCCTTTGTAGTACACATCTTGTTCTGCATAAATCAATCAGTCAAGATGGATAAAATCAACTTATTGCTTTTGTGTTGTTGAATATTCTTTTTTACTCAGAAATCTTTAGTATATCAGCAATAAAATGGGTTGTGAATGCCATTTCACACACAAATGCTGTCAACAGTGCATGTTGTATTTAACCATGTATATTCCTGAATGCATCTTTTTTTTTTTGGCCCCTCATAGCAGTTGATTTATTTGCTATATTTAGTACAACTGTTCAGTCTCCAGTGATGCGCCATGTGTTGATTGATTTTGTGAAGCACAATCATAAAGCATTTCTGCCTTCATTGTTAGCGGTTTTGGAAGGAGGAGATTGGAAATTGGAGAAGGGGAATTAGGTACAGCCAGCAAAACAAAACACAGAATAAGAATCCAATCTTTTGATGGAGCAAATGAATAGTTGTTTTCTGAGGCTTTTGTCCTTGAGGAAAAATTATCATCTGTGCAGTCCAAAAGGAATTCATCATTGTATTTGCCGGATGTTTATAATTAGTATTTCTCTCAGTCTCTCTCTCTCTCTCTCTCTCTCTTTTGTAACATTTGCAATGAGTCTAAAGTTAAGTACTGAAGAACTTCTTAAGTGCTCCTTAAATGCCTAATTAAAGGGTAGACAGCAGATTTAAGTGGATGAATATTTCTTTTTTTTAATGGACACTCAGTGTTGAACTAGTGTTAGAATATGACAACAATACCTTTTAATATGTAGATGCCTAAATGTGCTTCATTCAGTCTTGACCATAGATTATGAAGCTACAGTGCAGTATTTATTCAGCACTGTATCGATAAAGAATAGGGCCTTGAAATAAAGCAGCTCTAAAACATTTAATAAAACACGCATGTTTAGTGAAATTAATTATCAGAAAGCATTGTGAATTTTGAATAAATATTGCAGTGACCGGCTGACTCAGCTAAAAATGAAACATTCATGTACCGTAAGTACGGTTTTAAGAATTAAAATGCTGCCTGCCTGGTTTAATAAATGTTTGATAATGCACAATTGCTTGAAAGGTTGTGCATTACAGTGATTTTACCACAATTCTTAGGTCAAATGAGGTATGGAGTGCCTAAAACCCCCTCAAACTGTGGGGAGATCAGTGTCACATTATGCTAAAGACATGAATGTTCAATTCATTATATTTATTAATATTAATAATCAAAATAAACAATAATCTCACCAAGAAATATGGTTCATTAATTTAATTGTACGTTGTATATTGTAAGCAATGCAGTGCATATTACTTATTTTATGATTTCAAATGCAACTCATCCAGGTAGAAATTAATTCAGAAGGTATTATATAATAATAGAAGATATATATCATGATAGAAAATGTTGAGCATAACCTTGGTCATGGTTGGTGAAAATAAATTTAAGATTCTTACTATGGGTTGAGTTGTGGGGCTTGAATTTAAGAAACCTGACCTTGTTCTCTTCTAGTAGAAACTGATTTAACAGTAGATTTAGCTGTTCATATTTTTTTTATTTCGTCTTTCTTCTGTCTTTTATGTTTCACTGCACTCACCTCGGAAAAATATTTTAAATAATTATTTTCAAATACAATAATAGAAGGATTGAATAAAAGATCAAAGATCTTTAAAAATATATTTTTGAATAGCCTTTCTGAAAACTTGAACTTCACAAGGTAAATATTTTAATAGTTCTTACCTTTATAAGACTCAGAAGAAACTATTGTGATCAACTTTCAAACAAACAAACAGTTGAAATGGCAGAAAATGTTCCAGATGGAGTGCGTTTCTGTGTAAATCCCAAGAACATGGGCAATATGCAACTTGCTGGAGGATTTTACATGAGGGCTTCTGGATTTATTATACATTTTTTTGTGTGTTTTTTTTTTTTTTCAGATGAAATGATATGGAAATGCTCATTATAGTTATCACAGCTGTCCAGGTGTCTTAAAATGTTGTTTACAGGTATCTGAACCAGTTTGCAGAAATGCACCAGTGGATGGTCTTGGAAAGGGGATATCTTGGGAAAACATAAAATTCCCCATTGGTCTCTACTTTTTTTTTTATTTCATGCAGGTTTTCTCCCAGTTGTCCTCGTTTGTCATTTCACACGGTCTGTTCTTATAGGTTCTCTCAGGCGTTCCTCCAGCTATAACCAATTAACACAACTGCTGTTTAGTACAAACATTTGAATATGAAACAGACATGCTAATGTGTTTCTTTTAAACTCCACAGCACATTAAACTGCCAATCCTAACAAACGTTTATCTGCACAAAAGAAAAAAGAGAAACAACTGTTTCGCCTCCAGCTCTGAATAAATGAATGTTAATAGTTTTGTGGAAAGTGTTGAAAGGAGGAACTTTTAACCCCAGAAAGGTGTTTCTGACTATTTCAGAAAATAATTATAAAAAAATCTAAATATTTAAGACGTCTCAACCTACAGGAGTGAAAAATCACAAATATCAGATATAGACTTTCCTTGAGCTTCAGAATAGATTTCAACGGAGATCTTAAACTGTTATTAAATTAATAAGTCTGCATTCAAAAGTCAGAGATATCAATATAAACTCAAACTTTTCTGGTTGTTCCTAGACCAACATATCTGAATCTGCTTTTTTATATATGGAATTAACTTTATATTCTTACTGTGCATAAGCCAGGGGTCTTCAAACTTTTTCAGGCCGAAGAGACACAGCAAGGATCATATAAGGACATATAACACATAAAGCTGTAATGAGGAGTCAGCGGGATGGGATCCAAGTGCGAGCTTTATTCAAAGACGTGGTCAAACAGGCAACGGACAAGAAAACAGCAAACAGTATTGGCAGGGAACAGGCAGGCTCGCAGTTATAGTCCAGGCAACAGGTCAGAAAGGCAGGCAGTAAGATACATAATCCAGAAATACAGGCAATAAGTCCACAGGGCAGGCAGATAAACATCGACAGACAAAGGTAACAGGCTGGATCAGAGACAGCAAAACAAGACAGGAATATAACGCTCAGAAATATAACACTGGGATTTACAAGACCTCGCACCTGAATGTGTGTGCGTTGAACTTAAATATGGTGGGGTGATGAGTGTCAGCTGGAGCCGCAATCAGTGACAGGTACGGGGATTCTGGGAAATATAGTGTGGTGCATAGAGTCCATGATATGGGAGGGCGACATCTGGTGGCAAGTGGATAGAAGATGATGGACAGGCTTCATGACAAAAGCTAAGATTTGAGGTATATAACAAGTACAATATTAACATTTTTCAGACTTTTATATTAAAACTACACTAAAACAATTGCTAGACTTATATTTGTGAATTACATTGTAACTGTACTTTGTGATTTAGCTGAACAATTTAGCTTTTTAAAAAACTTTAATGATTTAATGATTTTAATGATTTAACTGTATGTATATATTGTAAACTTCAGCCTATATACTATTTGATCACATGTTGAAGACACCTGTAATTAGTTTTATGCACACTAATTGTCTTGCAGGACACGTGAATTTAGTTCATGTTGGATGAAATTATGTTTAGATGAGGATTGGCTCCATTAAAACCAAGTAAGTGTGTTTGTTATTTCGGTTTGAGAAGATTTCATGCTTCATTAGCCTCCGGTTAGACAGGACCTTTATATCTGCCTCCGTGTGAGTTTAATTCAGTGCTGCTTTGCTCAATGTGGTTTATGACCACGTCTGGGGCTTTATTTGGCCGTCAAACCTACCCTGGCTACTTGTTAATTAAATCTCTAAGTAAACCTTAAGGACAAGGACCATGGTTGTTAAATGCTGGATACCATGGTAGCTCTGTTTGTTTTTCTTAAGTTAACTGGAAAAGTTGTTTTTATCCATCATGAATTGATTAGATTGTGAAAATCTGGTGTTATGCCAATCCATGTTATGGACGGATTTTAAAAGCAAGGAGGATTCGTGACTTCAGCAGTTAGACAGTTGACAAACTGGCATCTAAGGTTCCATGTTCCACCTTTAACATTGGAAAAAAGGTTCTTTATAAGGTTCTTTAGATTATGGTTGCGTGGTATTAGAAAAAACTGACATATTTTGTTTTTCTGCAATATATAATGTGATATGAAAACAGTTTCACCCTATGACTTCAATAGCTCTATCTGGAAATAATTAATTATTCCAGAATGGTTGAGGTGGTTTTGTAAGGGAGTGAATATGAAAGCATCGATTGAATACAATAGAACAAACATACAAATGAAATATACAGTGCTTTACCCTATGTTAACAGGTAAGTCTAACAGTATTCAGGTACAGAAATTGTTTAATCAAATGTAAAATAACACTGCATAGCACTGTTAATACAGTATCTCACAAAAGTGAGTCCACCCTCATATTTCAGCAACCATTTTATTATATGTTCTCAAAAGCCAATACTATAGAAATGAAAATTGGATATACTTTAGTGTAGTCAATGTGCAGCTTGTATAGCCTAAGTGAACATGTTAGAACTGTGTCCAAAGTGTCAATATTTTGTGTGAGCACCATTGTTATCTAGCACTGCCTTAATCCTCCTGGGCATGGAATTCATCAGAGCTTCACAGGTTATTCCTGGGATCCTCTTCCACTCCTCCATAATGACATCACCGGAGCTGATGGATGTTAGACACATGGCGCTTCTCCACCTTCCGCTTGAGGATGCCCCACAGGTGCTCAATAAGGTTCAGGTTTGGAGACATACTTGGCCACTCCATCACCTTTACCTTCAGCTTCCTCAGCAAAGCAGTTGTCATCTTGGCGTTGGTTTGGGGTCTTTTTTATGTTGTAAAACTGCCATTTAGCCCAGTTTTTGATGGGAGGGCATCGTGTTCTGCTTCAGAATGTCACAGTACATGTTGGAATCCATGTTTCCCCTCAATGAAGCGCAGCTTCCCAGTACCAGCAGCACTCATGCAGCCCCAGACCATGATGACCATCACCATGCTTGACTGTAAGCAAGACACATTTTTCTTGGTGCTTTTCACCAGGACGTCGCCACACATGCTGTACACCATCGAAGCCAAACAAGTTTATCGTAGTCTTATCAGATCACAGGATATGGTTCCAGTAATTCATACTCTTGGACAGGTTGTCTTCATTAAACTGTTTGTGGGTTTCTTGTGAGCCAGCTTCAGAAGAGGCTTCCTAATGGGATGACGGCCATGCAAACCGGCTTGTTCCAGTGTGCGGCATATGGTCTGAACACTGACAAGCTGACCTTCCGTTTCTGCAACCTCTAAAGCAATGCTCATGCGTATGTTTTTTTTTTTTTTGAAGCCAGCTTCTACACCTGATGCACAGCACAAAGACTATCATATAGAGCAATCGAGTTTCTTCAGAAACTTTGGACTAAACTGCTCAAATCATATGGATTAGTTTTACTCTTTGTGAACTTTCAAATTGGAAGTAGTAGAGCTGCCAATGGAGGGACAGAAAACTCTCAGAATATCAAACAGACCTTCATTTGTGTTCCAAAGGTGGACGAAAGTCTTACAGTTTTGGAATGAGGTTGGGTAAATAATAACAGAATCTTCATTTAGGGGTGAACTACCCCTTTAAGGATTGATGGCCATTAATTTTTTTTTCTGTAGTTTTCTGTAAGTTATATATTGTTGTGTAATATCCATAAGAATACAATTACCCGGTTTGCCGTGTTTAGCTAATATACGCTTTAATATTTTCCTGGAAAGGCCTTATATAGGCAATGATATAACAGTTACATATTTATAATGTAGTTTTATTTATATTAGAGTAAATATACAATTTGTATGATGATTTATAGTATTCACCCTACTGCTAGTGTTAGGCTGGAGACCATTGTAGAGTTAATTAGCTAACACTTTACAATAAGGTTCATTAGACTAATTAAGCATTAGTTAATGTATTAACTAACATGAACTAACCATGAGCAATACATTTGTTACAGTATTTACTAATCTTCGTTAACGTTAGTTAATGAAAATTCAGTCGTTCATTGTTTGTTCATGTTAGTTCACAGGGCATTAACTAACGTTAACAAGACTTTAATAATATATTAGTAAATGTTGAATTTAACTTTAACAAAGATTAATAAATGCTGTATAAGTGCAGTTCATTATTAGTTCATGTTAACTAATGTTGTTAACTAATGTTAACTAATGAACCTTATTGTAAAGTGTTACCGTTATATGTGTGCAAGTGCAGAGCTGTACAGAGCTGAATTTGATGTCAAAGAGATAAGAATGACACAGCTCTACATATTACTCTACTGATGACTTATTTATGCTCAAAGCAGAGAACAAAACATGTATTAGAGCAACTGTACATAACATAACACTTGGTGTTAACATAACTGTACATGTACATAACCATGTTGCTGTGGATGTGATGCAGTGTGGAAAAGTGATGCAGACAAGAAGAGAGGATAGCCCCAAATGCAGAGGATAACACATAAAAGAGACCTTTTAAATAAATAGATTTTTTTTTTTTAACAAAGTCTGCCTCTCGGGGTATTGATTTTTATTTTATTTATGACGTTGAGCCAGAACAGTCCACAGAGAAGTATTCTGTCAGATTGTAAGTATTTTAAAGTGATTATAATATAGGTCAGTTTCGACTTATTTACCTTACCTGAGAATAGAGGTAAAGGTCAAGTCAAGTCAAGTCAAGTCATCTTTATTTATAGAGCGCTTTTTACAATGCAAATTGTGGCAAAGCAGCTTTACATTAATAAGAAAATGGTGTCATTGTGCAGCTTATTCTATATATTATTGATTCATTCCGTTGCAAAGATCAATAGTTATTAGTCTAGGTAATTTAGGTATAGCAGCACTGGAGAAAACAGTGACGTAATCGTCCGGCTCAGATCAGTTCGCATACAACGGCGCCAATACAGGCATATCAAAAACACTGCTGAATATCAAGCAAGTGTCCCCAACTTAAGCAAGCCAAAGGCAACAGCGGCAAGGAACCAAAACTCCAACAAATGGAGAAAAAAACCTTGGGAGAAACCAGGCTTAGTTGGGGGGCCAGTTCTCCTCTGGCCAACAGTGAACACTTGTCCGATACTCAGGCAGAGTTACAGGTCATTAAACTGATTTGGAATCGCAACAGTCAAAATATTTAATCTAGTTCCATCTAATTTAAGATCTTTTTGATCACGCCGATATGGGACGGTTTGTTGGGATATGTGCCGCTGGCTGATGAGTCGGTAGGGTCTTCACAAAGGATGAGCTCGTTCACACGGTCTCCGCCGACACCACAGGGCCACACTGCTGCCGCACACAGGCACAGGTTCCCCGTCCGACCCGGACACAGCCCGGATCCAGCCAATCATGTTAATTGGTAAACCTCGGGATAAGCAGAGAGACAAAAAATTAGCGTAGACGCCATTCTTCTTCCGATGTAACGAGTACATCTGGTGTTATAGGAAGTGTTCCCGGTTCCGGCTGACCTGATCTATGCAGCCTAACAATCCTTTAACGGATATGAGGACAAGAGTTTATAGTGCGTCATGTGTATGCCAGGTTAAATAGATGCGTTTTTAGTCTAGATTTAAACTGACAAAGTGTGTCTGCTTCCCGAACAATGCTAGGAAGATTGTTCCAGAGTTTAGGTGCCAAATAGGAAAAGGATCTACCGCCCGCGGTTGATTTTGATATTCTAGGTATTAACAACTGGCCAGAATTCTGAGATCGTAATAGACGCGAAGGACTATAATGCATTAAAAGCTCACTCAGGTACTGGGGAGCTAAGCCATTTAGTGCTTTGTAAGTAATTAGCAAGATTTTAAAATCTATACGATGTTTAATAGGGAGCCAGTGCAGTTTTGACAGAACCGGACTAATATGTTCATACTTCCTGGTTCTAGTAAGGACTCTAGCAGCTGCGTTTTGGACCAGCTGTAATTTGTTTATCACGCGAGCAGGGCAACCACCCAGTAGAGCATTACAGTAATCTAGTCTCGAGGTCATAAATGCATGAACTAGCTGTTCCGCATTTGTCATTGAGAGCATATGTCGCAATTTAGATATGTTTTTAAGATGGAAGAATGCGGTTTTACATATGCTAGAAATGTGGCATTCAAATGAAAGATTGGTATCAAAGAGCACACCCAGGTTCCTAACTGACGAAGATGACTTAACAGAGCAGCCATCAAGTGTTAGACAGTATTCTAGGTTATTATGTGCAGAAGTTTTTGGTCCAATAATTAGAATCTCTGTTTTTTCTGAATTTAGTAGTAGGAAATTACTAGTCATCCAATTTTTTATATCAGCTACGCATTCTGTTAATTTTGAGAATTGGTCGGTTTCGTCGGGGCGCGAGGAAATATAGAGCTGAGTATCATCAGCGTAACAGTGAAAGCTAATGCCATGCTTCCTAATGACATCTCCCAAGGGTAGCATGTACAGAGTGAAAAGCAACGGTCCTAGAACTGAGCCTTGTGGTACTCCATGTTTAACTTGTGATCGAAATGACATCTCTTCGTTTACTACTACAAACTGATAACGGTCAGATAAGTATGATTTGAACCATGCCAATGCATTTCCACTAATTCCAGCATAATTTTCTAGTCTATTCAAAAGAATATTGTGGTCGATAGTGTCAAAAGCAGCACTGAGGTCTAGTAACACTAATAGAGAGATACAACCACGATCTGATGATAAGAGCAAATCATTTGTAACTCTAATGAGAGCAGTCTCAGTACTATGGTACGGTCTAAATCCTGACTGGAAATCCTCACAGATATCATTTCTTTCCAAGTAGGAACTAAGTTGAGATGATACTGCCTTTTCTAGTATTTTTGACAGAAAAGGTAGATTGGAAATCGGTCTGTAATTGACTAATTCACCAGGATCAAGTTGTGGTTTTTTAATAAGAGGTTTGATAATAGCCTGCTTAAAATTTTTCGGTACGTAACCTAGTAATAAAGATGAATTAATGATCTTAAGAAGAGGATCTATGACCTCTGGAAGCATCTCTTTCAATAGCTTAGTCGGTATAGGGTCTAACATACATGTTGTTGATTTTGATGATTTAATAAGTTTAGACAATTCTTCCTTTCCTATAACAGCGAATGAATGGAATTTTTCCTCAGGGATGCTAAAATCCACTGTCTGATGTGATACTGTAGTAGACAGTTGCATGGCTATAATTTTCTCTCTAATGTTGTCAATCTTGCAAGTAAAGAAGTTCATAAAGTCATTACTGCTGTGCTGTTTGGAAACATCAGAAGTTGAGGCTGTATTTCTCGCTAATTTAGCCACTGTATTAAATAAATACTTAGGGTTGTGTTTATTATCTTCTAAAAGATTTGAAAAATAAGCAGATCTAGCAGTTTTTATGGCCTTTCTGTACTCCATCATTTTCTCTCTCCATGAAATCCGAAAAACTTCTAGTTTTGAATTCTTCCAGCTGCGCTCCATTTTTCTTGCTGCTCTCTTAAGGGCCCGAGTGTGCTCGTTATACCATGGCGTTGGACTAATATCCTTAATCTTTTTTAAGCGCAAAGGAGCAACAGAGTCTAGAGTGTTGGAAAAGAGAGCGTCAATAGTTTCTGTTGCAACATCGAGTTCTTCTAAGCTGTCTGGTTTGCTAAGTTGATGAAACTGATCAGGAAGATTATTTATAAAGCAGTTTTTAGTGGTGGAAGTGATGGTTCTAACATATTTATGGCAGACAGGCGGTTTTGCAGCCTTGGTTAAATGTAGCACGCATGAGACTAGATAATGATCTGAGACGTCATCGCTCTGCTGCAGAATTTCAACGGCATCAATATCGATTCCATGTGACAATATTAGATCTAGAGTATGATTACGACAATGAGTTGGTCCTGACACGTGTTGTCTAACTCCAATAGAGCTTAAAATATCTGTTAATGCCAATCCCAAAGCGTCTTTTTCATTATCTACATGTATATTAAAATCACCAACAATGAGGACTTTATCCACAGCCAGTACTAACTCCGAGAGAAAATCAGCAAATTCTTTGATAAAGTCTGTATGGTGCCCTGGTGGCCTGTATACAGTAGCCAACACAAATTTCAAATGAGATTTGTCACTTACATTATATAACGTTACATAGAGCACCATCACTTCAAACGAGATATATTTGAAAGACTTTTGAGTAATACTAAAGATATTACTATAGATAACAGCAACACCTCCCCCTTTACCTTTCTGACGAGGTTCGTGTCGATAATAGTAACCTTGAGGGCTAGACTCATTTAAAGTAATGTAATCGTCTGGTTTTAGCCAGGTTTCTGTCAAACACAGCACATCTAGATTATTTTCTGTGATAATATCATTTACTATAAGTGCTTTTGAAGAAAGGGATCGAATATTCAGCAACCCAAGCTTTATCATTTGTTTATCTTTATAATCTCTGTTTACTACTTGTTGAACATCAATTAAATTATCACCCGTAAATGGGTTTGGAAGTTTTCTGTATTTATTAGTTCGGGGTACAGACACAGTCTCTATGTGATAATATCTAGGTGAAATAGTCTCTATGTGTTGGGATTTATCTGAATTTATAATTCAAATATATATTTATCTGAATAAAGGTGTCAAATTATGCACCGCAAAAAAATATAAATCTCAAAACCTCTTTACTGAGGTTACTGTTTCTTGCACACTTTACTGAACTGAGCTCAATAAAACCAGAAACAGGCATTAAGAATGTGAAGGGTCAATTTTGATTTCATGTTGACTTTAACCTTCTGGAAAGCAGAATGTTATTCAGTAGAAGATCAGCTCTCTCTCTCTCTCTCTCTCTCTCTCTCTCTGCTATCATTCTCTTTGTCCACTGACTTGTGGCTGTGGGCAGAGATTCACGTACAGGCTCTGATAAGTTTGGCTGTATAATTGGGTCAAGATTGCAGTTCTCTCTGAGTTGATAACACACTGCTTCACACTCATGTATTTGTATTCTGGCTCCTCCAGTGGTGAGGGTCGCTCCCATTCCTGTAGCTTCAGGTTATTTTATGTTCACATAAAAACTTATGGCCTTCACAATTATCATAATATTAGGAAGTGGAACCATATGTTGTTTTGCTTGTAAATGTTAGTTAGCTAGTCCAAATGGTCTCCCCCACCCCCCATACACTCTATTTTCCATCTACAAAGGAGGCACAGGGGTTCTAGAGTCTAGTTGTCTAGGAGTTCTAAAAGTCTAGAGAAAAACTGGATTATTTTTAGTTGTCCTAAAATGTAAAAAAAAAAAAAAAAAAAAAAAAAAGTACATCAAAATAAATTAGAAATAAAATAAAATAAAACTGTGATTGAATTAAAAAAATGTTATTAATCTATTAAATAAATTCAATTCAATTAAAGAAAATAAATAAATTAAAAATAAATGAATAACTAAAAGCAAATAATTAATAGAAATAAATAATATATTTAAAAGTACATAACTACATCACTATAGTGAGAATATAGTGAATATAGCAATATTCATATATATATATATATATATATATATATATATATATATATATATATATATATATATATATATATATATATATATCCTGTATGAAGGGTATGTAAAATGACATGCATCTTGACTGCAATTATCAAAGATACCAATTTTTCAAAAATGCTTATATTTGTGCACATGTGAAAGTTCGGGCTTTATAAGTAATAATAAGTGAAGGATGTGAACATAAAGGTGTTTGTTATTTTGTGTTTAATGTGCAGTGTCATCTAAAATTATGAAAGCATTTTACAATCTTTTATTGGTCTGTTTTTCATTTTTACATATTTTACAACAGAAAAACAAACAGTGTTATTTTAGTATTATTTACAGTATACTATTATAGTATTTGTAAACATTTATACTTCTTTTATTAAAACTTACTTTATTTTATTCCAGTTAGTTGCAAAGTTATTTTTTAAGTAAAGTCTTTCAGCAAAATATATATTATAAATTGTAAATTTATACAAGTTTGTCTAGCTTTGACGATTACAGCTTGTCTGTAGATTTTTAAGAGGACAAAATATCCCCCGGGTATTTCAGTACAGCACAGGCTGATTTAGCATGCCAATTAGCCGCTGATGAAATGTTGCTCCTTCAACAGTGATTAGATGTACAGTCTGACCTGATGAGTCACTGCAGTGACAGCTATTATGAAGGAATAAATTCCCCTTCTTATGACTTTTCTTACCTTAGCATCTCAAGACATGTGATTATTTGACACTTTTTTGTAGAATTGCAGTACACAAATTATCCTGACAGTCCTCAGAAAGTGACATTGTCAAACTGAAATGTTTTTTGCAACTCTCACAACATTTTTTCAGAAGATGACTAGCTCTTGAAAAAGAAAGAATGAAAATGTCAAACAACAGTGTTTCACTGAGAATATTGTCTGGAAGGATCTATTTTGACTTGCTAGGCAATGAAACTGAAGGTCCATCTTTAATTTAGCTTTGGCACAAAACATGTTTCTGTTGTCATTTCCTGGAAAAGCTGGTTTATTCTCTCCCCTCCAGACATCTGTACTCTAGCCTGCTCAACTTCAGATGCACATGATTCACTTCACCATGAAGCCCTAAGATTAATCACTGCTCGTAAACATCTTCACACACATTCATCACTGAATTCAATATTAGCAACCTCCACAAGAACATCTCTACCAGCACAACACAAATATTGCTTAATTCATAAACCATGAGCCTGCTAACTTCCACACATTTTGTTTTTCTGTTCTAAACCTGGTAAAGCTGAAAACCAGAACCAGTTTACGAGTTTTTATGGAGTTAGATGATCTCTGATTGTCTTTTCTTTGTTACCAGGGCATTTTTGAGTTAATGACTTGAGAAACCTTCCTTGTAGGTGTTACAGAATACAGACTCACAAAGCAGTATAATAACAATAGAGGTTTATTTAGCACACCAGGATCAACAAACACAGGTAAGAATGGATTCAATGGATGTAAACATGGATGATGAGGATACTGAAAGTCTTTCTGCTTTGCAGGTGGAATGAGAAGATCGTGATCAAGCAGCACAGGGCACACACTTCGAATCCGGAATAGGTGAGCAGGTGAGTTCCAATGAGCAATGACGGATGAGGACACAGACTGACGAAGACACAATGGGGACACCGAGGAACAGAGAAGACGACGGAGCAGGAACATAGGCAGATAGGAGATGCAGGTAAATGAGTCCTTAACCGAAGTTGAGACCGGACAAAGTGTTGTGGTGAGGTGAGTGCTTATAAGTGGTGCTGGTGATGAGGTAATGAACTTCAGGTGAAGGTGATTAATATTCCGGTGACAGTGCTCGTTGTGATTGGTTGTTTACAGAGCCTGACCGATCTCTGACAGTACCCCCCCAAAGGTGGGATGAATTCTGTAATGTGCAGGTAATTGTAACTGATACGTGACCTGGTTGATTTGTTTCGTGATGGGGAAGGGACCAACGTATTTGGAACTCAGTTTCTTGCAGGGCAGACGCAGCTTGATGTCCTTGGTAGATAACCAAACCATTTGTCCAGGTTGGTAAGGAGGAGGATCGGAATGTCGGACATCAGCTTGTATCTGTTGTCTGTGCACTGCCCTTTGGAGTTGGTGATGAGCTGAGTCCCAAACCCTCTCACTCTCTCGGAACCAATGATCAACAGAAGGGACATCCGAAGATTCTCCAGACCATGGGAACAGCGGAGGCTGGTATCCGAGTATGCACTGGAAGGGAGTCAGTCCAGTAGATGCTTGACGTAAAGAATTCTACTCGGCCCAGCCTAGGAATTGGTTCCAAGAGTCCTGGTGGCCGTGGCAGAAGGTTTGTAGGAAGCGCGCTATTTCCTGAATCTTCCTCTCTATCTGCCCGTTGGTTTGTGGATGGTTGCCTGAAGACAGACTTACAGCCACACCCAGGAGTTTGTAGAATCCATGCCAAACTTGTGAGATGAATTGTGGTCCTCTGTCCGATACGATATCTTCAGGAATTCCATAATAACGGAAGACATGATTGAAGAATAATTCTGCTGTGGTCATTGCTGTTCCTCAGGACTTTGAGAAGCGATCCGCAATGACCAGGATACAGGTATAACCATCGGAAGGAGGTAGGTCTGTGGCAAAATCAACTCCTAGGTGTGACCATGGCCGTTGTGGAACAGGCAGGGGGAGGAGTTTTCCAGTGGGAAGATGTCATGGAGTCCTGGAGATAGCACACTCAGTACATCCCTGGATGAACCTTCTAACATCCCTGGCCATGTTGGGCCACCAGAAGCGTTCTTGTAGCAGCAAGAGGGTGCGGTTGGCCCCTGGATGGCCAGTCCCCACTGAAGTGTGGATTCGTGTGAATGAGAGGAGTGCAATGTGATTCTGGTACATAGGTACGGCCTTGGGGACAGCCCGGTGGAGGTGGCTCGTATTCATTGGAGACGAGTTCTTGGTCGAGGTTTCACTGGATGGGACAGGCAGAGATTTGAGTTGGTAAGATAAGTTCAAGTGTTTCTATATTCTTCTCCAGGGTGTGAAGATGGGAGAGTGCATCCGCCTTCACATTCTTGCTGCCTGGATGATAGGATATGAAGAAGTGGAATCTTGTGAAGAAGAGTGGCCATCTTGCCTGGCGAGGATTTAGACGTTTGGCATCTCGAAGATATTGCAGGTTCTTATGATCCGTAAGTACCAGGAATTTCTCCTTAGCTCCCTCCAGCCAATGTCGCCACTCCTCCAATGCGAGCTTGATGGCTAACAATTCACGATTTCCAATGTCGTAGTTGGCCTCCGCCGGGGTGAACTTCCTAGAGAAGAAGGCACATGGGTGTAGACGAGGAGGAGTCCCCTGCTGTTGGGATAATACTGCTCCGACTCCAGTGGTGGAAACGTCAACCACTACGATGAACTGTTGGTTAGGATCTGGATGGGTGAGGAGTGGAGCATCAGTGAAAGTGGTCTTTAGTGTTTCAAAGGCTGTTGTGACGGCTGGTGTCCAGGACAAAGACTTGGGTTTATTGCGGAGAAGATTAGTAAGTGGAGCTGTGAAGGTATGGTAATTTTCAATGAATCTGCGATAGAAGTTGGAGAATCCTAGGAAGTGCTGGAGTTCTTTGATAGTGGTGGGTTGTGGCTAGCTCCGGACAGCCTCTACCTTCCCCTCGTCCATCTTAATTACTTGATGTGATGTGATGTGATAACCAAGGAACTGAGTGGTGGATTGATGGAAAGTGCATTTTTCAGCCTTGAGGTAGAGTTGGTATTCCCGGAGTTTCTGGAAGAACTCCGCAACATGGGAGCGGTGTTCGGCTAGGCTCCGGGAGTAAATCAAGATGTTGTTTATGTAGACGATTGTGAACTTATGATGAAACTCCCGGAGCACCTCGTGCATAAAGTCTTGAAATACGGAGGGGGCGTTGACCAATCCATAGGGCATGACCAAATATTCATAGTGGCCTGCAGGGGTCACGAATGTGGTCTTCCATTCATCCCCTTCATGTATTTGCACAAGGTTATATGCCCTGCGGAGGTCCAGTTTCGTGAAGATAGCAGCACCACGTAGTTGTTTCAAGGCTGCTGGGACGAGGGGAAGAGGATACCGGAATTTGACCGTGATTTTATTGAGAGCATGGTAGTCAATTCAGGGCCGCAAGCCTCCGTCCTTCTTTGCCACAAAGAAAAATCTGGAGGCAGCAGGGAACGTAGAAGGGCGGATGTATCCTTGTTGAAGGGCCTCTTCTATGTACTCCTCCATGGCCTTCTGCTCTGGAAGAGAGAGAGGATAGATCTTGCCGTGGGGCACTGGCGCATTCGGGAATGTCAGTAGAGTGTTGTTCAACGGGACTCTCGATGAAAACAGCTAGGAGGCAGCGGGTGGTGAAGGAATGCCCGGAACGGAAGGTGCGGAAGTGGTACCCTGTAGTGCTCGCTGGAGTGAATCAACGATCTCGTGGAATGGATCCGGTGTGCTCATTGTTTCGCTGTTTATGGTCCGGTCTTCTGTTACGGAATACAGACTCACAAAGCAGTATAATAACAACAGAGGTTTATTTAGCACACCAGGATCAACAAACACAGGTAAGAATGGATTCAATGGATGTAAACATGAATGATGAGGATACTGAAAGTCTTTCTGCTTTGCAGGTGGACTGAGAAGATCGTGATCAAGCAGCACAGGTCGCACATACTTCGAATCAGAAATAGGTGAGCAGGTGAGTTCCAATGAGCAATGACGAATAAAGACACAGACCGATGAAGACACAATGGGGACGCCGAGGAACAGTGAAGACGATGGAGCAGGAACATAGGAGATGCAGGTAAGTGAGTCCTTAACCAAAGTTGAGACCGGACGAAGTGCTGTGGTGAGGTGTGTGCTTATAAGTGGTGCTGGTGATGAGGTAATGAGCTTCAGGTGAAGGTGATTAATATTTCTGATTGCTGATTGCCGATCTCTGACAGTAGGTTGGTATGATTGATTGGTTGCTCTAGGGTTGGGAAATTATTCCAGTACATGACTATATCATTTGTACGTTTAAAATTCTGTGAAAATAGATTATATATTTGTTTGCTCAGTTTTGTAGAAAATTATGTGGAAATCATTCAATTTATTAAGATTCCATTTTTTATTTAATTTATTTTTTTTAGGGCCTGAGAACTGATGGTGCAGGGACCCTATAGGAATTGCTGTGTATTTTATTATCTTAATGCTTGTTTTGCTGTATAGTGTGTATGTCTTAAATGTCAATTGGATAAATTGAGTATAGACAGTTTATATGTTTGTTTCCTTGGTTTTGTTACTTTTGTAGATAATCATGTAGAAATTATTATTTATTTATTTACTTATTTTTTGTTAATGCTTTTTTTGCAGGGCTCGTGTCTTAAATATTGAGGGCTAAATTGAGAGTAAATCAGTGGAAATAATCTGTAAACATTCTATTCTATTTTATTCTATTTGCTCAGTTCCCTTTCAGTCCGTCACGTTCGACATACGTAAGAAGTGAACCAATGAATTTGGCTCTCATGCGATATCCCAATTCGTCTGTTCACTTCTGACGTACGTCTCCGTTCCCTCCTTCAGGGAACGAGGGTTACATACGTGAACCGACGCATTGGATTTGGAATTGAGATATCGCATGAGAGCCCAATTCATCGGTTCACTTCTGACGTACGTCTCCGTTCCCTCCTTCAGGGAACGAGGGTTACATATACGTATCTGTGATGTTTTGTAGGAAATCATGTGTAAACCTATTCTATTCTATTCTATTTTCTCAGTTTGGTAGGAAATCATGTACAAATCTATTCTATTCTATTCTATTCTGTTTTATTCTATTCATGCTGCCCCCCCCTCCCCAATATGTATGTCTTAAATATTGAGGGCTAAATTCAGTAAAAATAGTTTGTATATTTGTGTTTTCTCATTTATGTGGGAAATCATGTGTAAACCTATTCTATTCTATTCTATTTGCTCAGTTTTGTAGAAATCATGTGCAAACATATTCTATTGTATTCTATTTTCTCAGTTTTGTAGGAAATCATATGTAAACATTCTATTCTATTCTATTCTATTCTATTCTATTCTATTCTATTCATGCTTGTTTTTTTGACCCACTATATATCTCTGAAATATTGAGGGCTAAACTCAGTGAGAATCATTGATATGTTTATGGTTGCTCAGTTTTGTAGGAAATCATTTGGCAGTTTTACCTGAATGTAACCTGAATAAAAGGTGTTGTCAGGAATCTGTGGTTCACGCTGGGTTTGGTTCTGAATGGGCCATTGCAAGGCCTTCTGATAGATCACATAGAAATCTCTTCAAGGCATCTCCATTACGTGCTCATGAGAGTGAGGTAACAATGATGAAATGCTCGTAACCTTCCTACTACGCTAAATTTCGCTTTGGATCTGATGGGAGAATGCCATCTGCTCCTCTATCCCATTTGGTTTCTAATCACTCTTCTCTGAGATATAGGAAAGGTCGGCTTCTGTTACAATTGAGATAAAGAATATTCGGCATTGATGGGATTTAAATGTGGAGGGTTGTGTAATGAACAAGACAAAAGAGATCCCAGGCCTTGCATGCACATTCTCTTGCTGTCACAAGATGATGAGCTTTTAAATTGAGAGCAGAGCCTCCCTGAATCCCCCAGTGTGGTATCATTTATTGATAAAACATGTCTATTCAGTGCACTTTTCACTTCTCCTCAGTGCACTTCTCTATGCCACATAGAGATTACGCAGCGGTTAATATTGCAAATGGAATGAATAGTGTCCGAAACCTGTGGGCTTTTGTTTTGCCTGACTGTTCTTTGCTCCTTGGCAGGGTTAATGATATGGACCATTCATCTCCATTCAAACTGGGCTGCATGCTTCGACGAGCCCCCTGTCCCTGCTTCAGTGTGCTTTCGAGATATTTCTGTTCATTAGTACTGTAGTCTCTGATTACTCTTGGCCTTTTGTCACCAGCTCTTTTCTTGTTAATAATAACCTACCATAATAAGCTGAACAATTCAGATCAAATGCATATTGCTTGATGTATTCTGTGGGTTTGCTTGTGGCTTGCTCTGTGAATGAAAATCTTGATATCAACGGCGTACGGTTTGAGAGTGAGAATTTATTTATTTAATTGCTTGCTTACTACCTCAGTACCTTATAATTGAAATAAAAAATAAAAAAGGGCTGCAACTTTTTCAACTATTTTATATAAAATAGTTGAAACAGTATATATATATATATATATATATATATATATATATATATATGTATTTATTTTGATATCAACAATACCATATGTTGAAACACATGCCCACACAGCCATGACTCTGTTATAAGCTCCAATTATTCAGTGGCTTATGTTTGTTTGTTTGTATTGTTTTAATTTAATTTCCTTGGAATGTTATGGAGCTACAGTCATTTTGTATTATTATTATTATTTTATTTTATTTTATTTTATTATTTCCTTGGAATGTTTAAAACTGCTGTCTTTTTTATTTCATTTTTGTCCTCATTTTATTTTATTTTATTTGTTTTGTTATTTCCTCGGAATGCTAAAAGCTGCTGTCTTTTTATTTCTTTTTATTATTATTATTATTTGTTTTGTTTATTTGTTTGTATTGTTTTATTTTATTATTTGTATTATTTTATATTGTTTTGTTTTGTTTATATCGAAACACTTGCCCACACAGTTATGGCTCCAACTTCAATGGCTCAAGTTTGTTTGTTTGTTTATGTATTTTACCTTGGAATGTTAAAGGGTTAGTTCACCCAAAAATGTTTCAAACCCATAAGACTTTCATTCACAAATAAAGATATTTTTGATCCGAGAGCTTTCTGACCTCTGATAGACTGCAACATTAATACCACTTTTAAGGCCCATAAAGGTAGTGAACACCATTAAAATAGTCCATGTGACTGCAGTGGCTCAACCTTAATGATATTTTCAAGTAAACACAGAGCAGCGCTTCCAGGTTCTACGTCAGAACGCCAGAACTCATTATTTGGCAGCACCATCATCACATGCATCGTGCTGCTCACGTGAACAGCATCAGCCAATACTGAGCCCGCGTTCTGACGTTCTGTACTATATAAACAGCATAGAAGACTGACATGGAAGACTGGAAATTGTTGAATAAATTAGTTTTTTTTTTTTGGCACAAAAATTATTCTCGCTGCTTCATAACATTACTACTCAAAACATTGCAACTTGTAATCTTAAATATAATTAAACATTTTCTTTTATTCATAATTTTTTTTATTCATTATTTTATTACTTTTTATCAAGTACTATAATGTCTAGTATTGCAGAAATTGCTACCTCTATTAAAAGGAAACTCTTAATTCCGATATAAGAACTCAAAGGAAGATTGACATCTGTGTGTAACTGCAGTGTGTATTTGACTAACATGCAATTCATGCAGAGCCATTATTATCCTGATATCAGATAAAGCCACATAGTTCAATATTCAAAGACCATATTTGTGATTGGTAATTTTATTGGTCTGTGTGTCCACGATTCTGCAGTGAAACTTTCATAAAGCTATTTAATGTATTTTTTCACTCTTTGTGCTTTTTTCCCCTTCTGGCTATCTCGAGTTTCATAGTGTCTTCATAAGTGTGTTGTTTTCTGCTTTGTGCTTCATCAGTAATTCTGTGCGGTAGAATCAGATCTCCAGAGACATGAAGGGGGCGATGAGGGACACTGAAACCCTTTTTGCTCATCATATTCGTCCGTACTGCTCTCTTGTGTCCTCTTTTTTTTTGTTTTTTGTTTTTTTTTTACCTCATCTGTTGTTATTTATCATTTGTGCCGCATGGTCCTTCCCTTGCAGGACACCCCTGAACAGCTGATCTGCCGTTAGCTGCGTAAATTTCCCTCATCGTGAGCAGCTCCCAGAGCCCAGCTGAATTAATCACAGTCACACGGACAAGCAGGGGGGCAGCCGCATGAGGATGAGGACGGAGACAATGTGAAGGGTAGGAAAGGGTAGGGAATGCGAAGAGGTCAGAGCTGTAACATACATGGAGTGAAAGGGTAAGAAGGTTCACAGAGACGATGCTTAGAGTCAGATCATCTGGGATGAGTGACTAATTGGGCTTTCCTTGTAACAACAACAATAAACGAAAAAAAAAACATGTACATAAGTATTCACAGCCAATACTTTGTTGAAGCACCTTTGGCACTAATTACAGCCTCAACTTCAGTCTTTTTGAATATGATGCTACAAGCTTGGCACACCTATTTTTGGGCAGTTTCTCCCATTCTTCTTTACAGGACCTCTCAAGCTCCATCAGGTTGGATGGGTAGCGTCAATGCACAGCCATTTTCAGATCTCTGCAGAGATGTTCAATCAGGTTCAAGTCTGGGCTCTGGCTGGGCCACTCAAAGACATTCACAGTTGTCCCGTAGCCACTCTTTTGTTATCTTGGCTGTGTGCTTAGGGTCGTTGTCCTGTTGGAAGATGAACCTTCACCTCAGTCTGAGGTCAAGAGCGCTATGGAGCAGGTTTTCCTCAAGGATGTCTCTGTAGATTGCTGCATTTATCTTTCCCTTGATCCTGACTAGTCTCCCAGTTCCTGCTGCTGAAAAACATTCCCACAGCATGATGCTGCCACCACCATGCTTCACTGTAGGGATGGTATTGGCCAGGTGATGAGCAGTGCCTGGTTTCCTCCAGATATGACGCTTGATATTCAGGCCAAAAAGTTCAATCTTTGTTTCGTAAGACCAGAGAATTTTGTTTCTCATGGTCTGAGAGTCTTCCAGGCAAGCTGTCATGTGCCTTTTACTGAGGAGTGGCTTCTGTCTGGTCACTCAACCATACAAGGCTGATTGGTGGAGTGCTGCAGAGATGGTCGTTCTTCTGGAATGTTCTCCTCTCTCCACAGAGAAACACTGGAGCTCTGTCAGAGTGACCATTTGGTTCATGGTCACTTCCCTGACTAAGGACCTTCTCCCTCGATTGCTCAGTTTGGCTAGGTGGCCCGCTCTAGGAAGAGTCCCGGTGGTTCCAAACTTCTTCCGTTTAAAAATGATGGATGCCACTGTGCTCTTTGAAACTTTTTCTGTAAACTTCCCCAGATCTGTGCCTCGATACAATTCTGTCTCAGAGGTCTACAGACAATTCTTTTACTTCATGGCTTGGTTTGTGCTCTGACATTAACTGTGAGACCTTATATAGACAGGTGTGTGCCTTTCCAAATAATGTCCAATCAACTGAATTTACCACAGGTGGACTCCAATCGAGTTGTAGAAACATCTCAAGGCATTTGCATAGATTTCAAAAAAGCTTCTTTCACTGTGTCATCATGGGGTATTGTTTGTAGAATTTTGAGGAAAATAATGATTTTAATCCCTTTTGGAATTAGGCTGTAACATAACAAAATGTGGAAAAAGTAAAATGCTGTGAAAACTTTCTGGATGCACTGTAAATGCGGCAAAAATTAATTGCACATGGTAACCTAATGTTAACCTTATTATTAAGTTTTTGCTTTTCTTCTAACGTGATTGATTGATTGATTAAATGATTGATTGATTTACACAATCCTGTGTGAAAGTTTTGGGTTGGTAAGATTTTTATTTATTTTTTTTCACCAGGGCTGCATTTATTTGATCAGAAAGACAGTAAAAACAGTACTATTTTGAAATATTGTTACAATTTAGATGAACTGTTTATATTTCAATATATTGTATTATGTAATTTATTCCTGTTATGGCAAAACTGATTTTTCAGCATCATCATTCCAGTTCACATATACTGATTTGATGCACAAGAAACATTTCTTCTTATTATTATTATTATGATTATTAATATCAATGTTGAAAACAGTTGAGCTGATGAATGTGTTTGTGGACACTTTTTTCAGGATTCTTTGATGAATAGAAGGTTCAAAAGAGCAGCATTTATTTTAATTATATTTTTATGATATATATATATATATATATATATATATAATATCTGTCTTTCAAAGAAATCTTACTGACCCTAAAAGTTTTTTAACAATAGTTAAGAAAAGAAATACCTAAAAAATTGTGATCTGAGACGTGAATTGCAGAAGAATAACTTTGGTTGCATTGTTTATTTAAAGTGTGTGCAGCCAGCAAAGACAATGCAATAGAAAAATGTGTTCATTTATTGTCTAGTATTATTTCACAGCACTCAGTCACTTTCCATCTCATTACATTCAATTTGATTTGTTCCTATAGAGCCAGCAGTACAGTATGGAGCTAACCCAAGGTCATGCGTTTGATTCCTGGGGAATGCATGAACTGATAAAAACGTGTATGTTGAATGCGAGTCGCTTTGGATAAAAGCATCTACCAAATGTGTAAATGTAAATTCAGACTGCAAGCTCACAACTCAAATAAAACGTACTGATGAATGCTGGACACAGGTAACAAGCAAGACAAACAGAGGCTGCGTCCAAAAGCTTAGGCAGCTGACTCGTTGCCTCGCTGCCCTATCAGGCAATGACTTTGCAGGCAGCATTTGTGCACAAAGGTACCTCACGAAACTGATTTCGGAGAGACTTATATGGCAGCATAACAGTTTAATGATCTACAGCAAAATAGTGAGAGCTTTTGTAATAACTAAGAGAATACTTAATTACTACAATAGTATTTTCTAGCTAGAAATGAATAAAATTAAAAAACATTCATCAAAAACTTACATTTATGCACAAACTGACCCCCAACCGCAACCTTTAGATGCCATCTTTAATTTTTAACTCAACTGTCACCGAATGGAACGCACAGGATATAGTGGGATCATCAAAGGCAGCAAAGGATAATCAATCAGATGAAGGTATTTCAGGGGACAGGAAGTGAAGCCTTCCTACCTTGGAATGGGCAGTATTTTTAAACTTTGAGATGCAGCCAGGGACTCTGGAAAAAGGACAGTTGTTGGTGGGTGTCTCATTTACTTGATATAAAGATCACAAATACAGACTCATATTTAGAGATTTTTACTGGCACAAAAACTGCTCTCCAAATATTTTCACTGTTCTGTAATACATGCAACCTCCTCTAGAAAATATGTATCACAAGTTCAGAAGTTCATATAGGCTAATCCTTGAGAGTGGAATGGATTTAGTGAAAGAGGTGAATGGATTTGGTTTCTATTCAGCAATGAAGAGACCTTAACATGAGACTGAGGTTAAATATTCTCCTCTTGTCTGCTTTAATTAAAATGTATCAGTATATAGTAGAAAAAAAGGGTTAATGAATTTAGCGTAGTGGATTCTAAATTAATTTAGAATGTTTTAAATGTTTGATTTTGAAATAAGTCTTACCAAGGCTTCATTTATTTGATTAAATTACATTAATATTGTGAAATGTTACTTCAATTTAGAATAACTGTTTTCTATTTTAATATATTTTAGCTGAAAAACAGTTATTACTCCAGTCTTTAGCATCATATGATCCTTTAGAAATCATTATGATATGATTTGCTGCTCAAGAGACATTTATTACCAATGATATAAACAGTTGTGCTTCTTAACATTTTCTTCTTAATAAACTGCAAGCACAATAAACCTCACAAGAATCGAAATCGGGCTACTTTCTCAGACTGAAGCGAGATCATAGACTTCATGTGTTGCGATCAGTGTTTCATCTGCAGAGAGGGGTCAATAAAACAGCTTTTGGCATTTGGCAGTGGCTATTTGCAATAGATGCTATTTACACTAAGTGCAAATAGCGATAGATTTCTTTTTACATGATGTAAAAGTATCAGTTCTTTGCAATAAGAGTAAATAGTAACTAGATGCTATCTATAGGCTATATATTTGCACCTCAGTATTTTTGTACATTAACAGGATGCAATAATATCATAGTGTAAATGATTATATTTATTAAAATTATTAAATGGATGCTGCCTTATTGGGAAAATAAAAACTCTCCCTACACCTTCCCCTAACCCTACCCCATAAACACGTTTAATATTATTAAACACTCGTTCACAGTTTATTTCCACTTTTAGAACATAATTTTAATTTTTATTGAAAATAAATGGGAGCTCTACAAAATGCGGATTCAAACCCACATCAATTACATTAAAAGCCAGATTTGCGAGCCTTACTCGTTGCTGCTGCCATGCAACTGAAGACGTTGAATTCTGCACGTCTTTTTGTGGCCCAACCGGACATTGGTGGGTGGAGCAAGTGTAAATAGCGTTTGCCAATAAGGGACTTATAGACTCTGTTACAGGCACCTCAGACAAGGCACTCAATGTCCAAAAGTACATTAGGTACAAAAAAAAAGAACTTAGATAGGAGGATTTTGTTAATATACACTATAGGCTATTGCATATTGTATTTGTACTTAACATGTGCTTCAATATTAAATGTACAAATCCGTTTTATGACAGCCATTTAAATTTTTAGGCCTATATAAAAAAACAAGTAGAAACATAATTATGTAATTAAAAATTTATTATAATGTTTTTATAAAAATTTCCTAATGTGTAATTTATATGTAAGTAGCTTACAAATCAATTAATTTTAACGTTTAATATTACAATGATACCAACTGTGGTTCCCTGTATAGTTTACATCTGTAAGGGTGGTTTGCCTACAGGGGTTCAGGCTGCATGACTAAAGAAACGTTATCAGCAAGATGGTAGAAAAATATCTGTTTACGGTTACACTTAAAATGGTTACAAAATAGATGTATGAAATGATAAAAACTTATACTATTAATCGTACCCAGCATATGTAAAAAGTTACCTGAGAGATAGCTAGAGAGAGGGAAAGAGAGTGTCCAAGAAAAAGGGCAGAGAATAAAAGAGAAGAGCAAGAGAGCAGCGAGTAAAAAGAGACAGAGCAACAGTTACAATCTTCTTTTATCCTTTCCTTGACCATGTGACTGTAACCCAAATGTGAGACAATCAAACTGAAAAATCAGAAGTAAAACTTCCCCAACTGTTCTAAAGGTGTGACAATTCATAGACCCCCGATGCACAGGCATCTTGGCCTACAGGCCTTGATCACTATTAGCACCTTTGTGTCTTCCAAATGGCCCTTGTAGCATGAGAGAGGGGGTTGAAACAGCAAAGCAAATGTCTTTGTGCATTTTAAAATATATGTGGATATTTTCAATCTTACACATCATTAGTTGAGAGATATTTTTTTTTCTTTGAGGTAATTTGACATGTGTACCTGATTGCCCCAAATTAATGTTGAATTGAAGGTAATCAAATCGAAATCAAATCGCAAGCTTCTGAATCAAAATTGAATATAATTGTGAAATTTGAAAAAATGCCTATATATATATATATATATTTTTTTTATATATATATATATATATATATATATATATATATATATATATATATATTTTTTTTTTTTACTTGGAACAAATGTTGTTTTTTATTATTTGCTTGTCAGAGTGCATTTGAATACTTCATTTACATGTTAAAACAACAAATAAAAATAATAAATAAATAAAAAATTCTGGGGGAGGATAACAGCAATTTAGTTTGGAAACTTGTCATCTTTTTCCACTCTTTTGAGTTTGCAGTTATTCATTTCTTTAAAACAAAACCTTATTGATTGACAGTATTATATTTGCAGTTATGCATTTGGCAGATACTTTTATCCAAAATGACTTGTGAAATGAATTGTATTCAAGATGTACATTCCATCAATTCATGTGTTCAGTGGGAATTGAACCCATGACCTTGTGTCGCAAGCGCTATGCTCTTCCTACCCACATTTATACGGTGGCCGAGAGAGCTCATCGCACTGCGAATAAGAAAACACATGCAAATAAAAAAAAAAACGTGATCATCAGTTTGACAACACATGTGCTGCATATCCTCACAACACATGCGAACTCAAAAAATGCGCTGCATATTCAAAAACGCGCTACATTTACAAAAAGCGCTGCAAAGAGCACAAACCACAACGGAAAGGTTTCAAGGGGGACCCCAAAAAGTGACGGACCCTACTTGTCAACAATACAGACTAAAAAATATTAAAATATATTATGTAGGCATTAATTCAATGTAATGTGTTTCACTAACAGAAATGTGTTTTAATATGTGGCATTGTTGTTAACTCATTAAACTTTAAGAGATGATAATTTAGTGGATGATTTAAAAATATTCGTTAATCATCTGTAGCATACTAATGTGACGTCATCATAACAGCCGCCTGAGGGCGCTCGACGACCACGTCATCTGTGAGCGTGGGCTCCTAGCAAACTGAAAAACACCTTATTAAAAATAATAAATATATGAAATAATGTACAGTTGTTTATTTTTGTTTGCAGTTTTTATAGTATTTCATGATTGTGAACACATTGTGCACTCAAATGCCGTACACTATATAGGGATTAGTGAATAAGTGAAGGGTGAGTTGAACTGGTTTTGGACGCACGTCCTAGTAGGGTCCCTCACTTTTTGGGGTCCCCGTTGAAACATTTCCGTTGTGGTTTGTGCTCTTTGCAGCGCTTTTCGTAAATGTAGCGCGTTTTCGCATATGCAGCGCGTTTTTGAATATGCAGCGCGTTTTTGAGTTTGCATGTGTTGTGAGGATATGCAGCACATGTGTTATCAAACTGATGATCACGTTTTTTTAAATTTGCATGTGTTTTGTTATTCGCAGCGCGTTGAGCTCTCTCGGCCACCGTACATTTATACTTTTTAAGGACACATCATATCCTCGCTGACATTTCCCCATCACATTCAACCCACACTGCTTTAAAAACAAAAAACAAAACAAAACAAAAAACGAACAAACAAACAATAAAACATACTAAGCTCCGCAGTAGTAGAAAACTTCAAACCTGTCTCTCCCTTCCAGTTCATGGCATAAACACTTGAGGGAGTGGTTTTCAATCAAGCAACCCTTTTTCCTCTCACAGAAGTACCTGCAATCAGTCAGGCTTCAAAAGCGGACGTTTAACGGAGGCCGCCTTGCTATCCGTCACTGAAGTCTCGCGGCTGGCCAGAGCTGGATCTGGATCATCCGTCCTCATTCCGCTAGACATGTCTGCAACCCTAGACATTATAAATCACCAGATCTGCTTGTCAACTCTCTCGTCACGATAATTGCAATCCGATGGTTCGGGTCCTACGTCACAGGAAGATCTTCCAGGGTATTTTGGTGAGAAAGGCTTTCTACTGTAAGTGATATTGTCTAACCTTCAGGGTTCTGTGATTGACTCCCTCCTGCTTGAAAATCCTCCGAAATTTGTCCCCGTTTGCTTCCACTGTAAGTGCCTCCATGTAACTTAGAAAAGGAGTTGTTTTTTTGCACAAAATCCCCCAAAAATGTGGGAAACCGATTATTTTCAATCCCCATTCTGACCCTCTGTCTGAAATGATGTCTTCATTCTGACCCTCTGTCTGAAAAATGTCCGTTTTTAATGGACGACTCCTTTAAAACTGGTCAGTAAACGGCCACTGTTATGATTTGCCAACGTCATTGAATAGGAAACAGTATCAACACCCACTTGCATTGCACGTGAGTAAGTGTTTTGAAAACTTTATGCATATAAAGTTTTCAAAACATATATGCATATTTTGGGCATTTGTATACTGTATCCAGTGTTGATCGCATCAGTGATTGTACTGGGTTCTATTTTCTTTTGACTCAACGCTCACATCCAGTGTCAAATACTGCTGATAAGAGACATAAGAATGCCAGTGGGTGGGGCCTATGATATGATGATGTATAAGTATTCGTCAATGTCTTACTCCGGAGGTAATCATATACAAATATATTTTTCTTGACCCATGTGATTTCACAGAGCTCACAATATCAAAACAAGGCATTTTTGGAGCTTGATTGAAAATAAATACTTTGTTATTATTAAGCTATGAAAGTTGCAGGATGTTTTAATGGTACATTAAATGGTAAGGTTTAAGGTTTAATGGTAAGACCTCTTATATGTCAAAAGATCAAGGCAAATTTGATTTCTCATGTCATGACCCCTTTTATCAACATTATGCCACAAATTATGTTGATTTACCCTGGTATTATTTTTTTTATAGCCTATGCATATATTCATACATAACATATACAGATACAAAAACATACTTTTTTGTACATTTGGATAGATGCTGACATAGTGACAACATCTAAAACGTAAGAAGTATCACATATTTTACGTTTCTATAGCTTAAAATATTTACAAATACTTTATATCATAAATCATATATAGTTGCATGTCTTTTCCATTTTATGGATATTTTAGATCTCATAACCCTATCCCTAAATCTAAACATAATCACTTTTCAAAAATATAAAAACAAAACATGTTTTGTGACAATTTGTTAAAATACCAATATACCATTTCATAATGAAAAAGTAAATGTAAATGAGAATGTAAAAGTAAAAGAGCCATGTTTTGTCAATGCAAAGGTAAGTAACCATACTTTATGTAAAATACATATGGATACTCATGAGATTACTTTGGTTGATTTGAGTTTAACTTGTATTTAATCCAGAATATCAATTTATCTCAGATATGATAAGGCATGTACCCATAAAAATCCTAAATATACACTAAATAAAATTTGTACTTTTCTAACCAATTTTAGAACTTTATATTACAACTCTTCTCATGTTACTGTCTGCTAAACATGAATCAACTTTGCTGAAGTGTTCCTCATTTGTAAGTTTCTGCTAAATGAACAAATAGGATGAATCACTTTTGTTGTAACATTTTTCATTTCTAAGTAGCTTTGAATAAAAGCATCTGCTAAATGAATAAATATAAATGCATCACTTATCTAATTACAACAGGAAATTAGAGGCACTTTTTTTCAGAATGAGCAAACTTTGTAAAGGATAGGAAATCTGAAATAATTACTCAGTATAATTGCTGTTAATAATGCACAGAGACACGTCCATAGTCAGAGATTCACTAAAAAGATTCAATTTAATATTCACACAGTAAAATACAAACCGCAAGACTGTGTTGCTTTCCTCTGGCCTCTGTGAATGAGAGATCACACTTTGATTTGTGAATGCTAATGCTCTTTAGTGCTCAGAGGGACACTGAATGTGTGTCTTCCTCTGAGTCCAGATCTCATCCTGCTCTGTGCTACTAATATGCCACTGGCGAACTCTGATCTGAGGATGTCTGCTGGATCTGAGGTCTCCGCAGGCAGTGAGGGCAAGTTCACTTCAGGTTTAGTGCTCTCATGAACCATCACTGCTCAATCTCGCTACAGCCTACCATCCAGGGAGGTGCTTCACTTCTGAAACCACATTCATATGTTGAGCCAGTTTTCAGAATATATGGACTGGAGTAAAATGCTTGTGGACAAACAGCAGCAAAAGGGCATATTTACTATTCCATTTAACGTCCATATTGTGTGTGTGTGTGTGTGTACGTGTGTGTACATTAAACAGTAAGTGTACGTGACCTTTCAGCCACCACAAGTGTTATACATTTTTTATAAAATGAGCTAAATAGAGGCTCACAAACAGATATCAGCTGAGAAGGTAACTATAGCAACACTGCTCAAGCGCTTTCCATTTGTCCATTTTTGTATAGTACTCTGAATTGAGATAACGTGTCATTTTACATGTACTTAATGGTGTATAAGTACACCATTCAAAAACTGTGCAATATGGCTATTTTTTTTTACAAGAAATTAATACTTTTATTCAGCAAAGACACATTAAATGATCAAAAGTCACATTTTTAATGTTACAAAAGTTTTCTGTTTCAAAAAAATGCTGTTCTTTTGAACTTCCTGAAAAAAAGCATCACTGTTTCGCAAAAAAAAAAACAGCACAAAATGTTGTTTTCAATGTTAATAATAATAATAAATGTTTCTTGAGCAGCAAAGCATATTAGAATGATTGATGAAGGATCATGTGATACTGAAGACTGGAGTAATGATGCTGACATTTTTCTTTTCCATCACAAGAATAAATTACATTTGAACATATTTAAATAGATAATAGTTATTATAAACTGTAATAAAATTTCACAATATTACTGTTTTTACTAGAGATGCTAGACCAATACTATAGTTTTCTCTGCCGACAAAAGATAAACATTAGATGATAAAATTAGAATCCAAACTATTATTTTCAACTGAGAAAATAACTCTTTCTTAATTGTTATCAGTGACATTGGTTAATATGCAGATCAGAATCAACTTGCAAGAATGTGCACGCAAGTTTTATTTAACTAAATCACTAACACATAGCTATACTAAACAAACACATACAAATGCATACATAGGAAATGAGAGAGTGGAAATGAATTTGAACCGTAGCATAACAGGGGAAAGAAGCTATGAAAAGAGTCAATTAACAACCTGGAAGAACCACCAGTTTCTCACTGCAAAAAAGGGGTTCTAAATGAATACTAAATCGCTGTTTAGTGCTCAAATATACGATACTTGCCTGAGCTGTTGAGAAGCATCTGGATCTTCAGGCTGAGGATAAATTCTTGATGGTTTCCAATGTTGCTGAAGTTGTAATCAATATCTTCTCCATTACATTAAGACAATGACAACAGACTTGCTTGGAGTGAGTGAGGCCTGCCAGCCCAGCTCGGGGGCTGGAGTGGGATCTCATGTGACAGCAATCCGTAGTATCAGTAAGAACAAAGAGAAGAACCAGAAACAACATGATGAGATTCGACTGAATTTTTAAAAGCTGTCTTTATGAAAGGGCTGAAAAATAAGATTAATTTAATGTCAACTGAAAAATCAGTTGAAAGGCTAAAGCAAAGCATTTCATTTTGATTAAAGATTGTGGAAACAAACTTGTTATCCTTTGAAAAACTTTAAGTATATTTATTTAAATTATAATGGTATTTGGAGTCCTCCACATACAGTTTGCTTTATTATTATTTAATGTTTTGACTGACTAATTCCTAACATTATGAAATTTCCTGATAAATGACATTCATATAGGCTCTTCTGACTCCGCAGAAGCTCCAGATAGCAACTCATTATAAGGCTAGTAATGAAAATGAATTCCTGAACAGAAGTGGTAGTGGAGGGAAGTTCACAGTATTAGTCTATAGTGTCCTTTATATGTCTCAGTCCAACTCTCTCTGTCAAGCGTCTTTCACTGATCATATCTTCTTAGCTTCAGGCCATTGGAGAGGCAGGTTCTTCTAATGTGTTTGTTTTCTTACTAAGCCAATCTGCCAGCTCATTACACGGCTGGAGTGTTTAGTTGTGTGTTTTTTTTTTTTTGTAATTCATGACTGCAAGCTGTTACTCACTGTTGACATCAGACTGCGTTGTAAAATCACAAAGTGATTTCCTGTCTTTCTTCGTGGAATACAAACACTTTATTTTTCGAAAAATGGTAGGAAAAAATATAATTATGCCATTTGTGACAGAGAACAACAATTCTGCATTTGACAGCAATTTCAAGACATTCACAATGTTAACTGGACATTTCCATGAAATTTTAGCTTTGCTCACTTAATATTCACAGCTGTAATGACCGTATTTGTCAAAGATTTCAGCATCTGCCATTTTAGTTTGACAGTAAGAGCAATGAAGGTGAATTTCCCTGAAGTAGCTGCAAAAGTCATCAAACTCATTAAGGTGCTTTGACCTCACTTCACGTGTAACTTATTGTCATTAACACCTGAATCATGTTCTGGAGAAATTGATCATTAATAAGAAATTAACGGAATATTCAATTAATTTTTCTCTAGCAGAGATATAACATGACTTGGTGAATGAACATCTCAATATACAGTATTATAGAAGCAGCTCATCCAAAGTTTGTCCTTCAATTTCTTGGTTGATTTCATAATGGATTTGATGCGGTTTTTCTTTTTTCTTCTCCTTTTTTTTTTTTTTTAACTATTGGGCACTGTAGGTTTGAATGATGATAAAGTTAAGGTTTATATAGATTTATTTATATAAATTTGTGATCAGTCTTTCATAACTCAAGAAAATAACATTTTTAATTCATCTTATCTGGATTAAATAGGAATGGAAATTCTGCCATCATTTACTCACCCTCATGTCATTCCAAACCTGTAAGATTTTTGTTCGGAACACAAATTAAGACATTTTAATATAAGTTGACTGATTTCTTTACCTCCAGTCTCTACCTTTGCAGAGATTTGTGACTCTGACTCCATTCTTGTTGAGAAGGACAAATAAACCATTTTAATCCAATATATTCTATATATAACCACATAAGAAATGTGTAAACGTTTATCCAATTTTCCCCTCTCATTATTTTCCTTTTATAGGATTTGGCCAATGTATCAATTCTCTCTTTTGAACTCCTTTGTATTAATGTTTCAGAGTTCCATACTACTGTACGGTTAACTAAAATCACATGGGTAGTGTTGCATGCCAAAATAAATGAAGTTCCAGGCATACTTATTTTGATGGGGTTTGTTTAATGCTGTTCAACATTTATTCGCAGTATACAAAATCCGTACATGCCTTTTTAACTTTTTAACTGCAAAACTAACTCTTTCACTTCTCCTTCACGCCGACACCTTTCTTCCGCGGACGCCCTCTCCTGTAAGATTGCCAAAACAACATCCCTGATTGAGCATTGCTCACATAAGCAGAATTTTATGCATTTGCACCAACATTTTTAAACATTTTATGCATTAGCCCCATCATGAATTTAGAAAACATAACTATCAAATGAACTATACAAAATAAAATAAATAAAATAAAGACAAATGGGGTGGGGGACTCTCTCTATAACCATTAACATTAACATCGCAGGGAATTTTATTATGAGCCCCATAGTAGCATGTTTAATAATATCCTGCTAGAGTGCAGAGGATCGTAAACTTTCCTTTCGAAAACTTGTGTATGATTGGCTCACTGACCCAGAGGAGGAGAGGCCAGCACCAGACGTTACAAGCTAGAGCACAGTCTTGTCCCTTTCTCTCTTGCTCCCGACTTACTCTCTATAGCTCCTGGCTGCTCTGTGGCCTCCCCGGCTAGGGCCGGAGGCCTCACAGGCCACACAGGCCTCGACCTACCCATGTGCTTATCTAAAAGAGAGAGAGAGAGCTCTTTCCTACTACAAGAGTCAAATTAACCACACAAGTCTGTCGTTGTTTCTTCAATTCAACGCAGAAGAAATCGATTGCACCATCGGATCGAACTCTCACGACTTTCTACTGCAACTGCAGATCCGGATGCTCCTCAACAGCTAAGGCATTTTGCAAGTATCATTGCAAGTTAAAGTTGTTAACAAAGCAGCTTTGAAACGATGATTCTTTCCAGGTTAAGGATTCTTTCAATTTCCTGTTCCCACTTCTTTCTCATTTCACCTATGTACTTGTTATTTGTGTGTATGTTTGTGATTGCTAGGTTAGCTGTGTTCATGATTTATTTAGTAAAACTTGTGCACAATACATGTTTGGTTCCGACTCCCTGCCTGCAAATAACTGTCACTTAAATGATCAATTTTGTTACATGCTCTAAGCGCTGTAAATGTTAAGAAAGAATTATTTTTCTGTGGCCATGAAAAATACCCTTCTCTAAGAATTCATTAATAATCAATAGAGAGAGTTCACAAGATGAACTGATTGATTGATTGATTGATTGTAATGTTAATGTAAATGTAGCTACATCAAGTAATCTGATTAAATGATGCAAATATTCATAATCACAATGAATAATCATAATGAGTTATTAATAATTATTAATATTTCCCTTTTGAGCCAGTTCGCTTACAGTGGACCATTGAAATAAGTTGTTACCTAACACTAAATTAACAATGTTTCTGGCTAGGCATTTTGCAGTCTTAAAGTTAAAGTGATATTTGTTGGTTATCATGCTGATGCCATATTGGGGAATTGGGCTCTCAGTTTGAGTTTGGCCTGTTTCCCTCATGAACAGGAAAAATGTCAATACAGGGCAGAAAACTGCTCTTGTCAAGAAATTTCTTTGGATTTTAATAGTTAGTTCCAGATATGGTTTATGGTTTTAAATGCAGTACAGACGAAGCTCTCCACTCTCACCCGCTGTGTGCTTCACTCGGCTGAACCTTAACCCATTTCCTTCCCATCTCACATAGACACAGAATGTACTCGAGCAGAAACAACAAGACTGAGGATCAGCAGAGGTTCTGTAGAGGTCCAGCAAACTGGGCTCTGTCTGCTCTCTCCAGCCTTGTATTTACTGCTCGGATGACTTCTCTATTTAATGTTTTTTTTTTTCCTAAATATGCACTCTTATTTTCAAGGATTTCTCAATGGCAGTCTCGCTGCAGCAGCTGCTGGTATGTATTTGTATGTGTAGTGACCGGTTGTGTGATTTCAGCTGGAATAAACTCTGTCTGACACCACGGTCAGTCTTGGTTCAAAGGCTCGGGGAAGCGTGTGTGTATGTGGATCCAGAGGGATGTGCTAAAGCACTGATTAGTCTCTTGAGATCGTGCTGTTTTCTTTACCTGCTGGCATCTGCCAAGTCTATTCACCCACACACTTGTTCATTGACCTTAATAAGTCAAGCTCACACTCAATTGTCCATTTCTTCTGCCAGACTGGAGATAATGAAGGTGCCCTCGCCTGGACCTAATATACTCCTTATATCAGTAGAACTTAAGTATGATGTGAGTAATTATTCTGATGTTAAAAAAGCTTTCTCTAACCTAGTTTTTAATGTGCAGAGACATAAGCTAGTCATAGGCTGATATAAATGTAGCCCTGAGGCACTGCAAATTTGCTCTGTTCCTTTGACCTTTGCTCTGATGTGTCAGTTTTCTGGTGTGGTTTTGAGACTGGACCAGTTTTTTCTTTTCTTTGGTCAGAAAATATTTTCTAAATAATCCGATTTAAATGATCAATAATCCACGAGTCTTCCTTTGGGAAATGTCATTCATTTCTGAAAGATTTTAAAAGTTTGTTTGTTTTTTAGTTTACATGACCCAAATTCAGCACAGACTAACAGGTGGGTTGCTTTGACATCTAACTGATGGAATCTCATACAAGATGATTGGGAATCCCATAGACTGATGTTGAAAATGCATGATTGTTTTCCTCCTAACCTTTTCAATGTACATCAACAGAGCTCTCTGAGTATGTGATTTTTTTTAAACTGGCCATACTGTTACATGTGTGGCTTACTTTGTTCTGTTCACGTCCGTTTCCATTTTGGGTTTACCTGTTTAATTTAGTTCAGCTGTGTGTTGTTAATGAGTTACGCCAGTCAATGAGTGTCCCGTTCATCACTCTTCATATGTTCCCGTGTATATTCCCTGTGTTCTCCTTCTATTGTTGTCGGTTCTTGTTTATGTTGGGATGCTTGTGTGTAGATTGTTTTTCTGGTGTTTCCTAAATTGATTAAAGTCTGCATTTCCTTATGCTGCCGCGTCGTGAGAGTTCTTTCTACATCACGTTCCATAACACATACTTCCTGGAATGGATAGTCTGTAGGTGAATTCCTCTTCATCTACAAAGGCTTTTTAAATCAGTTTTTTAACTTTCAGACAAGGTTTTGTCAAGCCGACATTCAGAATTTGCGTATTTTTGCTTTATTCTTCCATTTATTTTTTACAATTTTATTGGACAAAGCTAGTGCACCTTACAAGGTCTCTCTCTATGATCAATGCTTTTACAATAATAAGCTAAAACCTAAAACTTTATTTTGAAACATCTTATTACATAGTTATTTTTGACTCAGTTTGTGTGATTTTGGGTGTATAAATGGATATCCAGAATTTGTATCTGTCTTTTCTCATACGCTTGTGTTAATGTTGACTTAAAGTGAGCAGTATGTGTCCATTCACATTATTAGACCTTCTTGACTTATGTTTGTTTGATGATATGATCTTGTTAGAATATTCCATCCAAAATTATTTGACAAAATCTCAATCTTGGACTTAAACAATTAGTTCACTTAAAAAAGAAAAAAGAAAAGAAAAAAAAAGGCACAATTCTAAAAATTATCAAGCTATGTAAATAACTCCTCTGCAGTAGCTAAAGCAAAACACAAAAAAGACTGAAATTCCCTGGTAGTTGGGCTGCTGTCATTGACAAGGTCATACATAAAATAGTCAATCACAAAGTTTCTAATGAACATTGAGTTGTGTGGCATTTAGTCTTCTCTGATTTCACGTTTTCTGCTCTCCTTTCTGCTGTCACAGAGCAGTCCAGCGACATGACAAAGAAATCTGATCCTGATTGATCCTCGTGTGTGTATTCAAAGTGCTGATTGGATCACAGATAGATCTTTATAGAGCCAAGAACTTAGTTGTTTTCTTTAAAAAAAAAAAAAAAAGGTCCCAAAATGTACACAACTTTAAAAAAAATGTTGTTGATTGTCATTAACACTGTATTTGTACAGAAAAACAATGAACAATGACACCACATAATGTAAATAAGTTGTCACAGAATAAGAATATCTGAATCGCTAAATTTTGACAAACATGCAGATAGAACCTTATAATTCAAAGGTGATGGAATAGCATGGTAAAAACATGGTAGCATTCAAAACTTTAAATTTTGTGCATTCATTCATTAATGAGAAGTTACTGATCAGATATGATATGGTTTTAGTTATTAATTTATTCAAATATTAAGTAATGACTGTTTTATAAGCTTACATTCCACCAGGGTCCAAACAGACAGGGGAAAGCAACAGATGTTTATAGTTAAGGAAGGTTAAGTCATCCAGGGGTGGATAAACCTCAAATATATTTAAAATGGATGATCAAACTCATTTAAAATAGTGTTTGTCCGTGCAAATGTTTATATATAAAACAACTGGATGAATATGTTAGCTGAAATGTGTATACAGTTTGGGTTCAGAGTTACCCTCCACTGAAAAGTAAAAGTAAAAGTAAAACAGATGGAATATCTCACAATCTAGTATGACAGGCTGTCCCAACTGTGACCAGTAGGAGCTTTCTCAGAAGCAGAGCTCTCAGCTGATTAGTAGTTTTCTTGTCAGAACAAAAGCAGGAGTCTATCTCTCTGTGAGTGCTTGTCTGTTTATGTGCATAAAGTTTCATAACACTGCTCATTTGAAAGTGACCTCTGCTCTGAAGTTTCTGTACTCTTCACTGTCTTGGCCTCATGTTTCTTTGGGCTTTGATTGACAGGAGTTGTTCCTTGTGTTTTCGGCAGTTCCCTGGGGTCCAGTTTGGCCCTGAGCTTACCTTCTCTGAGCCGCACCACTGTGACCACTGACAGTCTGAATCACTGACAGGCTCACTGACTTTAAAAGATGAGCAGCAGCAGGTCCTGTTTAAGATTTGTAGGGTTAGTTTAAGGATCAATGTTGTCATGCCACGTCTGTTCGTTCTAGTTTTAAACATGGGCACTTGGGCACATCAAGATCATATTCAGTACTAATTTGGGTTTATATCCAGCAGATGGTTTGGATAATTTTTACATTTTAAAAGTATTTCCATCTATCCATCCATCTGTCTGTCTCTCTCACTGGCTGCATCTGAAATCGCCTACTTAATGAGTAGGTACTTAATTTCAATAAGTAGGTACTTAACGAGCACTAAAAGAGTATGAATGAGATCTCGTTGAGTATGAATGCGAAATCATCTGCCATGTTGACGTTATCATGTGACCTATGACGTTATCGCAAGCACAACAACTTAAAAGATATGAGTGACAGGTTTAATTAATCTATCTGTAAATATCTTGATATTGATTAAACTTGCTCATTTTGTGGTCTTGTTGAAGAAACAGCTGCCCATTTGTTTTGTGATTGTAGTGTAACCAATAAATTCGGGGTTAATTTAAGTTCTTATATTTTCAACCCTACTAATGTGACCCACAGTTTTATCCTTAAAGATATAATTTTAAAAAAAAAAACAAAATCGCAATCTCAAAATCGAAAATCGCAAAATCGAATATGTTAATTTATTTTATATGCAATTTTTTTATCCACAAGCAAGTGACTTAAATCTCCTTTGTTTCCCTCTTTTTCTTGAATTTAACTGTCGTTTCATTCATCGGGCTTATTAAATAACAAAATAAATATTTTTTTTTATACATTATGATGACTTATTCAGGTATTTAACCTTGTCATTGTGCTTTTTTGTGCTCTGTATTTAATCTCATATTATGTACACAATCCCATGATATTTGTTTTGCTTTTTTATTTATTTTTTTATCTTTTTTGTTTATGGATTATTCATTGTTAAAGATACAACCATGGTATTTTCCTGCGTTAGATAATAATTTAAAAAAAAAGATATGAGTGACAGGTGCACTAACATAGCATCAGAAACTCGACAACCCTACCCAGTACTGTTTTCCTCCGCGTCGGGTAGCTGCTCAAAAATCCCTCCCTTGGAGAAGAATGTTGATTTTGTACTCTGAAAATGTAAGTATTACTGCTCTTCTCAATGGGGACTGCTCCAAACATTCATGTACCTGCTCTCCATGATGATGACACCTGTAAAACATTAAAACAGAAACATTTTACATTTCATGTCAGCATTCTGTTGCATGCTAATTTTTGTGGAAGTTTTATTACTTTTGTGGTGTAGTGGGCTAAACCACTGAACTGCTAAGCTGTAGGTTGCTGGTTCGATCTCCACAGTCGTCGCCACCAGTGTGTCCTTTACTCCAGGTTGCTCCAGGGGGATTATCCCTGTAACAAGATCATTGTAAGTTGTTTTGGATAAAAGCATCTGCCAATGCATAACTGTAAATAAATGTAAATATGATTTTTGTAAATCCTTTTTTGTTAGTGTCTTGGGCACAAACACTCAATAAAGCTGCTTATTTCTTAAAGGTTTTCAAGGTACTAATATAATATAAATGCATACATTTATTACAGTTTCTGTTTGGGTGGCTTAACGGGTTAGTTCATCCAAAACATATAAATTCAGTCATTATGTATATATTTTTATAAAGGCTGATTTAGGTCAAGTTTGTCCTGCTGGTTTCTTTTTCCCACAAATACCGTCAACTGAATACTTATTCGCACACCTACTGCTTTCCCCCTACTATATAGTAGAGAAGTAGGCATATTCGGAGCACTTTAAGTAGACGTACGTCCGAATCTCGCGAGAATTAGTATGTCACCGAGGTAATTCTCACCTACTCTTTTATGACTAATAAGGATTCGGACATACTTATTCGCTCGCCTACTGCTTTTTGCCTACTATATAGTAGAGAAGTAGACGATTTAACAAAAAAAAATTGTGACATTGAAAAGTTTTGAATTATTTTAATGCAGACATGACATTTAATGATTTGCTTTTTTTTTTCCTTGCTCTGATTTTTTTTTTCTTTAGGTGAAATTAGCTCTACGTATTCAACTATAAAATTACAACTTCAGGCTTTCAGATCATACAAATATTAGGACAAAGATCAAGCTTCCATGTTCTACGTGTGAACAGTAGAGGTTATCTGTCTTTTTTTGTAATTTTCTTGCTTGATAAGTATTCACCTGTTATAGAATCAAGAGTGTACTTTTATATCGAGGTATTGCGTTTGTACAGTAAATCTGTTCACCAAAGCCTTTCAAAGTATTTGCCCATGTAATTATATTTGTTTTGCCTCACAGGTTTTTTTCCTTCTTTTTTTTATATCAGAAGCAAAAGGAAAAATCCTGTTACCAGTCCCTAAACTATTACATTCAAATGCCTGTAGTTCCATATTTCCTCTTTACATAGTCTGTATGCCTCTGAGAAAACCAATCAGATAAAATACAGCTGTTCCAGAACTACTGAAAACACAGAGTCAAGGTTACCGCCTCAATCTCTATATGAAATATAATCTCATCAACTTCAAAATAGAATCTTTGAGGGGCAACCAGAAAAATGATTGTCAACAATGTGCAATCCAATCTCCTTTGTCCTGACCTGAGAGTCAGTGTTACATATAAAACCTAGTGAATAAACTTTCTTGTTTCCCAGAATTAGACTCAATTCTGCGTGGGCAGTTTTGCAGGTCCGTGAAAAATTGTGTGTTTTGCGAGCTCCGATTCCTGTGTGTGATGACTGAGGGTGATGCATTTGGTAAAAAAAAAAAAAAAAAACAGTTCTAGTTGACAGTGAAGTCAAAAGTCAAAGAGAAACAGCAGAAGAAACTCTGGAAAGTCTCCTGTGCAGCTGAATGTGATTGAGCTTCTAATCATTGGCTTCTGGTCTGGCAGGGTTAAGAACAAAGTTATGTCAAGCTCCAAAGCTCTCTCCTCACTGATCTGAGCTGGCATTCCCATCCAGGAATGCGTGTATGCCAGGGATACTTGGAAAGATTTTGATTTTTTAAAACTTTGAAAACAGAAATGTATATACAGTATATTGCCATTAAAAAGTTTAGTGTCAGTATGTTTTGATTGAAAGATGTTTATTATTTTTTTCAGCAAGCAACCATTAAATTGATCAAAAGTGACAGCAAAGGTATTTTCAGTGTTACAAAATATTTCTATTTCAATTATATGGTGTTCTTATGAACTCTCTAATTGTAAAAGGCATCATGGTTTCCACAAAAAAAAAAGAAATTGCATTTCAAAATATATTCAAATAGAAAACAGTTCAATTAAAATATTTCACAATATTATTTTTTTATTGTGTTTTTAACCAAATGCAGCCTTGACATAAGAAACTTCAGTCAGTCAGTCAGTTAGTCAGTCAATCAATAAAACTACTTTGAATGTGTATATACTTTTGTTGATCAACTAATGTTGAAATTATGATCATATTTTTATTGAGAATGCTAAATTATATTCCGTATATGAGTCAGAAGGAAAACATTCTTAAATTTTACTCTCACTTATGTTGTTTCAAACCCATAAGCTGGAAAGAAAAACAAAACAAAACAAAAAAAATCAAAGGGAATTTTTTTTTGTGCAGCTCTTGCCAGTTGAAAGTGACCAGGGACTCTCTTGCTACATAAATGATGAAATGCGTCACACCATGTGAGTTTATAAGAGCTCTGGATATGAAACAAGCCTGACAGAATGAGATCTGTAATTTAATCATGGGATAAAATCTCCATGTTGAAGTGCCTGGGGAAATTCAGGCACCATTAATGGCAAGCACTAAAAGACAGCAATTGATTGAGTCAGATCCCATTGGGAATTTTGGTAATTTGCTTTGTAATAATCAGACCCGGTTAGGGATGTTTCTCTCTTATTTTTTCAGCAGGTGGTGCATGAAGGTTTCATAAACACATGGAATATTATGTTTTCCTATTTGCTCAGTATTTGGCGCCATTAATTTTTGCTCTTTGTTGCATAGGCATTTATACCAGAGGAGACACCATCAGTTATAGTTCACCCTACAATATAAATAAATAACGAAGCAAACAAGCAACATGAATTGCAAATATTTAATTATGTACACTACAATTAAAAAAAAAAAGTAGCCAATTTTTTTTAGGTACGGAGGGGATATTTGCACAATATTTGCTTTTAATGACTCTTCAGGTTCAATTAAACCAATTAAACCTTATGCAGACATGTGCTGCCAATACCACTGTTTTCCCTGCCATGCTTAATGACACCATGCATTCATGTGGTATTAAAACATTCCAGTTGTCTTCTATGAACATACTGTAAATGACACCATCCAATGCTAGGTTGATAAATTTTGACTTGTTGGACTGCAGAACATGGCTCCAATCTTCCACACACACATTTTATGTTCTTTGGCAAATGCAAGGTGTTTTTTGTAGTTGATGAAACTAATAAATGCTTTCTTTACTGGTACACAACCTCTGAATCCAGCCTCTTATAGCTGTTGGCTTACAGTCCAATTGAACTGTATGTATACCATATATACTATATGAATAAGACCTTTTTCAATAAATGCTCTCTGACACATTGAAATTGAAGGCAGGCTTTATTTGTAGAGATTGCATCATAGCAAACAGCCATGTCAATCATCAAAGAAAGACAGTAGAAATGTTAAGCAAGTAATTATAGGAAATTATGCCCAAGGTACCTTAATGGAAAACTCATTTTCTTAGGAGCTCACTAAAAGCTTCGACTAAATGAATGTCAAATGTAAATGATTGAAAAACAGGGATGATGAGGGTAAACCTTTATTTTACTATTAAATGTTAAGAGAATAATTAAGATTAATGTAAGGATTGCAACGGGTCATTACCCTCTATGTAAAAATGCACATTGCTGCCTTGAGAGAACTAAATAATATTTAATTGTAGTTTTCACAGGACAGTTGTAGATAACGCTGCTTGAAGAAACACAGCAGCACTGAACGCATTGTATTATGGAGTCGGTTAGATGAGTTAGCCTCTGTATCAAGTAATAGCCTTTAACCTTCCTATCTTGCAACATTTTTTCCCTACTGGGGTCTGCAATTTAAAACTCCAGCATATGATTTTATTTACAAATTTTATTTTATGTGTCAGGTACTTTATGTTTTCATTTACTACTCAAATAGCTCTTTAAATAAAACAAAAAAAACCCATTAATGTTTCAGATGTCTCAAACAGTCGGAAGAAAATAACTTCTTTCAGTCTTCTACTGTCCAATACTTGTACTTCTTTCAGAGTTTTAGTCTGTCATTGATTTCTTTCTTGGAGAAAAGTGTCTTCTTGCTGCCCTTCTTCACCAAGCGACTGTCCAAAAGGCTTGACTTCACTATGCATACAGATGCACTCACACACCTGCTGCCAATATTGAGCAGCTCTGCACATGATTCAGTGGTGATTCTTCAGGAGGTGACAGCCCTGGCTCTTGCTGGACACTCTGGGCTCTACTGAAGCTTTCTTCATTGCAGTTGAATTTCTCACATTGAAGTTCTTGATGATACAGTAAATGGTTCTTTCAGGTGCAATATTCTTTGCATTAAAATGGCCTCACATGCAAAGAAATTGCTGCAAAGCGATGCTGATTCCATGTCTTTCTTTAGAGGCAACCATTCGTGACAAGAACACAATGATTGGAAGCATTTCTTCCTATCGACTGTTCACACTTTCTCATGTGCTGATGATATGATTAGTGGAAAGGATGTTTGCAAATACTCAATGTAAAATGCATCTGATCACTCTCAAAATAATTTAGAACCAATGTGAATCAACACCACGACAACTGATACACTCTTACAGATGACACTGGGGTCAAATTGACCCCAAAGAACACCAATGCTACAAAATGTGTACAGGACGCCGAAAACATGTCATCATGTTAATTTTATGTTTACTAAGTTGTCCCAATTAAATGAAGAAAAGTCATTAAATATTAAGCCAAAAAAAATATGTGATTCATATGTTTAGAGACATTAAACATTCCATTGGGTCAGATAGACCAAGGTTAATTAGGAGATTTGAGTTTTATTTCCTTGCATTTGCATTGCATCAGACTCAGTGGACTTGAGAAAATTTTAGTCTCTTATTCTTTCTTCATAATCACTATAGTTTGCTATATTTGAAACAAGATTGTTTTCTGTTAAAGCTTCAGAACAACCTCTGGCTGTCTAACTCATGGCTCCTGGAACCCATGGCTCGATAGATTGACATTTGAGTGATTGAACTTTGGGTTGCTGCTATCAGAGTGCAATTCAGCTGGCAGTATTGAAAACATGCCATATGCAGTGTAGATTATACCAGGTAATCATCTTATTAGTGATCATTATTGATTAAAGTGGATTTGTTATGACATCTGGGGGAGGTATTTGCATATATTCCACACAGTGTGGCACTTGTTTTGACCTCTTTAATTTTAGCACAGTCCTGGCTGAATTAAGCTAGAATTTGATGACAAAAAAGCAAAATTGGCATACAGAATCAGTATTTTTATTTAAAGCCCAATATCTTCTCTTCTGTGTCCTTCTCATGTGTTGTTTACGTCCAGCACTTCCAGGTTCTACGTCAGAATGCCAGCTTAATATTGCCTGGTTCCGGCGTCAGCATCACGCATACATTGTGCTGCTCACATGTGCAGCTTTGGCCAAAACTGAGCCGGCATTCGGACATAAACACGGAAGGATAATTATAATGAATAAGGAAAGAGAAGAGATTGCAGAATAAAGTCTTGTTTTGTTTTTGCTCACAAAAAGTATTCTCATTGCTTCATAAAATTAAGGATGAACCACTGTAGTCATGTTGACTGTTTTAAAATTGTCTTTAGTTCCTCTCTGGACCTTGACAGTGTTAATTAGTTAGTTAGTGTCACATGCCTCCCTGAAATATCTTAATTTGTGTTCAAAGATGAGTGAAGGTCTTACAAGTTTGGAAAAACATGAGGATGAGTAATTAATGACAGAATTTTCAGTACTGTTCTACAAATATGATAATATTAGATTTTTCATTTTGAAGGGCAGCATTATTCTAATTTAATACAGTGCTGAACTACTGTGAGTGTTTGACTCAAAACTGAGATGTAGCCTCTGTGACAACAAGCCCCGGTGTTTCCTACAGTGAATTGCGTTAAAAAAAACAAAACAATGTTTCTTAAGTACAAGATAAGGTTTAAAATCTGCTAAAGAAGCACAAATTTACATCTTCACTGTGCATCTGAGGCGTAACATTTCAACTTGTTATTATGTTGGATTTAAGAAGTCATTTTTTGGAGTTATACATTCCAGAATGTGAAATCCTGTGTATTATTTGTGAGGATTATGATAAGTCTATGTTTAGTGCCTTCTTTGAAAGACATGTTTATACTTCTGCATGGCAATCAGAGAGGGATTGGCCCTCAGGAGAACCATCACGCTTTTCCTTTCCTCTTCCTCTTTCACTTTCTCTCTCTCTCCTTCTCTTGCTCTTCATCTCTTTTTGCTTCATTTTTACCCAGTGCTGCTCTTTCATCTGCCATCTCAGTTATGAATGTTTTATGCGTAAGTGAGATGGAGAAACTCTGAAAGACAGTAAACAGCAGGTTGTTGACAATGTGAGAGTAGATGAGACTATTTTGCACTTTCAAAAATCAGTCCAGATTCCCCCGTTTCATTTTCCCCAGAAACTCGGTACTATCTTCTCTCACAGAACGCAAAAACTATCTGCTAAAACATGAAAGGCATGAAATAGCATCAGGGCATATAGTTACATGGCACTAAAAAATATTACCTTTCGCTGAAAATTATTAGAGCAACATAATTTGTGTAAAAGTAAATGATAAAGAGGTTTGTTATGATTAAAAATCATGTAACCATAAAATCATTTAGAGGGAACACTTTAGAACTAACATGTGGATTTTTACCCCAAATAAAAACTTTGACCATTTTTGAAACACCACTGATTTAATAATAAGTCGTTTTCTTCATAAATATAAAATATATATATGCTATTTCTGTAAATCGCTTTGAAACTATAAAATGAACTCTAAAGATTATATATCGGTACTATAAAGATTTAACATAAAAGACTAGCTTCTTTCAATTGTACTGATCGTACCCATAATTGTTGAACAATGGTGACGGTGAATGCTGTCACTCTTATAGATAAGATCATAGATCATGTTTATTTTTTTAGCTTACTAAATTCAAGCTGTGGACATTGCATTCCTTTCCTGATGTAACTATAATGTTAGGTGATAAGTTATTTACATCTTTGATGTCTTTGAATGCAGATGACACAGTGATAATATGAGAGATTTCAGCCAGTTGCTGCTTCAACAAACCCTTCTAATGTTGATATATATTTTTTCTTGCTGTAACTTGTAGTGCAGCGGATCATGGAAGGAGTGTTATACAGCGCTGCCGTTTGAATCCACTAGGCAGCTACAGTGATTTGTCACACCACATTAGAGACCATCAAAACAACATTTATTGTTTGATTTTCCTTTGACCTTAATAGGTTGTGTGCCCCATTTCAGCATGGACTGTTTTATGAACCTGTCACAAACTAATCAGCCTTTCCAAAGAGGCTGTACTGAAGGATGGAGCAGCACAAATTATATTGAAACTATGAACAACCCCACAACCAGTGAGAAAATGCTTTTTTACACGTGAAGATAATATTTACATAAAAGCCTTAAAGAGATGGTTCACCCAAAAATGAAAATTCTGTCATCATTTACTCACCCTCAAGTTGTTTCAAACTTGTATGCATTACTTGCTTCCGCTGAACATAAAAGAAGATATTTTGAAAATAAATATGGGTAACCAAACAGTTTGGTTACCGACATTCTTCTATATCTTATGTTGTCCCTTTAAAGGTGCAGCAGCAGTTTAATTCATAGACAGGGTAGAAAATAGACATGTAGAACTAAATTACAAATCTAAATTATGCACAGTTTAGGCAGGATTACCTGTAGCCAGTAATCAGATTCAGATTGCACTGTAAAATATAATTAGTTTAGTCTTACTTTTAAAAAGCATGCAAACCGATTGCCTTAAAAAACCCAAGTAAAGTGAAATAGGAATCGTATGTTGTAAGACAAAAGGTTAGTAAGTGGTTGACTGACACAAGAAATCTAGTAAATAAAAAAGAACTGTAGAGAGTACTTGATAATGTACTTTAAACATAATTTAATTGTTACCATTGTTGTGTTTTGTATGCTGAATGTTGAAGTCTGTGTGACTCAAGCATGATCAATTGCAAGAGATTGTCACAAATTTAGAGGAATTGTATCAACCCAATTATATATATAATCAAGTGCCCAACCAAAGGGAACACTAATCACCATACTGGTGAGTTCAAAATAAAACCTTTTAGGAAAATCAGTGTCAAATTATGACGTCAGCTAATGTGATGTTCACTCAAATTTTTCAGATGTATTGACAAATAAACATTTAAGATGACTTTGGAAAACAGAGAAAAATAACGGCAGAAGTGGAGGAAAGGAGGGAAAAAACTTTTTTTTGCTTGACAAAATCAATTTATATTTACATTACCGGACGCTTTTATCCAAAGCGACTTACAAGTGAGGCAATTAGGGGTTTCATGCCTTGCTCAAGGGCACCTTAGTCATGATATCAAAGGTGGAGAGAGTGCTGTTCATTCACAATCCCCACTTTTAATTCCTGCCAGCATGGGAAATGAACTGGCAACCTTCAGGTTACAAGCCCGACTCCCTCACCATTAGGCCACGACTATTTTTATTCAGTTAATCATATTATGAGTAAAAAAAAAAAGACAGTATGTGAATAGTAAAGATTATTAGAGTTTTGCAATTAAGTTAAGACATTAAGTAAAGTTAGCTAAAAAGTGTCAGTTAAAATCATTGTTGGATTTACAAATTGTAATTAGTTTATATTACATCTTAAAATACTTATCAGACTAGTTACTTTTTTAATTACATGATAACTTCAGAATTCATTGATTCTCCCCAATAATTCTTTCAAAATGCCATTTAAAAAAATTTAAAAAAAGACCAGCCACTAGTCAGGCGACTATAATTACATGGAAAATCATTAGGTCATACAGCATGAACAAATAAAATAATTCAGCTTTTTGCTAGTTAGTGTTTTATTTAGTTCACTTATTTATTTTAGTTTAACGTTTTGAGGATTTAATTAATTATTACCTTTTCATCAATTTACGAACTCCCTGTAATTCCCAACCCAAGGATGGGAGATGTAATATAATGCTAAGTCCACTTCATGTCGTTTTTAATTAAAAAATAAATTAATAAAATTGAATAATTTTATCTCTTTTTATTTTTCATCTCTTTGTATTTTTATCACAATTATACTATTCAAATCAATGTGATAAATGAATTAGGTCAAACGTAATCTAAAATTAATCCGATTATATTACCTAGATTGTGTATAACTACAATTTTCATCATGAAATGTGTATTCCGTAATAGAATATAATTTGTAAGTGATTTCCTCAGCACTGCTTGTAGCTTTTTCTTATTTTTTAGTAACAGTATTTTGAATGCTAATTAACATTTGTTTGTTTATTTTTTTGTTGGTTGGTAAAATGGGGCCCTGTTTTTATACTCTACTAACAGCATACTAAACAACAGGATTCATGTAAAAAAAATTATCTATAACCTGCTTATTTTCCAAACTTCTCTGAACAAACCGCTGTCGCAGTCTGGCACTTCTGTATTCCTCTAAACGATTGATGTGTCAGAAAAGTTTTATTTGAGAAGCAATACGACTCTGAAGCAAAAAGTCAAGTGATCTTGACATCCGAAGCTGCTGTTGCCGTGTTTTGTTGTGAAAATCAGCACATGATCTTTGTTCACCTGTATTGCTCTTCCATTCCAGCAGCCTGTCAGCAGTGACGTGTGACAACAAGCTTCCAGTCCTCAAACACATTGATGATGCCAGATATTTCGATTTTGACATTTCTGGTTTCAAAAGCTGTTGAGGTTCATGACTTTATAGTATTTGAAGAAAAAAAGAACTAGATTTGCATTTTCAGATAGCAGGGCCTACAAGGCAGTAAAATAAATGTTAGTTTTACAGTATAAAGCCGCAATATAATGTTGCAACAATGCAATACAGTCAAATCGCATAGTTGCAGCATTATATTGCGACTTTATCTTATGCGACTTTAAATCTTATACGGCCCTATTTTATCGATCTAAATGCATGGTCTGAAGCGTATGGTGCAAGTACACTTGGGAGTGTCCAAATCCTATTTTACTAGTTTAAATGATCGCTGCACCAGGCGCATGGTCCAAAAGGGTTGTACCTAGTCTCTTAATGAGTTATGGATGTGTTTTGAGCTTAATGTGCAATAAACCAATCAGAGTCTCATCTCCCATTCCCTGTAAAAGCCATGCATGGGGCTAAGCCAAAAAATATTTTGTGTTCTTTTAATGGTCTTAACCATTTTAATCACAAACCACTAGTCAGGAAATTAGCAAGAAAAGCACAAATACTGTAGTTAATTAACTTAGCATGAAATAACCTTCCCCTTTGTTTGCTTTAAATGATCATTCCTCTTTAGATAACAATTTTTTTTCATTTTTGGGAAGCAAGACATTCTGCATATCTTCCTGTACTCCAAAGCATTAAATGACTTTTCAGTGAAGCTCACCAATGCCAGCAGCTGAAAAGGCTCCTCACACAATGACACCTCTTCCTCCATTCTTCACTGTAGTAGAGATGCATTTATTATTATATTCCTGACCAGATTTTCAAAGACACCGCTCTGTACCATCACCATGCCACTCGTGTTTCATAACCACTCTGAACTTCCCATATTCTGCCAAAAACGTCATTCTGTCTTTGATGTTTTTCTGAGACAGCAGTGGCTTTTAAGTAGTGTGTTTTCTTAAATTTTGCTCATTTCCTGACCAATAATGTGTTGTAAAGACAGCTTTAAGTTAAATTAAGTGTTTGGCCATTTTTTGCTAAGGGGTGTAGACTATTTCACATATATCTCACAATATGACTGTGTATCTCACAATTGTGACTCTATATCTCTCAGCTGTGACTTTATATTTCACAATGAGAGTCTATTGTATTCACCAAAGCTTCATTTATTTGATCAAAATACAGTGAAGTGAGAAATTTTGTAAAATATATATTTTTACAATTTACAACAATTATTTTCCATTTGAATATATTTTAAAATGTAATTTATTCCTATGATGGCAAAGCTGAATTTTCAGCATCTTTATACCATTATCCGGGGAAACATCATCTTTTTATTGTTTTTGGAATAATAATTGTGGTTATTAGTGTGACAGATTTGTTTGTGCTGTCATCAAGTAACAGTGCATGAAACTCTGATACTCTTGTCATGCTGCTATAATCTCAAAACCATTTCTATGTCAAAGGGCAACAATTATGAATCCTTTGCTCTCTGATGAGTATGTTTTTTTCTGTGCCCGAGAGATTTCTTTGTTTGTAATAACAGTTTTGCAGACGTGAATCTCCCCACACTTAACCATGAGTCAGAGAGTGTTTAGTCGCCACAGCTTCACTAACAGTTCTAATGTTTCCTCACAGGGCCAATTAATCCAGACAAGCTTCTGAAGTGCTGTTTGTAGACTTGACCTTCTCCTTATGATGCCATCGGGCTCCGCCTCCTCTTCTTGTCATTTTGGAGTGCTCATTTACATTACTCTAATGAACGAAGACTGTGGAGGCTTATTTATCCTGTTAAATCACATGCACACTTTTAGAACACATTTAGTGCCGTCAAGGGCAGATTCTGCTCTTGTCTAGCACCTTATCTCATTTGGCCGTCAAAAGTGGATTTATTTTTTTTATTTTTTTATTTTTGGTCAGGTGGGTCTTTTTATTTAATGGAATTAACTAATTAAGGATTAAAAGGATTTAAGGCAATACAGGAAATGAAATACAAACTAGGGATGTGTTTTTCCAGCACGAGTTCGATACAGATACTTTTATTTTTAGTACTTGCCTGTCTCGCTAGCTATTCAGGAACAGGCACGACGAGGAAGAATATAATATAATAAGTAAACTTTAATAATCCAAACAGGTAAATCCAGTGGAGACAGGGGAACATAACCAGAGTAACAACGTTCAATACCACACAACTGAACTTAAATACACGGAGCACAGGGGGATAACGAGATAATTGATGAGCAACAGCTGTGGTGATTAGGGGAGTGACCATGGTACAAATCATGGTGGGAAAATCAAACAAAGGAACATGTGACAGATGAAAACAACAACAAACTGAAAGTCCATGTGGTGATGATGTGTGACATTGCCGATGCTGAGCAAGGATACCTATGGAAGCCTGTTTCCGCCTCTGAAAAAAAAAAGATTATTGCGAATTTTTATCTCACAATTCTGACTTTTTTTTCTCAGAATTTTAGTCAGAATTGCGAGATATAAAAAAATTCACAATTCTGACTTTATAACTCGCAATTGTTACTTTTGTCACACCCATGGTCTGTCATGTTTGTCATTCTATTCATCTGCCCTCATTGTCTGTAGCCTCTTCTGTTAATCATCCGCACCTGTTTCTGTTCACCCTGATTACTTTCTCCCTCATTAGCTCCCCTATATATTCTCCCTGTTATGTTCAGTGTTCGTCGGTTCTCGTCTTTGTATGTTGTGTGTTCTATGCCTACCGGATATTTGCATTACCTGTAGATAACTACATCGTATCTGTCACAGGGACCACAGACACAACCATCACTACATCTGCACCAGCACCTCCCACACGATCCTCGTCACCCGAATACTAATCACCAACACCTGTTATTCATCACCGGCTTACCCTATATAAACTTACCTCTCACATCAGTCATTGTCTGGTCTCGTCTTTACATGGCAACACAGACTCCTCGGATTATTCCTACCTGCCTTATCCTGTTCGTCCGTTCCGCCCGACGATCTCCATCCTCTTCTCGTCCAGGAATACCTCAGCAAGTATCCTTCACCAAATCTCCTACAAAGACAAGAACTGTTATCAGCTATTCGAAGTTAAGTTACGTTTGCAAGACTGTCTGCTTCAGTCATTCCTTTGTTCCTGTTTGCTAAGCTGTTTAATAAAGTGCTTGTATCTTACCCTCCGTCTTGTCTGTGTCTGACATTATCCTTGATTCTAAACACCAGCGTGACAACTTTATATCTCGCAAATCTGCGAAAAAAAAAAAAGTCAGAATTGTGAGATAAAAAGTCTCAATCTTCTTCCTTTTTTTTTTCAGTTGTGGAAACGGGCTTCCATAGATACCTGCAGTTTCATTGCATTTTTAATTTTAAAAATGTTGGGCTGAAGCCAAAAAAATTAGCTGGCTTAGAAAATAGATATTTCCTTCAGTTATTTTCACACCTAAGTATGCCTGTTAAAATGCATTGTAGGAGCTATACTCTTACTTTCATTGTTCATATTATTGCTCTATCATATTTTATATTTTATTTAAAAGCACAGTGAATATTTCACCAGCTGGGCTCAATGATAAGGATTTTTTCTTCTACTGGCTCGGCTGGGACAGTGGTTCAAATTTTTAGATACAAGGGCCATATTCATGAAACATCTTAAGGCTAAAATTAGCTCCTAAATTGCCGATTTAGGAGAAACTCTTAATATGTCAGTCCTAATTTTAGGACTCCTAAATTTTTTGCACAAAGAGTATTTCAGAAAGCTAAAACTAGCTCTTAAATCTGTAAAATGTTAAGAGTAGTCAAGAGGACTTCTAAATCACTAAGACCAAATCATAAACAATCCTAATTCACCTATAGACACTGTCACAAGAGTGCCCTTTATCCGTATCACACTCTCACACACACATAGGAACACTACATTTCCCAGAAGACCACTATCTAGTCACCTCCGCCAGCTGTAGCTTATTATCCTGACTATTTAAGATCCCCTGTGACCTGCACACAGTGCGAGGTCTTGTTTTCTCTTTCTTTTTTTTAGAGACAGAGTTTATCCCTGTCTGTTTATCCAGCCTGATCCCTACCGTTTCTGAGTGTTATCTGCCTGCCTTTGGACTTATTGCTTTGTTTTACTGGACTGTGTTAACTTGCTGCCTGCCTCTACATTGTTGCCTGCCTAACGACCACGATTCTGTCAATCCTCTTCCATACCTGTCTGCTGTCATTTGACCATTGCCCGTGTGACTACTTCTGTTAAATAAAGCCTGCATTTTGATCCCCTCCCCGCTGTGTCATCATAACAGACACTGTAAACTATGAGGCAATAGCGATAGAGCCTTGGGTGCTGAACCTTTACTTCATAGATGCAATACATATTTTGATTTATAGATTTGAATTGACGGTAAAACACCAAAAATAAATCTTTAATTAATAAATAATGCCCGATTACCTAGTTGTTTTCATGAGTTCACCCTTACAAATGATCGAATAGAGTAAAAAAAAATTTATAAAAATATAAGTGCATTGGACGGTCCAAGGGGATTGAGTACTCCAAGCTTGGAATTTAGCCCAAACCCAGAGTTCTCCCCATATTCCCAGCTGATAGTGTTTCACTAGTGCATTCCCAGCCATAAATAGGGTGAGAAAGCTGTGTATACCAAGTGAAATCTGCAAGAGATATTTGAACAGCTAATGGGGTCTTTCCATTGAGCTTTCAATGTTGCAACTCTTCAGTAAGCTTTGGGATATCACGACACAGACTCCTACCCCTGAAATCTTTGTGTAGAAGAAAGAAAAAGAAAGACAAAGGGCGGTTTTCACAGGGCTGGAGAAAAGAGATGTTATTATTCTTGCGACTCCCTGATCCACTGCAGCAAAGCTCTTTCACCGCAAGTGTTGCACAAATGGCAGCAGTTGCAGAAATAGAAATGATACCAAGTGTAATGAGAAAACAGGTCCATTGCATCAATGGATATTTTGTGATTTTATCAGGTCACAGAAACATTGTTAGCCACCTCATTCATTGCATCCAGTAAAATGCATTAAGAAATGTATTGATGCTCTATTTGCTGAATTCAAGAAACCTGATTTGATATCTCATAGTTTTATATTCAGAATGTGTTTCATCTAATTATATGATTGGGAGGCTAGTTTTTAAATTTTAAAATTCAAAAGAAATTAGGGAAATTTAGTTGTCTTGCTAGTTTTGTATGTCTATTCATTTTAACATGATTATTTTAGGGCTGGTTCACAAAAAACAAATTTTTCTGTTAAAAACAGGAGAGGCAGGTCCAGAGATGTGTTTTTTAAAAGTTTAACAAATTTTAACTTGAGCACCGCCTTTTTTTAGAGTGCTGTGTTGTGCGAGAGACACAGAATGCAAGCACAACGGTTAAAGATGTCCATCTAGCGTGCGTTTACATTGAAAAACCAATGGAAAAGTAGAGCACTCCCCCATATATCCTATAACACACTCTCACATGTTTCTTTTTTAACCATTTGGGAGGAGTAAAATTTACATATGTGCTTTCAACAACCAGATGCATATACACTTCGTTTGGAATGCATTTCAAACCACCTCCTGAAGTTGTCGAGTAATTAGATTTAAATGTGTTTCAGAGGGCATTTATCGGATAGCTATCAGATCAGAGAAAACGCATGAACAGACAGGCCCTGAGAGAGCGATTCTTAGCCAGAATAAGCTGCAGTGTGGACCAGGCTTTATGTTGTAAGTCAAAAGTCTGCCTGCGCAAAACTAAGCGTCTGCCAGTGATTGATGGGTCAATAAAGTAAAGGCTGCAGTCAACTGTCAACCTGCTGTGGAGGTCAAAACCTACAGAAACACAAAGATGAGTATTGTTGTTTTAACTCTCAGATGTGTTTTTCATTTCTTTCCTACCTCATCTCAATTATATCTCATTTAGTGTAAGTCACTAACCAACATCTGCACATCAAGAAGAATGTTTCTCAGTACTGCCTGGATCCTATATCTTTACATTTATTGATTTACAGCTATTATATCTCATCAATGTAATGCTAAATATCAACACTCTAATGCCAAATTGGATCAGAACTGCTGCCTCACTGTTATTTTACTATTATTTCTTATCGTGTTTAATAATATTTTTAAATAGCCTTAAATTTTATATTTTCAGTTGTCATTTTTTTAAAGTTTCAGCTATGTCTTTTTTTTCTATTTAGCTTTATTTTTATTTTAGTTTCAGTAATTTATTTTTAAATTAAAAATGTAGCCCTAGCAACTAACTGAAATAAAATAAATGTAAGTTTTTCCATATAATATATATATTTTATTGTATTTCAGCTTCTATTTTAATTCAATGGGTAAAAAAAATAATGAAAACGGTTAACAACAACAACATTGTCGTGTCTTAGTGGCTGTTTACGTGACAAGCTTTTCAAATAAAAACAGGAAACTTTTTTATGTACTTATGCAGCCGGAAAACACAAACTTTTGAAAACAACTTTCAAAGTACAAGTTTTTGAAAACATTACCATGCCTCTGTGTAAATTACAAAAATATGAATTTGTGAAAATGCACTCGAGTATTACTTGTTCAGTCTATAGGATTGCAGTGTTTCTTTACAAAGTGGCATCTACAACTACTGGCATGACAGCAATTTTCTATGCCTATGTCTTATAATGAGGAAAATCATTGTTTGGGATTTCTCAAGGATGTGTATTTGGCCCCCACGTGAAGGCCTTGGATTGCTTGCTTTCTTTGAGTGGGTGTATAATGTTTTTAGAAGCGTAGTACCAGTATTAACCATTCAGGTTATCACTTCACATACACAGATGCTTTTGCTGCTCTTAGGTCATCTTTTTGTTTGCTTCATCTCTTTATTGCATTCGTCCTTAGAAAACAAAATAGATGAAGAAGAAGAAAACAAATAATTCATTTAGATTTTATTGAAAGGTTGAGTCATGTTGTAAACATTCCTCAAAACATCTTATTTTATTTTTTGCTGAAGAAAGTCATCCAGGTTTGAAATGGCATGAGGGTGAGTAAATGATGACAGAATTTTTTTTTTTGTTTTTGTGGTGAACTATCCCTTTAAGTCAATTTATATATGTATATATATATGTATTATATAAATTATATATGTTAAATATATATGCTATATTATATATGTTTACTTAAATTTGATACATTATAGCATGCTTTCAAATAAACTTCATAAAGTTTCAAGGTTCAAGAAGTTTTCTGTCCACTAATGAGGCTCTTTTTGAGGTTGGCTCAGTGTAGAGAGGGACAGGACCGTGAAATTACTTGCCCCTTCGTATTTTGCGGTGAGCACCGCACAGCCTGACTCCACAGTTCATCTTACCATCTGGTGCCTTTATTGTGAGTTATGAGGAAATTAATAATCTGTTTATTGAACAGGCTTTCCGTGGCTTGCTGAAAGAAGATATAAAGATACTGGAGCTGCAAATGCCATCGAAGATAAAATGCCGCAGGTGTCCCAATCTCACCATCATATAAAGCAACCATATCACACTTTTTTTTAATATTACTTTATTTGTTCTTGAGGTTCAATGATAATTTAGTCACGGTTTTTTTCTTCTGTGTTGGTCGTCAGTCGTCATTTAAATTCACAGGACTATATAAACTAAACTCACACGTTCTCCACTTTTTTCTTCTTCTTTTTCCAGCAAATTTCTTAACATTTGTATGAACACAAAGATTTAATAGCTGGGACATAAATCGAACAAATTTGACAGACACTTGATGAACAGAAAAGGATTAATGAGTCCCTAAACAAACGGGTCAATATCATACACAGCAGTCACTATGTGGTGTGGCCACTTTAAGTGCTGCAGTGTATTTCATCTATAGCTATGTTCTCAAACACATCTGAGGAGACATAGTACACGTTGTTTGGCACTGCTAGGGCAATCAGCTGTCTTTCCTGTCTCCCTGTAGCACTGTCTTTGGAGTCTTACATTACAGACATTGTTGGTTATTGTTCTGTTCACATCTACAGTGCTCCTGCCTCCCTGCAGGCAGGTGATCAGGCACTCTGGGTATCTTTCTCTAGGTGTCATTAGAAAAGTCCTAAGTTATTGGAACTGTGACTTGACCCTTCTTCGGCAGTTTGATTTAACTGCGGATCTAACCAGTGGTGTATAAAGTACTTGAAAGCAATACTTGAGTAAAAGTGTAGATATCTTACCAGAAAATGACTTTGGTAGAGGTAAAAGTCACTGTTTAGAATATTACTTGAGTAAAAGTTTTAAAGTATGTGATATTTTTGGTAGTTAAATATGAAAAGTATTTTTTGATATTAAACATACTTAAGTATTGAAAGTATAAGTACAAGTAAATGCAAAATACAAAAGGAGCAGAAAATATTAAAAATTGTTCTATACACAGTTTGAGCAGAAAGATTGTTTTAACTCTATTTCTTACATTTTGTTTGCTTTGAATAAAAAAAAATGATAAAATGTTTATTGTAAGTTTTAAATAAAAAAAAATACTAATATATTAATTATACCTTGATCATTCATGTTAATTCATAGTGTATTATAATTAATGTAAGAGTCAACTTTAAAATTTTAAAATGTAAATGTTGAAATGAACAATGAACAACACTTTCATTAACCTTAAATGTTACAAATGGACTCTTATTGTAAAGTGTTACTATTTCATTTAAATCCAAACAATCAAAATTGTAAATGGCCATCTTTACACACAAAGGCATATTATATGTTTACTTTCACTCGTTATTTCCTTCTATTTTAGAACACTTGATGATTATCTAATCAAAATATGTGTTAAAGTACGGATAAAAAAAAGCTGAAATCGAATGCATTTCTGATTTGTTTCTGTTAGATGCATGATTAGAACACAAATTTAAATATGCAACTTCGCTGGATAATGAATGCATAAAATCGAACAAATGGATATAAACTAATGCGAATAGAGGGTAACAAAGGTGATATTAAACAGTTTGTGTTTTTGTCACATTGTTTTAACCGCTTGAGGTATTGTTACTACTAATGTTAGCATCCTCTTAGCCTTGACGTTCTCCACTAATGCAGCGTCTAGTCAATAAACTAATTACTTTAGTGATATTAAAACATATACTGTAATGTACTATATAACATACCGCTTTGTTGTCTGTTTTAAATTCATTTTTTGAAGAGTCCCGTTCTGTGCAGCGCGCAGCCTCACATCACGTGTCAAAACAAATTGTACCAGGCACCAGTGATAGTTTTTATTTGGCCTCTAGAGGTCACTCTCGTGCCGCACTCTTCTCAGCCTCTCCAGCAACGGACACAACAAAAAATGAAATCAACCGGGGTTGTGCGAGCACTTGTTTGCACATGCTTGCGTGCAGTCTTGTGTTCTTCCTTTTTTATTTTGTAGTAAGTAACGAAAATGCTTTGGGGAATTGTATCGGAGTAAAAGTATACATTTTATTTAGAAAATGTAGTGGAGAAAAAGTAAAAGTGACAGAAATATAAATACTCAAGTAAGTACAGATTTTCCCCAAAAATACTCAAGTACTGTAACGAAGTATTATTACTTCGTTACATTACACCTCTGGATCTAACCAATCATAACCCAGAATCCACCATTTTGTCCGACAAAGCAGTCAGAGGAGTTAGTAGATTCACATTGGTGAACTTGAAAAATTGTGTGTGCACACGTCTTTCCGCCCTTAAAACAACATTCTTTCTGAGGTATTCATGTTTATTTGATGCTATAAATGAACGATGGTTCATTTATAGATGGTTGGTTCTTGAGCAACTTGAAGGAGCTACAGCGATCTGTTATGACACATTAAAGAGCCACTATACGGTATTTATTGTTTAAACTTCTTTAAAAAATTACAATATTTTAAATATGATATTATATAAACTGTTTCATATCAAAAGTAACCAGCTCTGTCTTGTCTGTCGACGCGTTGTCAGTGTCCTCTTTGCTCCGCAATGTATTTTTCACCTCGTGAGAATATGTGTGGCGTGAGAGTGCATGGCATGTCGGACATAGCAACAGTAACTAAAGGGGGGGGGGGGCGGGTCTTTCTTGACTACCGCCTGTAAATTGTTAGTGGACTATTCCACATGTGTATGTAAAATAATTGTCTATTGGACAAGCATGAAAAACATTGTTTAAATCCTTTCCAATGAAGATAAAGATTCTACAAACTCATCTTTAAAATACAGTATCCTGAGAAGGTGTGTGTGTGTGTGTGTGTGTGTAACCCCTCTACCCAGGTCCTACTCACCCCACTCTGTGGGGGCCTCGAACCCAGGTCTCTGGCATGGGAGATGGATGCTCTAAAAAGGAGGCTAAAAGATGCAAGCTCTTGTGCCAGTCACTAGTGCATCTCTTGAGATCAGAGGAGTGATGTTTACTCGCACAGCGACTACTTGCTGGCCTCCATTACATGTGTATAAACAAACTCAGAAAAAAAAAAGTTGGAGCCTAACTTTTTGTTCTTGAATTCATTTTAGTGGACTTTTTTGGCAATAGTTTGCATTGTTCCATAGAAGTCAGTTTTTCAATAGTGCATGACATTATGACAGGACCACAAAACAAGCTGTTCTGAAGTGTGCTGCATGAACTATTCACATCACACTGAAATGTTCATGTTCAAATGTTATTAAACATAAACTGCACTGTTTTCTAACTTTAGGATCTTTCGGAAGCGAGGACAGATTCAGAACTTAGAGGTTTAGAGTTCAAATAATCCCACAGAAAGAGATGCTAAACTGGTCCCTCATTGTACTATTCTCAGCTCATGGTGTTAGTAATAATAGGTCCTATTGTAATCTGGCTTTATCATTACCATTTATCATTATGACTGGGTTGACCAAATTTCTGAACACTAAGGGTCATTGATGTGCAATTTGGGCAATCTGACATTAAGTTGTGGAAGTTCAGTACATTTTTGCATGTTAGATTTTATAGATGCTGTTTTTCTGTCTGAGTGAATTTGTATTTAAGTTTTTTTTAATTTTGTATACATTTTCAAGGTTTCTTATTTTATTTTATTTTATTTTATATAGCACAGTGAAGAAGAGAGACAGGATGCAGTGATGTAGCAGACAGTGGAATGATCGCAAAAAGACCAGCAGCCAGGACACGAACTCGGGTCGCCCGAGGTGCTTCTGCACCATATGTCACACCACTGTCTACAAGGCTATGACTCTGACATTACAATATGCTTTTATAGTTCATCAAATTAGATTTTTCATTATATGATCCTTTGTATGGAAGCATTTTTTAGATAATTTTAAAGAATCAAATGATAAAAATGTATATGCAATGTATATGGCAAAAAAAAAAGAAAGAAATGTAATTACTTTTCACAGCACTAATTAATCTTCCTTATCAGAAAAAAAGCAATTGGTGAATAGATAGTGAATTCACGGCAGTGATTTTTCTTAAAGGGAAAGTTACTCACCCTCAAGTCTTTCTTCCCCATTGACTTCCATAGTATTTATTTATTTTTTTATTTTTTTTTATTTTTTTTTCTCCATACTACGGAATTCAATGGGCACATCAACTGTTTGGTTACCCATATTCTTCAAAATATCTTCTTTTGTGTTCAGAAGAAAGAAATTCATACAGGTTAGGAACAACTTGAGGGCGAGTAACTCACAGAATTTAAATTTTTGGGTGAACTATTCCACCGCAAAATACGAAGGACAACAAATTAGTAATTAAATAAATAAATAAATAAATCAAAATCACCCGTTGCATTGTTTAATATGACAAGGATGATACACTGTCATTGTGAAATTTAAAATCAAAATGAAATAATTTATCTTTAATTTGGCCACACTTTGCAGAAATGATGAATACATTTTTATCTTTTGAGTAATGTACTTAAAATATCTTCCATACTTTTGATGAGATTTAAACTTTTAAATCTCAAAGTTTTTGTCCCGATCCGCATTTAGTTATGGGCACTAAAGGAATTTCAATACTTGCTAGTCCATATATCCTGGCATCTACAGAATATGAGAATTCCGGCTGGCACAATTGGCAAGTCACAAGTCTCACCACTGGCGTGCTGGGATTAGCCACCACCTGTTAATAACCAGAGGGTTTTTCCATATATAAATACTGTATAATCCCGAAATATTCCAGCACACTTCCAAGTGCATTTACATAGTTGCTTCTGCCAGAGCTTTATATGTCTGAAAGACTTTTCCTTTGGCTTAAAAAGAATACATGAATTTCTGGGGTGGAAAAGCACATTTCTTGTTCCCCTGACCTTTCCTTGACCCATTCGAGAATTTAGACCGAATAAATTCTCTCACATGATAATTAATTGTTTGTGCAGTTATTTGGACAAACTGAGGCTTTGTCCCAAAACTGAAACCACCATTTTCTTAATTATGTTTTGAGTCAGTTCAATGTTGATTAAATTCAGTAGTGACGGTGCAAAATTGCAAAACAAATTCATTTGTGCAGTAAATCAGCTCTACAGAAGACAACTGTGTCCTCATCCAGCAGAATTCATTTTAACTTTTGTTCTCATCCTCTAACAGCCAGCAATATCTGTGAAGACGATAGCACATATCAATCAATGAAACAAAAACTGATGCTGTTGAACAATTTCTATACAGAAAACTTTGCTTTGGAGGCTTTTTATCCAGGGGAATGGCAGAAAAGTCTAAAGGAGGTCATAATCTGGTGGAATGGGAACTTCGGTGGCCTCATCCCACCTGTGAGCCGGAATGCTGCAGGTCAAATTTTGTAGTTCATTTTCACTCTTCACTTGAATTGTTTTTCTTTGCTCTCCTTCTGCTAACCCTCACAGAAGCTGTACAATTCACTCAGAATTTGACATTGCGTTTTTTTTTCTCTCTCTCTCTCTCTTTTATTTTGCTCCAATCATGAACTGCCCTTCCTCTCCCTTTTTTCTCCCACAGGGAGTGTTTCTGTTTCGGAAAATGAATGGAACTCTCAGTTTTCTATCTTTCCTAATGTTATAACTCACATCCCACATCAATCCATTCACCCATCCATCCATCCATCACCTGTCGGCTCTTTTCATTACCCGCCCTGCTCTTGCGGAATAGAAGGCCGTTTCCACCACACTTTCCCATAGATAAGGGGGTGCGAGCCAGTTGACACAGAAACTGTTATCAGAAGTCTTGCTTTTATATCGTGACCACCAGGGATTCTCTAGCATGGACATGCCCTGGGTAACATAACCAGCTATTTTCCCCCTGCAGAGGTCTCTTTTTGCCCGCTGTTTCAGGTTGTTCACGATTGTGTCATCTAGTCACACAACAACTACAGTATTGGAATATTTGATTAAAGGCTTCTGTGCACTCTGAGGTTGATCAGATCAATTTAAAACTCATTACTGATTTAAATGCAAGGGTAAGTGCTGAACTACTAATAACAATATGCTTTTAAAGTCTGTCAGTGTGAAAATCCACTGTAGATTGTTGCCAAGGGTTACTAACTCATTCAATTCAGACGGAGAGCGGAAAAAATCAAGTATGCTTGTGCTGTGAAAGCCGTGCAGTGAGAGCCAGATATGAAGACAGTTTAAGGGAACAAGAGAGACGCCACGTTCCTCGTAAAGATAATAGCATTAATACGTTCTCAGCTGTAAACACAGCAGATTCAGTGCATTCCGTCAAAAACAAATGTAAAAGGACTTCCATTTAAAGATAGGTAAGTTGAATCCAAGTTAGCCAAAAATAAGTTTTGATGTAGTTTGTGACCATTTTAATGCACACATCAGCCAGTGTTGCCTGCGTTTTTCCCGAGGAATTGGGCTGTTTAACACTGTTGCTGTGGGTTGATTTTCATGTCTGTGGCTTGAAGCGATCCCAAATAACATGATATTTAACTCCTGGAATGTGAATTGTAGTGGGGAACCCCACCAAAAAACATGGATTTTACCCCCAGGAACGCAATTTTTACAGGGGGACCCCCTCAAACGAGACTGGGCTAGTTTTAGGCTAGTTTTGAATAGCAATTAGACAGGTTTTGTCATGAGAACTTGGCAACCCTGACAACAGTGAATGCAACTTCCAACATTCATAAATGAAATTTTAATTATTATTCATAATGTTATTACAAGGAGTATTTTCTGCGGATCATTTTCTTAAAACGAAAATCATCATCCTCTTCCTAGCTAACAGGGAACATTTTCAGAACTGTGTCTAACATTGTGGCATCAAAATGTTCTCAAAGCGTTTGCGCAAAATCCTTATTTTTCATTGTCCATGTAATTTTTTTCTGAAACATTTTAGTTTGATGTTCTTCTAACATTTTTTTAAAATGATATTACTTGTTTAAAAAGTAACAATTCCATAATGTTTACAAAATGATAAAATGGGATGTTGTCTTAACGTCCACAATAACGATGTTTTGAACATTCAGAAATAACGTTTTCATAACTTAATGGGAATGTTAGCGAAACCTTAGAAAATGTTTTTGTTAACTGGATTCATGTTTGCCCCCTTACTCTGGTTAATTAAAATAAAAATCCCCCGTAAAGATGAAATTTCAATCAAAAATCACGGTTGCACTTTATTTTACAGTACGTGCACTTACAGAGCATTTACCAAAGAAAGTACTGGTAATATAAAGTAACCACATGGATTAAGCTTAGGTTTAGGGCTATAGGTTCAGGTTTAGTACCTAGTTATTACTCAGTTACTATAAAAGGTACATAGTATGTACATGGGGAACAGGACTGTAAAATAAAGTGTTACCAAAATCACAATTGTCGTCAAAAATATTCAAAAACTACACAACTGTTGCTTGTATTTTCTTTCTGTGTCAGCCAGGACTAACTAAGCTCAAAAAGAAATGGGTGCATGATACACTCACTTGTAGCTGTTATATACAGGATATATATGTAAATACATAGCATGTTTTTTCAAATGTGACCTGCAACTGGCCTACAATATACTGTTGTATATTGAAATACATAAACAATCAAGTAAATAAATAAATAAATGTTAACGTCATACTAGAATAACATTGGCTACACAAAGTAATGAATCTGTGACAGAGCAGTTTAGTGGTTTGGTTTAGTGTATATTTTTATATCTCTGCTACTGAGTTCAGAGATGCACGTGATTTTGTACACGTCAACACGCCTGAAATGTGAAAGCTTTTCTGTACCCTCTGACGTGACACACAGATCCATAAGCTCCCAGAGTTCTCTTTTATACCACTGGCAATTGTAGCTTATTTGTCTGTCAGAAATATCCACCTGCAATTTGTGCATGACGTAACAATGTTCTCTACCAGGTTAAAAACAATCTTAAAAGTTGTACACATAAAGAAATGAATAGTTTGTTTGATAAAAGGATTGTACACTTACATCCGGTGAAGATTTGTGCAGAGAGATCATACATCATATGTATATTTTAGTGATTTTGAAGAGGGTGAATTCATTGTACAAAATGTGTTTTTTTTCTTTTTTCCCGGGAGAACAGACCAAATATTGAAGACTCATCCTGCACTCATTACTACTGACATCTAGTCAGAAAATCATGGTTCATGGCTGTGATTGGAGAGTGAATTCTGTTACTGGCTGAGCAATATGCATACATATATCTGTCACCACAATGTGATGAATCACTTGTTTATCAGGAGGTCTGCATGAAAAGATTATGTATTTGTAGCATTTGCCTCTATTGCTGATTCATTCAAATCAATCTCCTGCAGTCTTGATTTGTATGTGTTTGATTGTGTGTTTTCTGAACAGCCAGTTTTACAACAATATCACAGTAACATGCCCACACCACATAGACTTTCAGTGTTTGTTTTCATTAGTCACATGTTTCCTATGTTCCATTTCCCTGCCACTATCTGTCACCATGGACACTACACAAATCACCACAGCTGAATATCATCAGTTAATCGTCTGTGTATATAAGTTCAGTTCATTTGGTGCGTCTTTGTCTGGTCTCGTTTCAGTTATATATGTGTGTGTACACCTGCCTGTTGGATCTTTATTATTAAACCTTGTGTTGGAATTTACTCTTCTTCGTCTTTGTCTGCCTGTCTACACACCACGCGTTACAGAAGACCAGTCCTAGATAAGATAAGCACTGTGTTTCTTAGTGTTTTTTGAGTTTTTCATGATTGTGTGCAGCAGTGAAACTGCTGTGCCTTGAGCAGAAGGACCGCTCCCTCTAGGCATATTTGGAGGATTTCCTCAACCTTGTTCCAGCCACATCGAGAGGCTACTCACTGCAGAGCCATAACCTCTAGCTCTCCCTCTCTGGAGCTCCAGCTCCCCCTCTCCTGACCTACTGTGGGCATGATGGGTCCTGGTGTCCTGTGATTCGCCGCTCACAGTGGACATCATTGAAGACGATGACACCAGCCTCACAAGCAACCCAGTGCCCAGCCAACAACACCCTGACTGTAAGGATCGGCAGCGTGAGCCCACCGCACGCGGTGAGAGGGACTTCGCCGCGATGTTTGAGCCAGTGCCAACGAGAGCGACCGAGCAGAACACCACCACAGAGCCTGAGCTACGCAGGACTGACCAGGTGTGTGAGCCGGTTGCACCATCTGTCGCCAAGGAGGAACTAGTGGAGGATGAGGGTATGGAAGTACCATCTTCGGTCACCATCTTCCTCTGCTCAAGGCCCCATCATGGCTTTCACCACAGTCTGCATCACCCTGGACTCTTGTGTTCCACCTCCTCCCGGTCGGCTGTCCACCTCCAGAACCGCCTCCTACATCTGCTCATTTCACCATCTCTTCATACTCATCTCTATGGCGCAAGGACACGCCTTCTGGGAGGGGGCGCTCTATCACATACCCACACCACATGGACGTTCAATTTGTTTGTGTTCATTAGTCACATGTTTTCTATGTTCTATTTTTACGTCACCATGGACACAACACTAATCGAAACTGCTGAATATCATTTGAGTTAATTGTCTTTGTATATAAGTTCAGTTCAGTTGGCTTGTCAGTGATCTTGTTTCAGTTATATGTGTGTGTACACCTGCTCGTTGGATCCTTATTATTAAACCTTGGAATTTACTCCTCTTCATCTGCTTGCCTTCACACCACGCGTTACAATCATCACGTTTGTTTGTTTTGTTTTTTTGGAGGGTTTTTTTTTCTCTTTACTCCAGATTTTATATTCACTTTTGTGTTCTAAAAATTAAAGTTGAACAAATCCTCAGTACCATATGCCTGGGTGGAATCTGAGGATTTTTCTTCTTTCACTTTTTTTCACTAATATTAATAAAATGTGCTGAAGGGCTTGTAGGCCCATCAGGCAGAATGCTGAAGGGTGAGGTGTATGAACTTGGCACCTCAAGTACTTTCAGCCTTTGTATTTTATTTCCTTAAAGGTGCTATAAGTGATTTTATAGCTGTCTCGCTAACCAAAACCCGCTCACAACAGGCATGTCAGCAAACTTGAAGGCTGATAATGAGTGACAGGAAGCGAGGACCTCAGAGACTTCTGATTGGCTACACAATGGCATCCTGTGGTCATATTCTTTGTTTGCTGTTTACAGAGCCTAGGGCTGTCGCAGACAGGTGGGATTTCTCAGGACAACTATTTCAGTGATATCTGTCAGTTTGGTAGGTACCATGTCAGTGTGCTACTCTATAAAACATCACTCACAGCACCTTTTAAAACACAGTGTTGGTGAAGTATTCAGGTTGTCTTTAATGATCTTGAGCAGTGATTCTGCAAGGAATTATCATTATTATTTTATTTTTAAATGATATGATTTAATCTGATTTAATATGATTTCCTTGTGTTTTTTAGATTGTTGTTTTGTCTTTATGTAACTGAAGAAAGTTTTAGCACATCCAACTGTTAATTTCATTTTAGCAGTGGCATAGGGGGTCTATGGAGCAGAATACACTTGGTAATAGGTAGCTAGGTAGATCTGGGTGTCATCTGCATAGCGGTGATCATCAAGTCAAGTCATCTTTACTTATATAGCGCTTTTTACTATGCAAATTGTGTCAAAGCAGCTTTACTGTAATAATTGGCAAAAAATGTTTGGCTGCACAGCAGCTCCCAAAGAAAATGGTGTCATTGTGCAGCTTATTCTATATATTTGTATTGATTCATTCCGTTGCAAAGATCAATAGTTATTAGTTTAGTTGATTTATGTATATTGGCACTGGAGAAAACAAGCAAGTGTCCCCAACTAAGCAAGCCAAAGGCAACCGGAGGAGAAACCAGGCTTAGTCATCAACCAGGCTGAATATCATCAATATTGTTCTGTGCTGACAGGTGTTTGTAGACAGGCAGGCAGCCTGGCACATACTACAGGTGTGTGGTAAAGGGAAAAGTCCATAAGAACCCTTGCACCACATTAGTTATGGTGGAGTCCATCAGATTCGAGTTCTCTGTGACCCCAAAAAGGGAATGGTCCTGAGGGTTTATTTTTTCAAGGGTTTTGAGAAGTTCCTCAAAATCCCTATTTAGAAGTTCTGACTGTTCTTTCCCAATGTCATTACAATAATGCATTACTCCCTAAAAACTAATAACATTACTTGGCTGCTTTTTTTGGAAAGTAATATTTCGTTAGTTTTGTGTTATGTTTGAATTAGATCATTGAAAGTCAGCAGCAAAGAGATTGGTTAATAAAGTGAGATTAAATACATAAAGTTTATTTGTGTAATTTAACTGTTAATTATTGCAGATTTCCGTAACATTCTGAGTTTGCATTTCACTGTTTATTCATTTTGAGGAACTCTGAATCTGTTTTTGTGCAAGTGAGATGAGTAAATGCATGCTCACATTTAGAACTATAATATCCATCATGTTTACACAGCTCATACAACTCCTCTGCTCTCACTCCCAATTTCTCTCAACATGGGGACAGGAGAGGTGTCAGTCAATAAATGGGAAAACAAATTCACTTGCATTACTTGTTTAAAAATGTAACTCCGGTATTTTGTTGTATATTTAAAAGTAATGTGTAACTTTAGATACTTGAAAACTCTTGAAATGCTTTACCCCCAACACTGTGTATAATAACTTGAGTGACAGACTGATTATTTGTCAGTATGCTGTGATGTTCCCAATTTAAATCCAAAACTGTTGCTCTGGGCTGGCAGTAAGTAGTGGTAGCCTTGCCACCTGCATGTCTGATAATAGATTCACCTACAATCAGAGTGTTGTGCTCAGCCGTTATCTTAGCAGGGCACCGTTACCTGTTTGGCCTTGAGTGTCTGCTAGCAGTAGCATTGGTGCAAGTTTCTGATTTGCTCTTTCTTTTCTGATTTTACTTGAGGTATGTTCTTTGCCTATATTCATTAATCAAATCGGTTTTTGAGCTGTAAGGGGGTTGAAAGAGTTCCAACATTATATGGGGTTGAGGATGCTAATACCACAATATTTGATTCTCTGAGATCGTGGCAGCCCTTAGGCCTAGATTATGCCATTGGTATATAATATCTGCGGTGTCAGTTAATGTTGGAGTTTCTAGTACAGGTTTATCTTGATGAGTCTCACCAGCTACAGGCTGAGAGGTTGGAGGGTGAGGCTCCCCTGTTTGTTCCGATCAGGGTAGCAGTGCCGTAAGTAGCTTTGTTTCAAAGACTGCAATCCTTTGTAGAAGTTTGTTGCAGCCGCTCAAGGAGCATAAGAAACTTATTTAAAAACATTAAAGTCAGCGTAAAGCAATAATAAAATATGTGTTATGTATTTGTCACACTACAGAAAAATGTGTTATTAACCACCCAGCCAAATATGAATGATTAAAAAAAAAAATGCAAATGATTAAAAATCTTAAAAAAGTAAGCAGTATTCTCTGCTCTCAAATGCTGGAGGAGTGCCTGCTGTTGGCGCTGAAACCACACCAACTCACAAGAAAGATGCCCTTTCTGTCAACTTGTTTAATGAGTCAAACACACTGTTGAATATAAAAAAGAATCATGTTAGAGGGTTGCAAAGTTTAGTAGATTTACTGTGGACTACCTACTAATTATAAACACACAAGGCAACTTGCGAGACGAGTGGATGAAGGTTGAGGTGGGAGATAGTCGGTTCAGCCTCATTCACCAATAACGGCAGATTATTAGTGAATCCCAGTTGTCTCTGATGGAAGTTTGTTTAAGTATTCGGTGTAAAATTTTCACAACTGAGGCGAGTGTTGGTGGTGATAGTCAGCTCTTTATTAAGATGGCTCTTCATTCACCTCTTCTTCATATCATAATTTTTAGGAAATTGCTAGCAAAACGTAGGGCTGTATAACTGTAATGACAGTAACCAAAGACTATAGATATAGAAATTCTGTTCAATCCTATTAGTTAGAGAAACTGCAACATGCAATATGGCGGAATACGTCCCGCCTTCTAAAGAGCCAATCGGTGATTGATAAAGTCATTGCGTCACTGCAGCTGCAGTTAGGTAGAACTGCATAGAAACCGGAGACTCACGCTTAGGCCTGCACATGCGCATTGGTTCATCTATCCTTAAAAATAAAGCTATGAGCATAAGAAACAACATTTATGGGACAGTTCATGTCAGATTTTGTTGCTGATTTTAAATATGTTTTTTAATTTTGAATTCGCTAAGCAGTTTTTCAGATTTCAGGATTCCCTCATTCAAATAGATAGGACTTGGTCTTGGATGCCCAAAATAGCTGTCCGGAGACGTTGCAAATATGGCCACTGAGAGAACAGACTTTCCTTGAAAGGGACTTTGCAGTAACTCATGGGCAAGCCTTCCACTGATTCTAATATGCTGTAGTAACATCGAGTTACGTACGGGGCCATTCTCGGTGGCTCCAGTGCATCATTGACAACAGTGGTGCAGTCTAGTTTTTTGTACTGAGTATACTGTGATTTTTACCTCCCAGCCTCATACTCATACATCCCATAAGCGTCGCATATCAATTAATTATAAACAACATAAGAAAAAAAGGTTCCTAGCAAGCGTATAGTAAGCTGCTTACTTCAGTAACCCGGATGAGTCTATGTTATCTGTTTTCAGTGGTTGTTATCGGAAAATAACATACCACTGGATGGCGCGACTGACCAATCAGAATCAAGTATTCCACAGAGCTGTACAATCACAATATCACCCTGTTTGGACTTTGTTTTCTGTTTTGCACCATTTCCTGTCAGTTTGCATTTCGATTCACAGGCTTGCAATTTGATTCGATTTCAGTTATTTTGGATATACTGTATATCAGATACAGTACATGGTAAATTTTCTCACGAAAAAAAAATCTCTCAACTAATGCTGTAAAATATAGGCCTACATGGTAATCATTTAGTACTAAAAAGTTTTTACTTTACTCAACTCTAATGTTGAAGGTTAAAATTAACTGATTTGTATACAAATTTAAATTACACTTAAGAACATTTTTATAATTAAAGTTATAATAGGCGTACTAACTTTAAAATTAATTCTACTACAATTAATTTTTTGAAATATTAACATTTTGGTGGCTGTCAAATTAAAGGATTTATTCAAACATGCATTATATAAGCTATCGAAGAATTATTAGAAATAATAATTAATATGTAATAGCCTATGGTGCATATATTTAGATAAATGCTCCTCTCTAGAGTTCTCTTTTCTAGCTGACTAATGAGTTTATGGTCACTGAATATGTTTGTTCTGTGGTAAATGTGGCGTTACGTGACATTGTTTACAAGCTGTTTTATTAACGTCTTTCCACAGTAGGAACATTTCATATTTTATGCTGTAACTGGTATTAAGGCAGAGTAGAGGATCAGGTCACGTGTGTTTCACGTTGCCGCTTCTCTTGAACTGAGGTGCTAGAGCGATCTGTCACGACACATTAAAGAGCGCCAAAAATGGTATTTATGTTTTTATTTGGTAGTAAAATGGACAGCAACAAAGCACAAAGCTCATTGCGATTCATTGAATGGTTTCGTATCCTTGCAATTTTTAAAGTGGGTATACGGAAATCCTTGGCTTTTCCTAGTGGTACGGCATATACCTGCGTATCGCGTAGACTACACCAATAATCGACAGTTATTATAGTGAGGTGCGTGGCCATGCTCGGTGGCTCCAGTGCGTCATCGAGCCACCATTTTAGCCCCTTCCCCAAAAAAACTGAACACAGAATTGGTGAAAAAACTCCACAATTCAGTACTACATAGTTCAGTCTTTGTAATGTGTTTCAGCAATACACTTCAAACATAATGTGTTTAGACACAATTCTCAGAATTGACATGACATGGACAATAAAATATTTTTTGACCTAATTTTTTTTTTCTTTTTTATGTTAGTGTATTGAATCTACATTTCTAATTGCCATTTCCATAATTTTGTTCATCATTTGACCTATTTGTTTTTGTTTTTTTTGAAGAAAATAACTTAAAAAATCATGATGCTATTTGGAATAGCTATTTAGTCAAATGCAGCTCACTGGGTTTTAGAGTCACAATGTAATTATGGACATTTTTTTTCTGAACGTTAAATCTTTTAAAGTCATGTGCCTTTCCAGAAAACTAATCTTTTAAGGATAGTTGGTTTCATTTTTCACAATCTGAAATGATCTGATGGTGTGGGAATTCTGAGAATCATCTGAGTTAGTGTCCAGTCATCTGAAGGACTCTCTCTCTCTCTCTCTCTCTCTGTGTGTATGTGAAACCCCTTTGGGTTTAGTGTGGCATCAGTGTACAGGCCAATGAGCATATAAATCACATTACAGTTAGTATATGAGTTACAGTCATCCGGATGATTTATGGTTTTCCTTATATGCGTGTCTGTAGGGAGATGTGTCATAACTGTAAGGTAAACAATTCAGTTCAAATGATTTACAGGAATAGTTCCCTCAAATAATTAAAACTCTGTCATTATTTACTAACAATGTTGTTCCAAAACTGACTTTCTTTTCTCTGTTGAACAGATTTTTAAGCTGGTTTCTTTCACACAATGCAAGAAAATGAGGACTGGGCCTGGGATGCTCCAAAAAAGGTGAAAATCACCATAAAAGTATAAGAAATGAGTCCATAAGCTATATCCCAGGTCCTTTGAAGCTGCATGATAGCTAATTTTGAGGAAAAGATGGAAATTTAAGTGATTTTATGATTATATATGTATTAATATTGTCTTGAATATCTTGCTTAATGGTCAGGGGGAGTGTATGGGGAAAATGTCAAAAAAAGGAGAACATTTTCTGTATTGGTGGCATAAATGACACATAAATTGCCTTTATCCGTATAATGCATTAGAATACTGATATCCTGACTTATTCTGAGTCCTGGGGCAGAAGCACCTGGTCATGATTCACTCATGGCAAGAATTGCTAATGTAAACCGTGTTTTGCATGTGTATTTATGAGTATCCTCTCTCTCACACACTTCATGGACTGAGGGGTGATCTGTCAAGTTGATGGTCAATAAACAGAACATCTCCAAAATATCTTGGATTGTCTTTCCTTGTATCATCTCAGCTCATATCGTCTCATCTCTAATCGATACATGCCAGTATCTTATCAATACCTCTACATTTTCAACAGTGTCTCAAGCTAGGGATGCACCAAAATTTTGGCCTCTGAAAATGTTCAGCCGAAATGATTTTCTATTTCGCGCACACAACGTGGATAAGCTACAACAGTTAAACATGTCAGCTGTGTGGACACTAGCTCTGATATGGTTTCTTAAATCTAAAATATTTTAGACTGTGCTGTTTTTTGTTGATGCGTAAAGGGAACAAAACTTCATTAAACATTTGTAACACAACTGTCATTCAATGACCGTAAATAGCATTGTGCTTTGTTACTTTTAATATGAAGCAGTCTCAACTTTAAAATTCTGTCAGTTTTTATTAAGAAATTCATACAATAAATGTCATTTTGACACTCTTTAATACAATGTGACAGATCACTTTAGCACATATTTATACTGTATGAAGGTTATACTTAACTTCACATTTACCTTCAGAAAGCTATTCAATTTCCATAAAATCTTTAATTAGCAAAAAAAAATTAGAAGAGCATTTCACTTGTGATTGTTTAAATTAAATATTTCTTAAATTAATAATTAATCCAAAATATGCTTAATTTAGTGATATTATCTATTGTGCAGTAAACTCTGCTGTCAGTTTTTATAATTAGATGATGTGATTTCATCTACATTATTCTGCATTTTGAAAGTCATCTCCCTACATTTATCACAAAGTTGATATAGAAACATAACTGAGAATACTCTGACAAACCAGTGTACAGATGACACACTGTACATTTGGTGATCACTTTTAGACAGCCTGTGAATGGAGCAACTTTTTCATTATTTTTAACATCAGAAATCCCCTTACATAGATTGGACTGGAAAATGAAAACAGCCCAGATATCTTTATATATGCCTTTCATTGATTACTTCTGCTTTGTTATGTAGATGCTCAATGGAAGTACAGAGACGGGGTTTCACGGAACATTCTGACAGGCGTTTGTGATTTTGTTCAGATAGTGTTTTTGTATAGACCTGTCATCCAAAATTTTAGATAAGGGATATTCTTCTCTTTTGATTTAAATCTTTTTATTCCAGACTGAGAACAAAAGCATCTCGACTTTCATTCTCTGACTTTCTTTTCGGTGAAAAGGTGTTACAAGAACTCTAATAAAGCACCTTTGATGTCACACCAAATCGGATACAATGAAAAGCTCAAGTAGCTCAACGTCTACCATTCTACAGGATTTCTTGCACTGAGAAAGTTTATATTTGTACGTCATGTTAAGAGAAAAGAGTGAGAAAAATGAATCTGATGAGAAGGAACATTAGAGAGTTAAGAGATCGGAAAGATACTGCTCACTTCAGTCTTGTTCCAAAATACGCCTATGTTCACACTCAGTTTGGTTATACACAAGAGTGACACCTTTTTTTAGTCAAATTGATGCTGTTAACTTTTCAGGACTTATGAGGGTTGCATACAACATGCAAATCGTGTCTTTGTACCAGATGATAAAGATCTCTACTTGCATTTTATGAGATTTAATAAGTGTACATTTTAACATTATATTCTCTTTAATAAATATTGGATATGAGTGACGGGTTGTCCTGCCCTCATGCCAGTAAACTCGTCATCTGAGAAAATATAGTGTGAGATTTTGATTAAAGATTAATCAACATGAAGGCACATGAATTTAACAATAATAATAGCAACATACACTGATAAAACATTTATCATAAATACTTTAAGTATTGACTGATCATGGTTGTAGAAAACTATGGCATAGTGAAAGAGTTTAGGATGATATTGCACAAGCAGGACTGAGAGATAGAGAAGTGTGAGACTTTTGTGTTTAAAGGTGGGAAAGAAAATATATCACCAGAGCAAACACTTAATAATAAATGGTGAAAAAAAGAAATTAGTACAAAACTTTGCTAAATAATTCAATGTTTCGGTCCAAGACTTTTTTTCAAGCACTCGGAATAAAAGGGAAAATATTAAATGTTTTTTTCCCCTCTAAATCTTTGCATTATTGAATATTTTAGTCTGTATTGCATTAAATATATCGCCTCTCTTTTGTGTTTTCCTCTTTGTGTGTGTGTGCTGACAAAGGCCTTGTAAAAGCTAATGTTGTAATTTCACAGACCAGCGGGATTTTTCAGTGAGTTTGTTTTGTGTGAAGGAAAGAGATGCAGATGTATTTTCCCCACCCAATCTGCAAAATAATGTCACTGTCTCTGCAATTTGCTAAATATAAAACTGCGACAAAGCCCAGACTACATTTACACTAGAGGTGAATCTGACCTCCACAGTATCTCCTGCTTCTGACTGGATCGTTTTTAATGCAACAAAAGGTTAATGTTTTCATATGACACAGTCTGATTGAGTAGCTGTATTTTTGTTGACTTTTTTTCTCTTTTCCACAGTCTGTAGTTGCTGATGTTTGGATCCGTTCTGAATGAGTTCTTCACATGAATGCACAAAGCTCAGCTCTGCATTTGCTACTGCTGAACTTCCATGTTGCTGAAGCACAATATCTTTCACACAAAAGACATGTTTACAATCTCTCGAATCAAAAGTCGAAGGCGTTTATACGCCTGTGTGAAAATCCATAATATGTTTTCACAATGGATTATGGCTAAATTCGCTGTATGTCTCTCTCTTTCTCCCTCCTAAACTTCCTACAGTTTTGGTTTTAAGCAAGACTGGAATCGTTCCAGAGCCATATAGACCTTAAACCTCGGTCTGTAAATTTCTCTCATCAGATCTTATTTAGATTTACGGAGCTTTCTTCAACGAGGGGCTGCGCACTATTGGCAGTCCATCAAAACCTTATTTTGATTGCTGAGTGTAGCGATTTTACACAAACTCTTGCTCTCTTAACAGTCTTGATTAGCCTCTCCCTCTCCCTCTTTTAAAGTACACCGTGGCTTAAAATTCTGAAGGCAGTAAGATTAGAATATGTATACAGTAGTGGCCAAAAGTGATGTCCGGAGGGGATATTTGTTTTATTGATCCTGGAAGATGTAGTAAAAAAGGCAAACTACAGCTACATGTTTTATTTTACTATGCAAAAAAAAAAAATGCATAGAAAAAGAAGCTTACAAAAAAAGCATACACTGACTGCAACATAATCAGGATCAGTTATTAATTTTGCTTGGTCCTTTCTTGTTTTTCTTTTCTACAATTTTGGATTCTATTTGACTAAAGGGTGAAGGAGTCAGTTTTCCTAGGCTGGACATCACTTTTCGCTTTACACTTTATAAATCTATCTATCTATAGATTGATTCCACATAAAACTCACAAAAATCCACGACAGGAGCTTGTTTGAGATTTCGTTATTTCTATAAGAGAAGTCATCGATCAAGGTTTTGACATTATCATCTGTAAGCACTTTCTAATAACGCAGCTCCTTTCATTTCTCAACCAGTCAGCAGCTTCAACATCTGTTCCTGAAATCTCCTCAATTCCAACCCACTTTCCAAAAAAAAAAAAAAAAAAGAGAAAACGAACTTGCTTCCTTCACAGAGGCCTTGCTGGCAAAACATTGTGTTATCAATCGTTTCATTTTGGCCGTCATTAGAAGACCCACAGTTTCATATTCACTGAACGTCACACAGCAAAGTCTACTGGGATGCATAGCTGAAGCGTTGGCACTAAAGCTTTTGTAGCATATGCAGACTGACTTTTTTTGTAATTAATATTGTCTCCTGTTCTGGACTCATGGGCTGTTCATGATTTTTTGCATTTCTTTGCCTGTGAATAATGCCTTTGAAACTGACCACAGGACATTTTTAATACATTTTATATTTGGATTCTTAAAAAATTACTGAATTAAGTAGCGCTTTGTCTACTTTTCTGTTTGTCTGAAGTGACTGTTGGAGTTTAATTCATTAATTAATTCCCTTTGAGGTTATTGTAATAGAAAGTTTTTTAACAAGACTTTTTTTAATCTAAATTTTACTTGATGTCTCATTTATTTTCACAGCTTGTTCAATGGGTCCCATGGTCAAGATAGAGTGTTTTGGATTTCATACTGCTAATAATAAAACATGTGAGCACTATCATGTGAGCACTGATAGTGTAACATTAACAAGTAATAAGTTAGGGACTTTGTAACATATTGTAGTCCATTACGGATTCCAAATTACATGACAAAAATTGTAGTTAGTACCGTGATCCATTACATTACACATTTTTGGTAACATGATCTGATTGCTTTGATTAATTTTAGATGATCCAATTTCCTAAATCCATTTTTAAAAAACAATAGTGATAGAGATAGCAGTTTAGCTGAATGGCCGCTGTCCATGGTTCTGAACAATACATGACAACTATACAGAAGGAAATGACATGCTGTTTCTCCCAACCATTTCTTACATTCATTCATTTCAGAATCTGACATCAAAGAAAATGTACTTTAATTCAGTAGATATGTGAAAGTGCCTTTATATTATAGGTCTACACACAGTTGGAAACATACTATCGGGGAATAATAATCCTGATAAATGTAATGATGGATGGAGTATTCAGGAAAGCAGGGCTTTTAGTGTTCAATAGGAAGCTCTATCAATGGCTTTCATCAGCTTTAATGACGCAGTAAGATCCTGCTATAAGGTCCTTTTACTACCAATAATAGGGGATGATCATACTTTTTTTTTCTTGTTTCATATTTTTTAAGCATTTCAGCATGTTAAAATGTATTTGTGTTTCTTGTTTGCTCTCTGTTCTTAAGCTGCTAAGTTAAGTGAGGTGATTTTGCCAGATAATTTGCTTGTGAAGAGTATAATTCTCTTTAAATCTCATTTTGAAGAGAATTCAAATTAAAGGCACAGTCTGTATTTTTCGTCACTAGGGGTCGCTAAACTCTTCAAAACAATAACAAAGGCGTAGTTTGATGATGCAGTGAATGAGTCTGGAATCACGGCACTATTGTTGTCAGGCCGAAGGATCTAATTTTGTTTATGGTGAAATAATGCTTATGGATGAGTGAATGGATATTTTAACATGACTGTGTAATGAAGCATGGCGTGGTCAAGAATCGCGGACATGATTGCCATCTCAGTGCCACACATGAGTCCCAGGAGATATAAAGGAACAAGGATATTTTATTCTATCGAACTACTCGCAAGTGCTGAAATACTACTCATACAGGTCAATTTATTTGACAAATTAAAATTGCACTGTTTCACTTGGTGTAAAGCTGTATGAGACTTAACAGTATACTAGATCAACATTAGAATATCATGCTGATGATATTCTAACATTTGATCGTTTTGAGCTATATAACATTGATTAGTCTTATGTAGCTTACATTTGCTTACCTTGTCTAATAACATGCAAGAGCGCCGTCTCTGTCAAGTCAAAGTTTGTCACAAAGCTCTCACCATCTCAGGAACGCCACGCAGATACTGATCCTCGTTTTTTTTTCTCCTTTTGTCCCAAAGTTTGCTTGCCATGGTCCATAATGTTTGAACGAAACAACAACAGCGCGCCAGTAGATGTTATACAGCTGTCCACGTTAGTTGCCAAGGTTACTATGCAGTACAAGCGGAAACCAGGAATAACGCAGATATTTAGTCATTGACAGGCGACAAGTGGCAAGTGAGGGACAGGGCACTATTTAAAACGTCTCAGGTTACATATGTAACCATAGTTCCCTGAGAACAGGGAACGAGACTTTGCGACTTAATGCTAGGGGAACCACCTCCGCACGAACCGGTGTCTGAAATACATATCCAATCTTGGCAATATCATATTGACCGGCGACAGCCCATGACATCATAACAATGCGACCCATGTGTAAACAAGGGGCGCCCAGATAACATGTCATCCACAGGCGGGCCCACAGGCATGGCAAAGAGACGCAAAGTCTCGTTCCCTGTTCTCAGGGAACTATGGTTACATATGCAACCTGAGACGTTCCCTTTCGAAAGGGAACTTAGAGTTGTGTCATAACACTAGGGGAACGATATACCCATGCCGCCATGCTGAGGGGAGTGCATGCCAATGTATGGCAGTGACTACTGTCAGAATCAGGCAAATTCAAATGAAACGCCAGACCCACTCACCCTACAGGTCCAACTGGCTGTCAGTGACAGCACTCCCAGCAGTCAAAACCTCAGCTCTAAGCCTCAAAGCGGCCACCATATCTTACATACAAGTCCTGCCAAGGCCACACCAAGGCCTGGAACCAACAACTTCAATAGAAGGGGTCCCTTTAAGGGAGCATGGCTATGGGCCCGAAGGCAGCCCAGCCAGTCACTTCTCAGGGGAACAAAGTCAACCCTGAATGTCACCAGAGAGACTGACCCGGCTTCTAGCTGTACTAGTAATCTAGTCTGCCAACAACCTGTCTGTTTCCTCAGAAACAGAGTCTCTAGACACAAAAGTCTCACAAAGAGACATCCAGAAAGAAGGACTGCAGAAAGGGCAGTAGACCAGCTCAGACCGGATCTTAGAGATGGGCATCCTGAAGAGCAGAACTCAGCAAAGTGCTATCGACCCTTGCAAGTGAGGGGAGTTACTCTGCTCCACCCTAGGATCTACAAAGCACCTATGTTCCAAGGCGCAAAGGAGGCCGTGGACTCTAAATGGGAACCCTTGCAAGGGGAGTCTAAGGGCTGATCTAACTGGGAGGCCTCGAGAGAAGCCTTCAACCTCTGACCAGACTTAGGGAGCCCCCCATGAGAATGAGGAGAGTACAAGCTGGACCTATTAGTTCGACCAGGCTATAGGCTAGAATACGAAAGTGAACTAGGTTAGCCCAGCCCAGCCAGCAACACTAGTAGCGTGCGGCCTCAGGGAGGCCAGAAAGGCCAACCATCTGACAAGACCTTGCTGACTGATACCCAACTGCTGGGGACTCACATCAGGGAGGCCTACAGTGGCCAACTACCTGGTATCAAGTCTTGACTGGCAGAGAAGTAACCATACTGTGGGGAATTCACCTTCAGCGGGGCCTACTAAGGCCAAACATCTTTATGGCAAACGTTTACTGGCTAAATGTAGTCATTGCCTGCTAAGGCCAGCTACCTGATAGCTAGCTGTCTAGGACCTGCAACACTAGGGCTCGCCCACAGGGAGGCCTGCTAATTCCCAAAGTGGCCTGCTAAGGCCAACAAACTGAAAACAAGCAATTGCTGGCTGCCAGATACCCACGTTGCTGGGGATATGCCCTCAGAGAGGCCTGCTAAGGCCTACAATCTGAAGCAACCCCATGCACCTCTACCAGACCAATCCAAAAAGTACCCACACTATAGGGGACTCACTCACAAAGAGGCCTCCTAAGGCCTACTTATCTAAAAAGTAAGTCATTGCTAGCTGCTAAGAACCCCAAACCATAGGGGTTTTGCTCACAGGGAGGCCTGTCAAGGCCTACTACCGGACAGCAATCTTCTGCTAGCTGTCACATACCCAAAGTGCTGGGGACTCGCTCACAGGGAGGCCTGCTAAGCCCAGCTACCTGACAGTGCATGTGCTGGCTGCTAGGAGCCCAACATGGTGGAAACTCTGAAGGGAGGCCTGCTAAGGCCTACTACCTTTTCACAAGTCTAGTAGCAGTGATCTATTATAAATCTAGTAGCAGACTACTAAAACTGCGCCTACCTGGGACCTATTCACATCGCCAACGAGCAGTGTACTCAGTAAAAACACTTTTTACCCTCTAAGCAAGAGGAGTACAAACTTACCTGTCCTGGAGGAGGCCCACTTGGGCGTACTACACCAGATGAACACAGTTATCAGCTTATGGCCATGCTGGGCTACAAGGGAGCGTACTAAATGACCAGCCTGCAGTGAAGGTCAAATACCGCTCGACCTGCGCCACAGCGGTGCAGGCTTTTTTGAGACGTCTACAAAAGCGTTTGCTATTCCCAAATTTTTTTGGAAAGCATATTCTGCCTTATACACCAACCTGCATTATGCCCCAATGCAGAGAGGGTGGCCATTGCCCAGATGACTCTCGATTGAGGAGGCCAGCACTAGGGATTTGAGGCAGAGGCAGGAATGTCTTGCCGACTGCCTTAAATCCTAGCGCTAGCCTAGACCATCTGTCAGGGTGGCCCTGGTGAGGGCCAGCCCACAAAGCATAGATCTACCTGGCGCTCCTCAGAGCAACCAAAACAGGTAACAATGTCAGGCAGCCCAGTGGGCCGACACTACACATTTGATTTATCTGAAGTCAAAGTGCTCGTCTCTTTGTAACAACAGCCCTCCAAATAAATGAAAGAGGAGACAAACTACTCTACCCAAAGGTGGCTACCAAGGCGTCCTGCAAAAAGGGCCAGCCTGCAACAGAGCAGCGGCCTCAAAAACACTTTCTCTCAAGTAAGTAGGCCAACTTACTCACTAATGAAGATATAAAAATATAAGAATCATTGTAGCCAGCCTAAGGGGACTTCAGGGCCCTACGAAACTTAAAAATAAAAATACACATTTTCCTATTTTAACTAACTGCCCACACACATCCTACACAGGGAACAGTGGTCTTTTAGATAGTATTTTAGATAGTATTTAATAGCATAAAACTTAAGACAGTTCCACCTGCGGCCACAGGGTGGAGACCTCCACCAAGGAAATGTGGTGTTTTCCACCCTTACAAGCCTCACTATCAAAGCCAAAGGCAGGCCAGAATAATAATACTCATTAACAGCCCAGCCACAAGGCCTGATGTCAGAAGTGCCTGGGGTTAAAGAAGAACGGAGCGGGTAGTTCTGAACACCGTCAAAGCTGAACGCATTTTTGAAGGATCACCTCACTTAGATCCTTCTTCCTAGAGTCTTGCCTTCTCTGTGTCCACTCCACGGAGGGGTGCACGAGAGGCGACACTAGCCTTCTGGCCCTGTCCGCGTTCCTCGGGTCATGACAGGCCAGGCCTAACCTGTCTGGTTGAGGACTCAGCAGCATGCAAGTCTTGAATGCCACTGGTCTAAGTCTCTCCACAGGACAGCCTGGTGCTCCTACCACACAGTCATCGTGTGCAGAGCAGCACCAGCCTGACCCGCTGCCACGTATGCCCTGCCATCTAAGGGAAATGTCACTTTAGGACTTAGATGGCAGAGTCTGAGCTGTATCTATGCAAGAAAATTCTAAACAATGAAGTTATTATTATTAGTCTGCTACTTTTGACATCGATACATACCCTTATTACTTTCACAAACCCTACACAGGGATTACAGTGTTCTAAAGAGAAATCAGTATTTATATATTACCTAGACTTAAACAGTTCATCCTGCGGCCACAGGGTGGCAACCTAACTCCATGGAACATACCGCCCTAAAGCCTGAATATGGAATATATATATGGAATATATATGGAACACAGAAAATGGGTTCTTCCATGCCCCCTCAACCTCAGTATTAAGTTTAGCAAGGCATGGAAGGCTCACTAGAACTATAGGATTATGGCCAGAGAGAAACCGATCGTCATTCCTTTGAATGCACGTGGCCTCTCTCCTAACGCACTGCCATGGCAACTTTAATCTGCCTGCAGCGCGTTCCATAATCAACAGCTCAGCATACACGGTACAGCGTGGCTGAGAGAAATTAGTTATTTACTCACCCTCTCCAGCCATCTCCTGCTCGAATGGAAGAGCACTCACTGCTGGACTGCAGATGTAGAAACGGTGAGCTCCATCTGAACGCCCAATGATCTGAGTCTCCGTTCTGCCTCAGCGCGAGCCTGCACGAACCACCAGGCGCAGATGCTGAACTCTCTTCCCTCGAGAAGAGACCCAGACAAGAATGGAACGTTCACAGTTTGCACAGGCAGCTCCCTCGAGAACTACCCGTGCGTGCTCTTCACACAGACAGACAATGAGTGACACGGATTCACACACTTAGTTTGTCTGTGCGTTTCATAATTGCCACGATAGTGTTTCACACATAACAGTCCCTGAAGATGAAAAGAGGATGACGTCATCTGGGTGCCCCTTATATACACGTGGGTCGCATTGTTATGATGTCATGGGCTGTCGCCGGTTAACATGATATTGCCAAGATTGGATATGTATTTCAAACACCGGTTCCTGCGGAGGCGGTTCCCCTAGCGTTACGACGCAACTCGAAGTTCCCTTTCGAAAGGGAATTGTGATTTTCTCTGAATTTACAAATTCTTGAAAAAATTTAGGATAATGTAAGTACACAGCTGAACAAAATATATAACATTATTCACATAGTGTTTGGATATTTTAATATAAAAAATTGTATTAAATCTTGTGCCTTCAACTGTTAAAATATTGAAATTTTTGGCTTGTTTAATATTATAATGCAGATGATTGTTAGTGAATTATAGTGATTCACACAGAGCTTTGTGCTTGTAGTTTGCAGTTGGAGGATGTGTATTTGAGTCATTTCATTGCACATATTGCCTGCTGATTAGTTCTTAAATCAAATGTGGTGCAGTTAGATGTGGTGTGTCAGGTCAGTTTTTGTTGTAGGTAAGCAAGCAATCATTTCTTATAATCAGTTGGATACAGTAGAAATGCGCAGGAATAAAGATCTCAGGCACTTTGTCAAGGGTCAAATTGTTATGGCAAGGCGACTGGGTCAGAGAATCTCTGAAGCGGCAAAGCCTGTGGATTGCTCCAGATCAGCAGTGGTGAGAGTTTACCAACAGAGGACCGAGGAGGGATAAACCACAAACTGGTGACAGGGTGTTGGGCGCTCAAGATTATTGATGCATGAGGGCAAGAAGGCTATCCCGTCTGGTCTGAGCTCTGGGCAATGTTCCGCTGGGAAACCCTGGGCCCGGCCATTCATGTGGTTGTAAATTTGACACATGCCACCTACCTAGAAAATGTTGCAGACCAGGGACCGGATTCATGGAACATTCTTAAGAATAAAGTTATTCTTAACTGCCAATTTCTTACTTAAGAAAAAAGATAAGAATATTTTATATTCCCAAACACTTTTCTTAAGAATGTTCTTAAGATAAAATTTATGAATTATTCTGACAAGAATGTTCTTAAAAATCATTGTAAATAACTTCTTAAAGTTATCGAGTTATAAAGCACCAATCAATTGTGATAACAGTGATCACTACTCTAGAACTAGAGAGGCGGCACACACAGATACAGGACACATTCACTCTAGAGAAAGCGCAAGAAAGGCTGAGCACAAATGAATGGGAAGGACCACTTCATCTTGAGACAGGGTCTTTTAAAATAACCATTTTAACTTGACACAGCGCTTTAAAAACAACACTGAGTGACTAACTCCCGTCAAGCGAGTCACAACGAAAATAGTCTATGCGCTTATTATGATAACTACGGTAATATTCAGGCATCACAAAAAGCTTTGATTTGTTTTTCATTCAACAAGTCTTTAGCGATGCCTGCCTTCATGACAGTGGTGTTCCCTGGTAGAAGTGGGCTCTTTCAGCAGTATAAAGCACCCTTGCCACACTGCACATATTGTTCAGGAATGGCTTGAGGAACATAATGAAGAGTTCAAAGTGTTGCCCTGACCTCCAGGTTCCCCAGATTTCAATCCGTTTGAGCATCAGTGGGCTGTGCTGGACCAACAAGTTCGATCCATGGCACTCCACCTCGCAACCAACAGGACTTCAAAGATCTGCTGCTAACGTCTTGGTCCCTGATACCACAGCACACCTTCAGGAGTATACAGCATATAAGGCTATGTTTTGGCTCATAGGTATATATATAGATTTCTTGAAGACTCATTCTGTTTTCCATTGATCAGACATAAATAATCCGCTCCAAAATCTGGTTCGGGCGCTCAAAAAATAAATAATTTTTTACATCATTTTGAGGGAATAAACCTTCAGATGGCTAACTTAGAGTTTCCTTTGCATATTAACCTGGGAATACCAACGGCATCTCTTAAAGAATATCTCTTGTTGACTGTATTTCTGTTTAATTTTGTTTTGGTGGGTTTTTAAGCTTCAACTGACAAGGCTATAAATGGAAAAGTAGAGATGAGATATTGAATGGTATCAGGACATGACCCAGGTCATACTCAAACTGGACTCCCTTTGAGCCAGCCAACATTTCTTATATATTCTGAACATGCACGAGTCAGTTTAAATACATGTGTGCCACGATTGGACAAATAATTAGCCAATTTTATTTGTCATTACTGCAAATAGGCAATTCTGATACATGCAATGACTGTCCATTATGACATGTAGGCATTTTTATCCTTATGTACACAATAACCTTGGAATCCTTTTTAATTTTTTTTTGTATTTAGTATGTTTGTGTGCTGTTGTGCATCCCTGTGTGTGTAACAAGCAGAGTGTGTGTGTGTTGTTTACTAGCCTATAGGCGCATATTACTAATGCGTCCTTTAAATAATAATTTTTAAAAAAAATACTGCACCATTGACTTTAGTCCAGGTTTTTGTTGGTCAATGGCGCAGTCGTTTTCAGTTCCCTCAAAATAGCAACATGCCAACAATGCGCCACACACTTCATTTTCAGACCAGCATGCCCATGGGCGAACAGATGGGCATGAGTGTATTTGCCATTTAAACAATGTGGCACTGGACGTGAAACTGATAACTGCATTGGGCTGAAACTAGCAAAAAACACTTGTGTTGCACCTGGAGTCGCATTGCGTTGGGTGTATGATAAGGGCCCTAGAGTTGAAAATCTGTTTAGAGCAGCACACTTAAAACAGCAACTTTGAGGACATGCCATCGTGACTTCGTTTTTATTTGATGCTGCTGAATATTTATTGAATTGCTGATTAAAGCACAGCTGATGTCTGTCGGACATGGAGAAGTTCGGAGTGTTTTAAGTAGACATCACATCAGCGGCATAATATCTTGACACTCCCCTTTTTTAGCGTACTGAATTTCAAACACAGTGTCCATTGGCTTTTACTATGCCTAGGTGTGAAAATGACATTGATAGTTAGAACACATCATGAGATGAGACGTAATGAAAAACATCTCGAAAGACTTTCATGTTTCCCACTTTCTTTTTTGCGGTCATGAAAAAAAAAAAATGACTGCTATTTATTTGTAACTGCTTGTCTATTGTTGCATGTTCAGTGCAAAAAATGGATCTTTGCTAGACATGATTACATATACAAGAGAAACTGCTGAAAGGCATTGATAGATTGGAAATGATGCAGTCTTGAAATTGACATGTTTGAAAAAGATTACAGGTGTTTATGCTCCTACACTTCAAACTCAATACACACCCTGTTATAAAGGTGAATGTCTGAAAAGGACAGAGTGATATTGATGTGATGTGTGACTATTTGCCCCAAACTCTTCGTTCAGCCAATCACTGTCCTTCTCTGGCTAAGGGTAGTCTGTCATCCGCTTGTAATCATCTGAAATTCTTTTTATGAAGTTTTTCATTTGGAGAGGTTTATTTCATAACGGTGTATGTGCGACATATTTACCGAACACCTCCAGGTGTTGACGTGTGAGAGACGGGACCACTATATGTATAACTGCAGCCCATATGGCCGTGATTTAACCTCTATGGATGAACAAGAAAACAAATTATGCCTCAAGAGACATCTTCATACGCAAAGACACATTCCTGAGATTGTGTGTGGTGCGTTAGGGTAAGCAGCTGCGCTGGATGCTTGAATAAGTAGACACTAAGATACATATATTCAGGCGCTCTAATGCACACATGTATTCGATAAGAAACTCAAGGAGAAGCACTTTTCTTTTTCCCATCTTGGAGAACTATTGATCTCCAGAGGCATATTGTTTCTTTTTTGTGAGCTGCTGGAGATAAATTATTTCTATTTTCTGAAGCTCAGATTCTGTGTAGATTTGATTTGAGCCAGCGGCTGCTCCCAGCAGCCAACGCCTTCAGTTCAAATGAATGTGTGTCACTGAATGTAAATGATGATGATGCATTGTATATTTCGTTTAACAAGTAGTGCTGCAAAGTTATGCAAGTTAATGGCAGCAGAAGTTCAGCTTTGTATATACATATTTTACCTGCAAAGGTTAAATGTCTGAAATTTGTAAATCTGAAAACATAATTTCCAAGGAGAAAAGATATCCTGATTCTCTTCTTTTAAAACTGCTTCAGTGAAGAAAATTAAAACAAATTGATTAAATATTTTTAAGTAAAAATAACCTGATGCATTTCCATTTAACACAGTGATGTTATTATTATTATTATTATTATTGACAAGCATTCAAAAATTGTGTATTCTGATGAAATACTATTATTAAACTATAATATATTATTATGACAAGGAGGGCGGGGCAAGAGCCATGGGGGAACGGTGCGCTGCACCGGTCTCATATCTCTGAGCAACGACAGTGAAGGATGAGAGAGGTCCTGGAATTTGTGTTATGTTTTATTATGTTTATGTGGGCGGCAGTCGTCCGGGAGGGTCTGCCGCCATTTTACTTTCGTTTTGTTGTTTGTTTATTTTGACACATTAAAGTTATTTTGAATATTCGCCGGTTCCCACCTCATTCTTCCCAAATCTACTGACCTTGTTACAATTATATTGTATATTTACAGTAATATTAAATTTATATTTTCATGCGCTTGAAACATTTGGGGTCAGTATTGTTAGGATCCTGCCCTGACAGTCTATGGCAAGCCGTTTTGACTTCTATTCATTTTCAGGATATGAACTTGTGATATCAACAATTACATTTTCACTAGTTAAAATGTTAATTCCTGATATCAGGAATTAGATTTCCACTAGTAACAATGGCAATTTTGATATCAAGAATTATAGTTCCACTAGTAACAAAGTTCATTCTTGATATCAACAATTCAATCTCCACCAGTATAAACTATAATTCTTGATATCAAATATTGTATTTTTACTAGTGAAATCTCGCCATAGGCTGCCATTCAAATTCAATTGTTGATATCAAGAATTCATTTCTTACTAGTTGAAATTCCAGTTTCACATATCAGGAATATAATTCTTACTAGTAAAAATGCAAATTTCTGATATCAACAATTACATTGTTACTAGTGCAAATGTCTATTCTTGATATCAACAACTGAATTTCTACTAGTAAAAATATTCATTTGATATCTGAAAATGCATTCCTGATATCAATATAATTTCTGATATCTAAAACGGCTTTCTTACTTGTAACAATCACATTCATGATATCAGAAATTAACATTTTTACTAGTAGCAATTAAATTGTTGATATCAAGAATATACATTTGCACTAGTAACAATGTAATTGTTGATATCAGAAATTTGCATTTTTACTAGAAAGAATTGTATTCCTGATATGTGAAACTGGAATTTCAACTAGTAAGAAATTAATTCTTGATATCAACAATTGATTTTGAATGGCGAGATTTCACTAGTAAAAATAAAATTCTTGATATCAAGAATTATAGTTTATACTAGTGGAAATTGAATTGTTGATATCAAACATTGCCATTGTTACTAGTGGAAATCTAATAACTGATATCAAGAATTAACATTTTAACTAGTGAAAATGTAATTATTGATATCACAAGTTCATATCCTGAAAATGAATAAAAGTCAAAACGGCTTGCCATAGACTGTCTTGTTCGTTCGATGTTTCTCTGAGCACATATTGTAATATTATCAGATCACATGTGTGGTGTTTGGTATTCTGAATGTTTATTGGTTGTTAACTCTCACATGTTGAGGTGGTTGTTGGAGTAAAGACGGAAGTGAGTTATTTCTTGGTACGACACTATTTGAGTGACTACACGACAATAATACATGGTGTCAGAACTTTACTGATTGTGGCAGGATGGATACGTCGGGGGTTCCTACGCCGAAGATGGACTGGGACTCTATAAACTTGCCGGATGCATGGCGGAGATTTCGTCAGCATGTGCAGCTCATGTTCGCCGGACCGCTACACGACAAGGCCGAAGAGACTATGTGCAGCTATCTTCTCCTGTGAGTAGGCGAAAAGGGACGCAATGTTTATAATACATGGACATTGTCAGCAGATGAATCGAAAAAACTGCAGTCATACTATGACAAGTTTGAGGAGTACGTCATGCCAAAAGGCCAACCTGATCTTCGCGAGGTACAAGTTTCATGAAAAAGTACAAAGGGAACATGAATCGTTTGAGCACTTCGTCACGGAGCTTAAACTACTTGTGAAAGACTGTGGATATACAAATAGTGACTAAATGGTGCGTGACCGCATAGTTTTTGCAACAAATTCCCCAAAAGTCAGAGAGAAACTGTTAAATCAAGGCGCCGATCTCACACTTGAAAGAGCGATTGACAGAGGTGGGAGTAAGTCACACATGTGCAAGTCACAAGTAAGTCTCAAGTCTTAACCTTCAAGTCTCAAGCAAGTCCAAGTCAATTTTTGTGAGAATCAAGTCAAGTCAAGTCACTGCTTTATGTCAAGCAAGTCAAGTCAAGTCACTGCTTTATGTCAAGCAAGTCAAGTCAAGTCGTAGCTTAGGTCAAGCAAGTCACCGGCAAGTCATACAAATATTTGATGATTTAAATGAATTTATATATTAAAATAAGTTAAAAATACAGTAGTTATGGACTATGGGAGTTTTATTTGCATCAAAAAATTGCAATATGCATTCCTACTCAAAAGGTGTACAATAATACAAATTATTATTATTATTAAAAATACAATAAAAATCTAAAAATAAAATCTAAAAATAAAACTACGTAGCCTTAAATGTAAATGTAACTGAAATTATGCCAAAATAAAAGCATGAAAAGTATTTAGGTACATCTGTTTTGATATGCCTCAAACATTACAGAAGACCATGAAAAAGTATTAAAGATGCACTATGTAGTTTTTTCGTGCACTAGGGGGCGCTAAACAATTCAAAACAATAACAAAGGCGTAGATTGATGACGCAGTGAATATGGAATCATGGAACTTGTCGTCATGTCGATGGATCTAATAATATTTATGGGGAAATAATGTTTATGGATGAGTGAATGCATGTTTTTAACATGACTGTGGTGTGAAGCAGGACGTGGCCGAGAATCACGGACGAGATTGATATTGATACTCTTTCACTTGCTCTAACGTTACACTGTCATACTAAACTGCACTGGATTTTGTTGAAAGTTGTAAAGTTTAGTATGAGTTTGTTGTCTGTAATAGACTTAACAGTAAGATAGATCATCATTAGATTATCATACTGATGATATTCTAACACTTCGTCATGTTGAGCTTGATAACATTGATTAGTCTTATAGCCTACATTTGCTCACCTTGTCTAATAACGTGCAAGAGTGCGTCTCTGTCAAGTCAAAGTTTGTCGCAAAACTCTCACCATCTTGGAAAGGCCACGCCGATATTGATTCTTGTTTTATTTCTCCTTTTGTCCTAGTTTGTTTGCTATGGTCCATAAAGTTTGAACGAAACAACAACAGCGCAGCGCTAGATGTTACGCAGCTGTCCGTGTCTGTTGCCATGGTTACTGTGCAGCACAAGATAAACCAGGAATAACGCAGATATTACGTCACTGACAGGCGCAAGTGAGGGACGGTGCACTATTTAAAATTGTGACTTTCTCTTAATTTACAAATTCTTGGAAATATTTAGGATAATGGAAGTACACAGCTGAACGAATTTTATAACAATGTGCAAGTGTTTTTTTGGATATTTAAATATTTAAATTGTTATTTTACATATTTACTTTAAACAATTCAAATATAATGGCTTCTATGCCACCAAATGACATTCTTCAAACAGGCATCAACTTCATGGGACATATAAGTTAAGTTAGAGCCTTCCTTTTTAACAGAAGAATAACAACAAGAAAAAAACATTAATAATTGAATCACACAAACCTTGGACCTGTTTATCAGGTGTGTGTGTGTGTGTATACAATATATGTATGTGCATCCCCATAAACTATCCATAGGCTTTTCACTCAATGTCTAACACTGAAGACCAATTATTAGACACTGTACACATGCATAAGTGCTATTACAAAAAAGCTGACATTTCCTTATAAACAGTGAATAACCATTTACAATGCATTGCACTAACAAAAAAAATTTAAATGTGATAATTTTACGTTTGTTTTTTGATTATCTTCAATGACAGATGGGTCACTTTAAGAGCTGCCGCACATGATGCGGATCTCACGGTCTAACTGGCCTAACCCCCTCTTTACTTTCATTTAAGACTTTATTTCTCATTCAAGGCTGCTCTAATGAGGATACTCGATAAAACGGACATTTTTGGCATTATTGTGTGAGTAATTGTTCGTTCAAGCGTGACAGAGAACTCGATACTGGCGCGCGTCTTTCTGCGCGTCGTGTGTGTGACATCCGCGCGTTCTTTTTCTCTTTTGGCGCGCTTAAATGGTTTTGCGTGAATGAGAGCGAGATTATATATTGTAATGCTAGCCAAAGGATGACAGAATAAACGGATGTTGTGTTAATTGCGTTTAATATTTTTAACGCGTTAAACTGGAAAAAATAATGCGTTAATGTATTAACATTGACAGCACTGATTTTAACCCAATTTTCTGTTTAATGAACGCAAAACCAATTCAAAGTAAACTCTTAACATGTCCAAAACGTTAAGTCTATCACAACTAGTATAACCTTTGACTAGCCAAGTGAGCTGAAAACAGCGGGTCTGACTTCATCACTTACAATTTTTGTGGGATTTGAATTGTCAAATGAAATTTGAAGTAGTGGTGTTTGTATCACATATCTTCATGTTGCAGGCCTTGCATATTGCTGTTCTTCTCTTCTTAGCACCGTTTTGCACATAATCCTGGTAATGTTACCCGAACTTAATTATTCTTGGCGTAGCGTCTGTTCAGTCACGTGTCCATGCTCTTACGTTAGATCTCTCTGCTTGCCTGCTGCATCACGTGGTTAGGTTGCGGCGCGTTCAAAAACAGATATTTATTAAACAAAAGACTTTTCGAGTCATTTCACTCAAGTCCGAGTCAAGTCTCAAGTCACGAATATCAAGTCAAAGTCAAGTCAAGTCTTTTATTAATATTTGTCAAGCAAGTTTCAAGTCCTAAAATTTGCGACTTAAGTCTGACTCGAGTCCCCCACCTCTGGCGATTGATATTGCGCGTTCCCACGAAGCAGCGCAAGACCAGCTCAGGATGATAAACTCGCGTGCAACGGCAGCACAGAACCGTGCAGCACACGCGGTGTTAAGCAAAAAGACCACAGTGTACAGGCACAAACATGAATCGCCCGCGAAGGAAATGGATAGAGCTGCCGACAAAAACAGGTCATGTGGTCGATGTGCACAGCAACACAGCCAGACGGACGCGTGCCCTGCAAAAGGCCGTCGATGTAAAATATGCAATAAACTCAACCACTACGCAAAGGTATGTAAATCAAAACAACCTGTTACATGTAGAGCTGTTCACACAGTGGAAAATACAGGCATATTAGAGGCGGATGAGCTGTTTATTGATACAATTAACAAAGAGCATGAAAATACAGAATGTTTACAGGCCTTTGCGGAAATTAAATTAGGACCTCAAGCCAATAAAGTTAAATTCAAGTTGGATACTGGGGCGCAGGTGAACATTATTCCAGCCAGTAGATTTAAAAACCTCTTTAGCACAACTGAACTGAAACCCGCAACACGCCGTCTTACAGGCTATGGCGGAGAGCCACTTGATGTTAAAGGAACATGTCAGCTCAACTGCAGATACAAAGATGAAGAAGCTTTGCTGGAGTTTTATGTAGTAAGCACACACGCACCTCCTATACTTAGTTTGAGAGCATGCCTGGACATGGGGCTGATAAAGCTCGTCTTTTCAGTTGATGCAGACAAAGACAAACCTTGTGGTATCATACAAGAGTTCCAGGATGTCTTTCACGGGATTGGTCAATTTCCAGGAGAATGTACTATACACCTGGATCCTACAGCTGTCCCTGTCGTGTATCCGCCCAGGAGGATTCCGTTCATGCTGCGCAGTCGGCTCAAAGAGGAGCTAGACAGCATGGAGCAAGCAGGTATCATTGTTAAAGTTACGGAACCCACAGACTGGGTCAATGCCCTGGTAGTTGTCGAAAAACCTCGCACTGGAAAGCTCAGGGTATGTCTAGACCCCAGGGACTTAAATAAAGCAATCAAAAGGCCCCATTACCCTCTGCCGACTCTGGACGACATCACCCCAAAACTCACTGGAGCACAATTCTTCAGTGTGCTTGACGCAAAATCTGGTTATTGGGCTATCAAGCTGTCAGAAGAGTCGTCAAAACTAACCACATTTAATACTGTAATGGGAAGGTACAGATTTCTACGTCTACCTTTTGGGCTGATCTCTGCTCAAGACGAGTTTCAGAGAAAGATAGATGAGACTTAAGAAGGGCTTGACGGCGTTGCAGCCATTGTAGACGACATACTCGTTTTTGGAAAAACAAAAGAGGAGCATGATACAAACTTACGCGCTGTGCTAATGAGGACCCGTGAAAAAGGGGTATGACTCAATCCAGACAAATGTGTGTTATGTGTCCCTGAGGTCAGTTACTTCGGTCACAAGCTAACACGTGAAGGCATCAAACCTGATCCGGAAAAAATCAGCACGATAAAAGACATGAGCCCTCCAAAGAATAAGTCGGAGCTGGAAACCATCTTGGGTATGGTCAATTACTTGTCCAGATTTGCACCAAATCTGTCAGAAATAAACGCACCTCTGAGGCTGCTCTTGAAGCAAAATAATGAGTTTGTGTGGGATGAGGCTCAGAAGAAAGCATTTGAGAAGATGAAAGAGCTGATCACACAAGAGCCTGGCCCAGTCCTGTCTTACTACAACCCTGGTAAAGAGCTCCGCCTGCAGGTGGATGCGTCAAAAAGTGGCCTAGGTGCTGTACTGATCCAGGACCACAAACCCATCGCATATGCTTCGAAAGCCCTCACAGCAACAGAAGAAAACTATGCGCAGATCGAAAAGGAATTGTATGCTGTGGTGTTTGGATGCAAACGTTTTCACGCATATGTTTATGGCAGAAAGGTAATCGTCGAGTCAGACCACAAACCTTTAGAACCCATCCTGAGAAAGCCTCTTGCAGCCGCACCTCCACGCCTCCAGAGGATGATCTTGCAATTACAGAGGTATGATATCCAAATTGTGCACCGTCCAGGAAAAGACATTCCAATAGCAGATACACTTTCCAGGAAGTCCATCGCGTATAGACTTGACTCACTGGACGAAGATATGGATGCACAAATTCACACAGTTGTAGCTAACCTTCCTGTAAGCGACAGAAAGCTAACAGAAATCCGAAAAGCAGCAGAGCAAGATCCACAGCTTACCTCCTTGAGAAGTGTCATAAAAGCTGGGTGGCCTGATGTGAGGAAAAAATGCCCCTCTTGCCTTGCTGAGTACTGGAATCACAGAGATGAAATTTCAGAGATTCAAGGGCTTCTGTTTAAGGGTGAGAAAATCATCATTCCACATGCGCTTAGGGCAGAAATGTTAGCGCATACACACTGGACACATGGGAATTGAGAGGAGTAAGCAAAGAGCCAGAGATATTTTATTTTGGCCAGGCATGAACAAACAAATTGAGGAAATGGTGGAAAGATGCACCACATGCTTAGAGCTCCGAAAATCTAATCCAAAAGAGCCCATGATCTCTCACCAGATCCCAGAATGTCCGTGGCAGATTGTTGCGACAGACTTACTCATGTGGAACGGTGACGACTATTTCATAGTTGTAGACTACTACAGCAGATTTTTTGAGCTGGAGAGACTACATTCGACTACGTCATCAGCAGTGATCCAAAAACTGAAGGCCATCTTCGCCAGGCATGGTGTCCCTGAAAGAGTAATTTCAGATAACGGCCCACAGTACAGCTCGCTTGACTTTAAAAACTTTGCAATTCAGTGGGACTTTGCGCATGTAACATCTAGTCCGCACTACCCGCAAAGCAATGGTCTTGCTGAAAAGACAGTGCAGACAGCAAAGGCCATATTGAGTAAAGCACATGCTGAGAAGAAGGACCCCTGTTGATGGACTAAAGTCTCCCTCACAATTGCTGATGAGTAGACGTCTTCGCTCCATCCTGCCCATGTCAGGAAAACAGCTACAGCCTCAGGTCGTCGATAAAAAGCTGGTGAATGCGAAAAGGAAACTAAAACAATCAAAACAGAGACAGTATTATGATCGCACCTCACAGCCATTGTCGGCTTTGACACAAGGGGTTAATGTTCGCTTTCAACAAGCCAATGGCCGATGGATGCCCGCCACTGTATTGCAACCTGCGGACGCACAGCGGTCATATCTTATCCGCACCCCTGATGGTCAAATGTTCCGCCGCAATCGCCGACACTTAATGGAAACCAAGGAAATAATGCCAGAAGTAAATGAGCCAGCACCTGAGAACACGTACATTGATCCACCTGTGGATACAGGAGGACTGAAGGAAGATACTTGCAATGTGCAACAACAAGTTAAACCCCCTCAGTTTACACGCTCTGGTCGCATGGTGAAACCTAGAGACATTCTTGATTTGTAAAACAAATTTCTGACATTCGATATGATGTGAAGCAAACATTGCAAGTTTGTATACGCTAATTTAAAGATAGTTTTGTTGAAAGTGTGTTCTGCATGAAAGTACCTTATATACCAACGCAATTTCAGTTTAGGGATTCATAGTAAGTCTGTTCCATAAGTGCAATGCTAAATTTTCCGGCCCCTCCTAATGTGACCTGATATGTTTAATTTGAGTATAAAGTCTGCCATATTAGACTTGGGTGATAACCTAAAACTTCATAAAAAGGGGGATGTAATATTATCAGACCACATGTGTGGTGTTTGGTATTCTGAATGTTTATTGGTTGTTAACTCACATGTTGAGGTGGTTGTTGGAGTAAAGACGGAAGTGAGACGTGTATGTGTGAGCTCTGAGTTATTTCTTGGTACGACACTATTTGAGTGGCTACACGAGAATAATACACATATGGCTCTGTCTCTGTTTGTGTTGGCCATGTGCTCCACTTGTTTCCCCTCCTCATTTCCAGTTACCACACCACCTTGTCTTGTCGTCATTTGCTTGAGTGTGTTCACCTGTTCCTCATGTACTCTGCTCCATTTACTGCACGACGTTCTCGTAGATCTTGTCAGTCAATGCTTTATTTAGTTTCCCTTGTCTGATTATTTTCTTCTGATAAATTCTCGTTTTTACTTTGTTCCTGAGTTTTTACTCTAGTTCTAGTCTTTATTTTGCTCTAGCTCTCGCCTTATTTTTGGTTTTCCTTTGGTTTCTGCGGCAATGGTAACGTCACATGCATGCGCGGCTCGTGAATGATCCAACGTCCGATTCATTTCCGCGAACCGGTTCTTTTCGGACAGTTTGGCTCAATGAGCCGGTTCATAAAGCGATTCATTAGTTCCTGAGGTCATCATGCAATGACGTCACTATGCATTTCTTTACTAACATCTCCGTGTCATGTTTTAGCAATGAAATATTCATTTATGTCAACGCATAATGAAGCATTTAAATAAAAAGTTATTTGTGTGAACACAAACAGATTGCCTTTCATTCGCTTAAGATAATGGAGTTTGTGGTTACGGTTTCATTCGCGGATCTTTTATGTCGGATACAACTGATCATTGAGTAGCCTTACATCTTGGATACGATTCTCAACTACAGCACACATTTGATGCACAAACTCGGTTATGTTCTACATGTCTAAAGTATATTGAAATAATAAACCAGTCTTATAAACTCAATGATTTCGCTTAACAACTTAAAATATATCTGCTATACAATCTGATACCACAGTAAAATTTATTTACATCTCTCGACAGAAAGATTTGGCGGGTAATAAAATGTTATTTAATAATGTGTAGTCACAATAAGCATATATATATAGTACGAGCCTCAGGTTTGCGTAGTAGCTATCGTCAACTCATCAGGCTCCTTCAATAGAGTCTGTCTGCGGACTGCAAGACTGGGGGGGTGGGGGGTGGGGGGTGGGGGCGTAACTTGAAGTTGTCCAAATCAGGGTTAGGGTTAGGGTTACGATATTCATCAGGCTAGCTTGCTTATTTTGCCCAACATCAGTTGTTACCCTGCCAAAACGTAAAAATATTGCTTACTTAAAGCCAACAGAAGGTTGTCTCTGTATGAGCTGCCATCTTGCCGTTTTGACATCTCGTGTTGTTATGCGTGATTTCGACAACTTCATGTTACGCCTCTTGAATATGAAGGGGCGTAACAGGAAAGGGCGTAACTTGAAGTACGTTGTAGTACTGCGGGATGCAGACAGACCCTTCTCGGCTCCTTGGTAATCCTCTGCAAATTTAGACAATCAGTTGAACCGGCTTATTCGGTTCTTTTTGAGTCCTAGGTAATCCTTGGCAAACCTCGACAGTTGGTTGAATCGGCTCATTCAATTCTTTTTAAGTTGAGTGTGAAATTTCGGCTGTGCGTCTTGTGTCATCAACCCGGAACTAAAGTTCGATTCAGTTCGATTAGTGAACCGGTTACTTCCTGAGATTCGGCTCAAAAGAACGATTTGTTCAAGAATCGAACATCACTAGTGAATACTACGAAAATGAATCTAGGAACGATTGGATTGTTGGATTTCTAATCAGTAGGTGTTGAGGCAACAAAAATGTTGTAATTAGCTGTTTTTAACTAATATTATTACTGAAATATTATTAGTAAATTGATACATTACTAGTTACTGCAAAAGTAATAGGCCTATGTTTAGGCTACTGTAACGAGTTAGTAACACATGCTGTTCAAGAAAGAGCTTTATTTTACATTCAGTTTCACTATAGGATACAGTTTATTTCCACTGTGAATTATTGCATATGTTTGCATTTGCACAGGCAAACTGAAGGAATCATTATGCAAAGTTGAGTAAGGAATGGAGGAGTATATCACTTGGGCAAAGATGTGAAGGTTAGATCTAGGTGGCTGTCAGCAGCACGCTGCCTTCCTTTTCCCCCCGATGACTAAATAACCAATTAATCTGACTGCAGCAGCCTAATTATACTTGTCCTGAATACTTCTGTGTATGTTCATGTGCATGTATTTGTGTTTGTGTGTGCTTAAATGTTCTCAGCATGCTGTGTTTGATTGAGGCTGACCTGTGTTAGTGCTCAGCTGCTCCTGTGTGCCACATGCACATCTCATGTATGTTTCATAGTCAAGTCAAGTCATCTTTACTTATATAGCGCTTTTTACAATGCAAATTGTGTCAAAGCAGCTTTACAGTAATAATTGGCTAATAATTTTTGGCTGCACAGCAGCTCCCAAAGAAAATGGTGTGATTGTCTAGCTTATTCTATATATTTGTATTGATTCATTCTGTTGCAAAGATCAATAGTTATTAGTGTAGTTAATTTATGTATATCAGCACTGGAGAAAACAGTGATGTAATCGTCTGGCTCAGCTCAGTTCGCAAACAACGGTGCCAATGCAGGAATACTAAAAACACTGCTGAATATCAAGCGTGTCCCCAACTAAGCAAGCCAAAGTGAACAGCGGCAAGGAACCAAAACTCCAACAAAATGGAGAAAAAAAAAACCTTGGAAGAAACCAGGCTTAGTCTGGGGGCCAGTTCTCCTCTGGCCACCAAAGAACATTTGTTTGATATTCAGCCAGAGTTACAGGTCATAAGTCTGATTTGGGATCGCAACGCAACAGTCAAAATATTTAATCCAGTTCCATCTAATTTAAGATCTTTATCATCACTCCGTTATGGGACAGTTTGTTGGGGATCTGTGCCACTGGCAGACGTGTCTGTAAGGCCTTCACAAGGGATGAGTTGACACAGTCTCTGGTGACACTTCAGGATTGCATTTCTGTCGTGTATAGGCAGTTCTCCATCTGACCTGGATATATATATTATTATTTTTTTTTTTATTATTTTATTTTTTCCAAGCATGAATATATTGGTCTTGGTGGACTAGATCTGTTACTCAGCAATATAATTTATTTATTTATTTATTTTTTTGAATAATGACTCGGAATAGCATGTTACCGAATAATGTAATTTACTTGGTCTTGGATATCAGGCATCAAATATAGTTATTTAAAGGGGTGGTTGATTATGATTTCACTTTTTTTAATTTTAGTTTGTATGTAATGTTGCTTTTAGAGCATACAACTTATGTAAAGTTACAATGTTCAAAGTTCAATGCGAGGGGAGATGTTTTCTTTTAAAGAATTCTCTGTTTAAGGAATACAACAAGCTTCTTCCTGGGTTAGTGACATCACTAACCCTAAAATTTACATAAACCCTGCTCCTGACAACACACAACAAAGGGGTCGAGGCCATGTTGGGCTTTAGAGAAGAGGAAGTGTTGTTGTAGTAGAGTGTTGTTACCATGCCATCATTTTACACTGGACTCCTTCTCAAACGAGGGTCAATTCAATGCTGGATTTATACAAAAGTATAACGTGACGGCACATGCTAGTCGATGAGTTGAATCAACTCAACAGCAACTACATAAATTTATCTACTAACCATTCAGAAATGTCCAGATGCATTCTAAAAGTTGTAACTTCCTGAGTATCTCCACCAGTGTCCGACTCCGATTTGAACTATGTAAGGCTGAACACTGTTACTGACAATCCTCATTTTGGCTGTGTCAGATTCTCCAACTTTGTTGTTGTTGAGCAACCAAAGTGCAAGCTGTTGAAGCTCCGCCCTCTTCTGGAAAGCGGCCAGGAGCAGCAGCTCATTTGCATTTAAAGGAACACACAAAAAAGGTGTGTTTTTGCTCACACCCAAATAGGGGCAAATTTGACAAGCTATAATAAATGATCTGTGGGGGATTTTGAGCTGAAACTTCAGACACATTCTGGGGACACCAGAGACTTATATTGCATCTTGTAAAAGGGGCATTATAGATCCCCTTTAAGTCCTTTCTGCCACAAGGACCAATTTGGTTTCTAAGAAAGTTTCCTTTTTCGTTCAGTGCCATGGAAAATACTCTTTGATATATCAAACTGACATTCATGAGTAAAATCAATATTGAGGCTGGTCAGTTATTATTAGGCCTAATTTTAAAGCAATACACTGGAGGGTTTGATTTGCCATTTTGTTTCATGCTGCCTCTAAACTTCCTTCTACATGAGTAGTGTCAGAGCTTCAACACACCTCTCAGCTCAAGTGTCTTGCACCGCTTTAACCTACATATACACAGTGTTATTCACCGCTTTGACCTCGACAGGAAAAACATTTTTCCTGTGCCATGGAATGACTTTTTTTATGGAGGTTGCTAGGCAGTAAGACTGCAGGAATTGGACTTAGCGAACCAAAAATAGTGAAAGTAAATGAAACAGGTAACATGTTTTTGATCCTAGAACAGAAAAAAAGCCCTGGCTATTTCTGTTTCGAAAATGTTTCTTTTTCTCTGAATGTCATTATATGCCTTTAGATACAACCATATATATCTGTAGACAGATTCTTGGGGAACATGGACACAAATCATGTAAAAGGGCTTTAAGAATCTCGCTTTGTTTGGAATCCTGCTTCTTTAGCGTAACAGAGAAATTGATTGTAACAATAATGTATAAACCTTTCTAGACACACTTAATCATGAGCTTGTGAGATAAAGTGAATACATATGCTTCTTTAAAATATTTAACTTATTTTTAATGATGTTTAATTGCTGTATTTCCGGAGAAGAATTATGTATTTTTGATGCAAAGCTGCAAAAAGTCAGACAACAAACAGGTGAGTTGGTAAATAGAGAGATATTGGCAGACTTGGAACACTTGAAACAGTGTTTCCCTACAGGATTTTGTGAGACTGTTGTGGGTGGACCTCATTCCCTCTAGGGGGGCCATGCACCATTATACATAGTCTCCATGACAGAGTTCAAGATAAATCTTTCTACTGGAGCTGCCAGTTTCAAATAATTATTAAACAGAAGGCACAAACAATGCAAAAGTGGCAGCCTTTCCCGGCCACTCAGTAAACGAATTCACTCAATCTTTTTCATTCACTACTTCAATTCGGACTATATTAGTGAAGTCATGTTGGGAATAGTGAATGGGGGAATAGGGGGTGATTTCAGACACAGCCAGAGTGTGGGGAGATCAGCAGAAAATGAACCCTAAAATAGCCATTGTAATGGGGATCAGGTGTGTGAATAGGTTTTGATGCTCAGCCTTTACAAAGCAGCACCAAACACAGATTCCACTGAATTGTTCTTCTTCAGGCCGTTGACTTGTTACTGTCTGACCAAGCCCAATATAGAAGTTTCTCACCATAGAAAAGCACCTCTTCAGCAGATGCATTAAAAGCTGCTATCGTGAACGCTCCACTACGCTGCCGTGATGTGGCGAGAAAAATGACAAAAGATGTCACTGAACCCACTGATTATATATTGTTCATCCAAAGCATCACTGTAATATGTGACCCTGGACCACAAAACCCATCATAAGTTGCACAGGTATATTAGTAGCAATGGCCAACAATACATTGTATGGGTCAATATTATCAATTATTATATATAAATTATTTGTCACAGAGTCAGTCACAGCACCCATCATGACGATGTCACTGCCAAATCCACCGACTCGTTCACCGTCGAGTTCTAAGCATCTGCACCTGTTCCTCATCACCAGCACTCACAATAAATACAAACCTCACAGCCAGTTCAGTGCCTGGTCTAGTTATTCCATAACGCTACAGACTCACCCGGTACTACTTACCTGCTTCCTGCCCGTTTACCCGTCTGGTCCTGATATCATTGTCTGTCTGCCTGTGTTCACCTCTACCCTGGTTGTTCACCTATCATCATCGGCTCGTCCACCATCTGTAACACAGAAAACAGCAAGTCACCTTCAACAGCTAAGTCAACATATTCCTCAAAGACTATTTGAACTCACCTGCATCAGCCCTTGTTTCTGTTTACTTGTTGTCTGCAAATAAAAGGCTGTATACTTACCACCTGTTCCTGTTTGTGTCTGACAAAAGACCAGAACACTTACAATGCACCGAGCTAGTTCAAGCCGTACATCAATCTCTTCCGGCAATGTCATCTTCTTCACCAGCTGCTTCTGCATGTCCCATGGCCCGACCAGCGACCTTCTCCAGTGAGGCGGAGGACTGCAACGGGGTTTTGCTGCAATGTTCTCTGTTCTTTGACATAAAACCTCTCATTTGATTAGAACCATCGTGTTGATCCTAACCCGTTAATACTTGTTTCAGCACAAGCCCTCATTGATTCGGGGTCCACCGGGAATTTCATCTCTTGTCAATTCCTCCAGGCACTTCAAATCCCAAGAAAACGCTGTTATCAACCCCTAAGGAGTCAAACCATCCTCGGAAAGCCGCTGGGCCAAGGCCACGTGAATCATTTCTCCCTCACACGACGCTCCGCATTGGCTGTCTTCACACGGAGAACATCTCATTTATGGTGCTGGAGGGGTCCACCGCCAAGATCATTCTGGGATGCCCGTGGATGGCGGAACACAACCCCATGGTCAACTGGAACACCGGTGAGATTCTCAAGTGGGGTGAGGAATGTTTTCAATCCTGTCTAACGCCGGTAAAGAAGATCCTCAACTCCTCCTCCTCTAGATTCACCAAATCAACCTACTCATCGGTCCAGCTAAATTCTACTTCGATGGAGAGTCCGGAGGTTACGTGTCTGATTCAAATTCACTCAGTCTCTGTCCTGGACACCATCAGCCTCTCGGGTGTTTCAGAACCTCATAGAAGCCTTCAGCTTCACTCCAGTCCTTCGCCATCCCAACCCAGACCTTCCCTTTGTTCCCTTTTGCTCACTGGAGTCGGAGCTGTTCTATCTCCGTGGCAAGGTGAACCACAATGCCTCCATCCACGCACCTTCTTCTCCAGGAAGCCGTCCCCGGCGGAGCAGAACTACAACGTGGGCAACCATGAACTACTCTCCATCAAAATGACCCTCAAGGAGTGGAGACATTGGCTGGAGGGAGCAGCTCACTGGTTTGAGGTCATTACCGACCACCATAACCTGGAATATCTGCGGGACGCTAAACGTTTCAACACCAGGCAAGCGAGATGGGCCCTATTCTTAACCCGTTTCAATTTTCAATCGCCCGGGCGACAAGAATGTGAAAGCGGATGCCCTTTCCCGCCTGCATGCTCCGGAACCTGAATCTTCCCCTCCATCATGTAGCACCTTCGTTTCATGTATCCTTGCTCAAACCCTTCTCTGAACCCTTATCTCCCTTCACAGGATCTGGCGATGATGAAGTACCTCCTCCTCCTGACATTGCTGAAGACAAGGCGATCTACCAGGTTCGAACCTTCCTTGACTCTCGACGGCGGGGATCTACTTTAGAATATATCATCGACTGGGAGGGATATGGGCCCGAGGAAAGATCCTGGGTTACTCAAGACGACATCCTAAATCACTTTCACCAAGACCATCCCAGTCGACCTGCTCCTAGAGGTCGTGGTCGTCCCCGTCATCGTCAGGAGATGCCCGTGGAGGAGGGGGTACTGTCACGGAGTCAGTCACCACAACCATCACATCATCACCGCCAGATCCACCCACTCGTTACCCGTCACCTGAGTTCTAAGCATCTGCATCTGTTCCTCATCACCAGCACTCACTATAAATACCTTACTGCCAGTTCAGTGTCTGGTCTCGTCATTCCATGACACTACAGACTCACCCGGTACTACTTACCTGCTTCCTGCCCATTTACCCGTCTGGTCCGGATATCATTGTCTGTCTGCCTGTATTCACCTCTACCCTGGTTGTTCACCTATCATCATCATCATCATCATCATCATAGGCTCGTCCACCATCTGTAACACAGAAAACAGCAAGTCACCTTCAAAAGATAAGTCAACATATTCCTCAAAGACTATTTGAACAAGGGCATTAGCCCTTGTTTCTGTTTACTTGTTGTCTGCAAATAAAAGGCTTTATACTTAGCACCTGTTCCTGTCTGTGTCTAACATTATTATTTTTCTTTCATGCCAAAAATCATTAGGATATTAAGTAAAGAACATGTTCCATGAAGATATTTTGTAAATTTCCTACCGTAAATATAACAAATGTATTTTTGTGAGTGGATATGAGTTGCTAAGGGCTTCATTTGGACAATGTTAATGATGTTAATGTTGTGATTTTCCTTATCACAACGTAGCTGGTTGGTTTGGATCAAGAAGCATAAACCAATCATGCCCTAATGGTTAACGAGTCAGACTGATAACCCGAAGGTTGCGGGTTCTATTCTTAGTACTGGCTGGAAATGACTGAGGTGACCTTGAGCAAGTACCTTTGCTCCCCAGGCACCACAGCAAAAATGGCAGCCCACCGCTCCGGTAGTGTGTGTGCACTAACTGGATGGTTAAATGCAGAGGACAAATTCCGAGTTATCATACTTGGCCTTCACATGTCACTTTCAATGTTTTTGAATTCCTTATGGAGAAAATGAATAGGAGAAATATTTTCATAACCAAGCCATTGAGAAAGTGTGCAGGGAGTGGCACCAGATGCGGAAATGAGAAATAGTCAGCGTGTTGTGTGCAAAGACATCTGTGGTTTTAGAACATGTTGCATGGTGCAAACTGCTCCTCACAGTCTCAGGTACAATTAAAGTGCTTGCCACAAGAATAGAGCGACTCAAATCAAACACTTTTGTGTTTCTCAGAATTCGTCCGCTCCCTGTGGGTGCAGTGTGATCTTGTGAACTCAACAGTTTTACTTCCCTCAGCACACAGTGTCATTTTTTTTTGAAGTAGAAAGCTGTGATTAAATGAACTTGCTGAGGGTCCATTAGTGTAGTACAGAAATTCAGCACATTTTCTGTGACAATGAGGATGAGGTTCAGATTCTGCACGTGAGTTATGCCATTTCTTTTATAAAGAGATGTTAAATGCTCTTGTTTACTATGGCAAAGACCATTTTTACACCTCACAACCCCCATGCAGTTAGTACATCACTACGTCTGATACTACAGGCAATGTGTCTCACCAAACCACCACAAAGAGCAGCCAGAGCTGTTCACACAGGATGTATTCTTGAATTCTTGATAGAATACAACAGAACGCAGGGGGGTTGAGATGTTTTGAAGTTGAATTACTTTTAACTTAATCTCTAAATCAGAATATTCTGTGTGAATGACTCGTTAATGGGTGTTTTAAATTGGTGTGGACCAGGGCTGGATTTGTAATCTGGCATACTAGCTGCACATTCTTGCTCACTCTTCTCTCCAAAGGTGATGGTTTGACACACACCCGCGTCCTCTCACTCACTCGTCTCATTCGCTCCAGCTGAATAGTGTTGTTACAGGGCACGAATTTCGATGTGTGGTTGTAGGTATTGTGCATAATTTTACTCATTCCTGCAGGTATTGCCCTCACACCAAAAGCACGTGCTCCACAGATCTACTGTATTTAAGTGGCACATACACAGACCCAACTCTCAAACATCTCACGAGTACTAAATTGACTTCTTTATCGTGGCTTATTGCACTTAAATGGTCACATAAAATACACATAAAATTATTACTGTGTAACAGTATTGGATCCATGCATAAACTCTTAAAGTGATAGCAGTCTTATATTCCTGCTGCTGTCTGTCATATCAAACAACAAAAGACTCCCGGCTTTTGAATGAATAACTTTTGTAACTTTACCTCTAAGCATTAGTCTGTATTTATTTATTTTTATTTTTTTTACAATGAAGTCTGTCCAGATGTAATTTCTTTCATTTCTATAGTATTTCTTAACCAAATACTATTGTTAGACCCACCTTAAAATCTTAAAGTTTGTTTATGTCATTTGTCTCTTTATTCTATATATATATATATATATATATATATGTGTGTGTGTGTGTGTGTGTGTGTGTTTGTGTTGAATAGCACAATTATTAGCACAGTATTTGAAGGAATGGCATTCATTTGAAATATAAATCTGTAACATTTAATGTCTTTACTGTCACTTTTGGTCTTGCTGAATGAAAGAATTAATTTTCTTCTTTCCTTCTCTTCCTTAAATTTTGTAATCCAAAACATTCTCATCCAAAACATTTCAATGGTAGTTTATCATGGTTTTCACAAAATATTAAGTGCACAACTGTTTTTAGCATTGATAAAAATAAGAAATGTTTCTTAGTAATGTGTGTGTATATATATATATATATATATATATATATATATATATATATATATATTACAAATACATTAAAATAGAAAACAGTTGTTTACTGTGTTTTTGATAAATATTTTTGACAAATTAATGCAGCCCTGGTTAGCACAGGAGACTTCTTAAAAAAAAAAAAAAAAACCCATTAAAATCACTTATTGTAAACTTTTGACGGATAAAGTATATATCAGTCAATTAATATATATATAATAATAAAATGTTAACTGTTGTAAAAATAAAAATATAATTGTAATGGTATAATAAAAAAATAAATACATAAATTAAATTATAAAGATAAATAAATAAATATTGGTTAAGACAGAATAGCTCATAACAGAAATATGTTATATGCTTGAAATTTCAGTTCTTTTATCCGAGAGAAGAACTCTTGCTGTGCATGTGTATTCAATGTTCCCTGATGAGGCTTGTTTGGGGTGCTTAGCTGTACTAAACCAACAAAAAAAAAAAAAGTGTGTGTCAGATCAGAGTGCTGTGGCTGCACTGCATGATGGGATATGGGTTAGAAAGAACTCACATAATAGAATGTTTGAAAAGAGACGTCAAGTGGAATAAGAGTCAGCAGGAAGTCCTGAAAGCCAAAGAAACTCTTCCACTGCGCGAAATCCAAATTTCAAAGATTAACAGCTTTCCTAAACACAAATTGCTCGTCAGTCTGTTGTGAATCGCCCATCTCACAACAGCCTAAATAATATAGTTCAAAAAGAGTTTTTGTTGGCTATAGCATTAAACCAATCTAAAATAGTTGCTGCACAAAGTCAACTTCAGAGTGAAATCTGCATTAGTGTGCAAAGAATTGTCTCTCCCTTGACCATTTGCAGTTTTTGCAACTCAGCTTGTCCACAAATGCATTTTGCTGGCTGTACTATATAAAGGGGAAAAATTCTTTTGTGCCATTCTCTAACCTCTTACATATATTTTTATGTAGTTAGAGTTGATGATATTTGATGACTCCAGTATTTTATGATGACAGGTCATTGTGACCTTAGCTCCATGCATAGCAAATCACTTTTATGGGTTTTTATAGTCCTTTGTGGTTCTTTTTGGAGTTTGACAGTCATTGCAACCATGAGTGATCATTCTGATATGTTTGAGGTTGAGTAATTGATCGGATTCTTCCATCCATGTAAAGTTAATGCTGTTGTTATCCCTTTACGTTTATTTATTTAGCAGATGCTTTTATCCAAATTGACTTAACAGAAGACGAAAAACAAAAGTGACTTATCCTAGAGAGACGGTAACATTAGATGTGCTTTAAAGTTCTAGAACTGCTCAGAAACATGACTGTACAGAGCATCTGGACTTTTCACAGTGTGTTGGATATCAGATGTTAAATACATTAAGTAAATACACAGGAGTTGTAGAAACTTGGTGGTGGTGTCTCATTAAAACACTGAAAAAACACCATTCCTTTTCGGTCTTTAATTTTATTAATTCAAGATGCTTGTCTTGAGTAATTTGAATCACCCGAAGCACATGGATTTACATGGAGCCAATTCACATGATGTAAGTGGACAGATGTCAAGAGAAGGGCAGGATTAACAAGATGGGATGAACAGGATGTACAGGATGGTCTTTGGTCACTACAAACCGTACAAGAAGCAAAATCAGGCTCGTACAAATAATCCATCGATAAACATTAACAACATATACTCAGTCAAACCCAGTCCAAATAATTCAGATAAACAAATTCAAACCATACAATTAACAAAAAACAAACTTACTTAACATATCCTAAGGAAAGGACTCAAATGACATGGTTGGGACACCTAACACCCACACCTAACCAATGCAAAAAAGGAAAAAAATAAGGAAATGAGGTCTATTTATAGATGTTGAGCAGGGGGTTATGAGCAATGTAGTGCACCCTATATGGTATTGTAATTTACTAGGAATTGTGGTAGATGTAGTACAAAGAAAAATAAGAGAAAATAAAGGAAACAAATGGGTCAATTTACAACACATTTACTGTTAATGTAAATAGCAGGCACAACAACGCTGGAATAACTACATATCTATGGGTACAACATGGTCATCGTTTTTAAATTCCTCAGTTTTCACTGTCCACATTACAATGCAAAAACTAATTTTTCCACTTTGATAGCGATCTCAAAAAGCTCCATATTCCTTGACAAAAACTCTGTTTCAATGCCGACAGAAGGCAAAAATGGAGAGAAAATTTTTTTTTTCAAACAAAAACATTTTGGTGTGGACAAGGCCTAAAGCGATTACAAATTGTGTTTTCAGACCACAAAACATGTTGTTGAGTAAATGAACGGTCAAAACGCATAAAAAGTTTCAGTTTTTATTTTAAAACAGTGTTGTGTAAATGGCCCCTTATTCTTGTGATGGCAAAGCATCATTACTCCAGTCTTCAGTGCCACATGATCCTTCTGAAATTATTCTAATATACTGATTTGGTGCTCAAGATCATCAATGTTGAAGACAGCTGTGCTGCTTAATATGTTGTGGAAACCATGATACATTTTTTCAGGATTCTTTGATGAATAGGAAAAAAAATATTTGAAATACACTTTTTTTGTGTAACAATTAATGCAAAAGTCTTGGTAATGCCACTCATGGACAACTTCCGCATAAACTAAAACTAAAACAAAACAGCAACATAAAATCCAGGCCTGGTTCCACTGTCATCCCTCCTCCTCTTATCCTTCCAGAGTTCCTCCACAGGACTCGAGACGAGTGTAAAGTTTTGGGAAAGTAGTTTTGTGCCTTTTGTGTGGGTCCCACAAGGTGCCATTGACTCAATGACGAACTGAACTTGACACAGACAGCAATTGGCAATGGAGTGACAACTTTCTTGGTCTTGTTGAAGACTAGTCACACCACAGAGGAATGGATGCACATGCAGGGTGGGTAGCAGGAAGAATATTACAGTAGTCTAGTCTAGAGATGACCAGAGCCTGACCAGAGCCAAGTTGTATGCATGATTGGAAACTAAAGGTTGGATTCTCCTGATATTCTAGAGTACAAATCATCATCCCTTACACAGAAGGAAAATATTGATAAGAACATAGGCAGCTCTGCAACTTTGAAGCACTCAAGAGCAATAAGTACTCACATCATTGAATCACTGTCATTCAGCATTTGCATTCTAATTTTTCATTCCATAACACTGTTGTTGTTTTTTTTGTTTTTGTTTTTTTTTTCTCATATTTGTCTGTCTCTAAATATAAGTCTAAGGGTTTAGGGGATTCCGCTTCAAAGATGTTTTCTTGAGTTTATCCAGGGAAACTGATTCACAGGAGATATTTGGATTTGAGACGCCGTCTGATGATGTTATATTGTGAAGTAAAACAAACTAATCTACTTTCAGCAGGTGGTTTCTAGTGGCAGTTTTAGGTAAATATTATAGTTGTGCTGTTCTAAAAATGAATAAATGAATAAAGTACCATGGTACTAAAAATGTACAACGCTTTGATATTGAACAAATAATGCAGGGAGGTTTGGTATGGAGATAGGGCAGATATTAATGGGGTAATGAACTGCATTTTTTTTATGTTATAATGTTCTTTGAGGTCCATTAATAATGTTAGCAAGATTTTTACATTAAAAAATCCTAATTTAGAAGTATTTTATTCTATCCTGTTTTTGACCTTCTCTTCAAAACACTGTTTAAATAGGCATGCTGCGTTTACGACTTGAAAGTAAACGATTGTGATTGGGTAACAGTTTTGGATATTTAAATAATTTTCAACAAACATGATGTTCGCCATACATCATACGTTTGAGCCAGAGTCTGATCCCAAATCAGAAGACAAACAAGACAAACCTACACCTCAAATATCAATGATACAGCATGATAATTGACCCTTCGCCAGCAGTTTGATTGACAGGCGATCTGACCATTCATAATCCCGAATCCGCCATTTTGTCTGACAAAGCAGTCAGGGGAGTTAGTAGATTAATGTTGGTGAACTTGAACTTGAAACTCTATGTTTGCTTTTTTAATTTCATTGTGCTGTGCACTACTGGGCCACCGTAGAAAATGCTACAAATTCACATAAATAAAGTCAGCTACAAAAATAACTGTCAATAACAGCTTTTCATTGCTGATTTTTCACTGCATGTATTAGTGAATCCTGAAAGTAGTTTTTTAACGCCAAAATATGGTTTGCGTTGGTATTAGTAAATCTGGCCTTATATATGCAGGGCTCCAGACTAACAACTTCCACTGGTTGCACTGGTGCTAACAATTTTCTCAGTTGGTCGCACCAGCACATGATTTGGTCCACCTTTTTTTTTTTTTTTTTTTACTAAAACAATTTTAATCAATGCATGCTTGATTAATAGTCATCTTAATCTTAAATATATTAAATCACAGTGGCTGATGTCCGATATAAATCTGGTATATATGTATAATTTATATTTATTTTAATTCATATTTAATAAATTAGAAATATGAAAAGTATGAAAATTTATCGCAATATTTTATATATAAATACAGCATATAATATACAGTTTGATCACGTTTCCAGTGAAGCTGAACTGAAGTCCGAATTCATTTCACAGGGATCGATTGTCACGTACAGAATACACGCGTTCAAGCGGGTTACAAACACTTCAGAAAATCTCACTGTTGCATTTGAATAAATCTGCAAGGTCTGTAAAATTAAATGTTAATTGGATATTCAGAGATTTGTTTTAATAACATAGATGTGTATTTGCTGAATGTTTAAGGTAAATGAGAAAATATTAGCCTTTAGTTTGCCTTTCTGTAACTAATAATATAAAAGCAAACACTGTACTTTCTCACATACAGTTTACTTTCTTTCTTTGTTGTGGTTGGTCAGACAAAATAAATCAAAAATCTTCAGTCCATTCACATTTGAGTCTATTTTCCCTAGTCAGTTTTTGAGTCGCTGACAGACTAACTGTGCAGAGCGTGAGCATTTTCAACGCACCAGTGGTTACGCAACGTAAGCAATTATGCTGCGTTTGAATTTTTGTGACAGAGACGTGCTTATATACATTATCTTGACAACACTATTTGTGTTTTCAAGCCATTGCTGTTGAAGTAACTTAATGCCTTTCTACCTGTGCGCTCATCATCAGTTGCGTCTGTATTCTGGCTCATCCTTTCCACCAGCATTCTTGACCTCAAAACTTTTTTTTTTTAATTTTTTTTTTATTATAATTATTCAGCTATTAACCTTTTCATTTTTATATGGCTTAATTCCTAAATTTCCTGAATTCCTAATTGGCGCGTTTCATCATCATTGTGCAATGCACTTGAACGTTAGCTCTCTAGGTTAATAAATAGAACTGCATATGTCTTGCGGAAGAACATTGTAGCCAGAGCTACTTCTCTCTGTTCATTCTCAAAAAAACGTCGCAGTCTGGAGCCCAACTTCTGTCTGTGCCTGATTCTGCATGTTCCGACAGACTGCCGATACCTGCAGATATGCTCCTTAGGAGACATTATAAATATTAATAAAAATAATGCAAATGAAAATTAAACAACCTGGAATGACTGATAAGTACTAATATGGTTCATAATATGTTGTGTGATTGCAAACGTTGTTTAATAATTTCCCCTCTGAAACACGTTTCAGCGGTATTAACCTCAAACAAACGGATTTTAAATGCCTCATTAATGGGAATGTGTAGCAGCACTAATCTCTGCATTCAAATTCAGGCCCTGAGCAGCTTGTTCTGTCTCAGAGAGAGTCAGTAGATTCCTGGGCATTGTACGAGACCTCTGTGTGTCACCCTTTATTCGGCGGCAGAGTGTTTCAATTGTTCTACAGGTAAGAGCTTAATCTAATCGACTAATTCAGCAACCTTTACTTTGAATACTTGAAGGAACAACAGCATAAATGGCCCATTTAATTCAGAGAAAGGGTAGGATTTCATATATGATGTTTTATTAACAAAGTTCGGGAGAAACACGTTCAAATGATCTTTCTAATCATCACATCACTCCAACCAGCTGTCATTAATCAGCAATCAACATGTCTGCCCAATCGGCAGGAGTGAAGACCTATATATATCGACGCAATCGACTCACCTATGCTTTGGACAGTTTCAGCATCCCTCCACCACCCCGTCTCCTCACACTTGCCTGGTTACTTCCTAAACCAGAATACGGGGGGAGTACTCTGGGCTCGGGCCAAATACGGAGCTCGGAGCCCTCTCCTCGGACAGCACGCCAAATATGCATACTAATTACTCTATCTGATTATTTGTAAGTGTGAACTCGTGAAATATGTATACATAGTTTCGGCCGCGTATCCAGGAAAGAAGTATATGACGAAGAGAGTCCTTAAACATAACTTCTGTTCACATAAGGAGAATCACTACAAACACCACAAATCAACGGACAACAACGGAACAGAAACTGAGGGTTTAAATACAATGAACTCAAGGGGATAATGACACTGATTAAACACACATCTGAAAATCAAACAAAGCACACATGTAATAACTGAAAACAAAGTCCAGAACACACAGAGACATGTGACACACACACACAAATATATATATATATATATTTATAAATGTATACCATTCAAATTTTTAGTAATGCTTTCATTTAACAAAGATTTATTACATTTTAAATTCAGTAAAGGCCTTTACAATGAAGATTTCAATTGTTTCACATTCCACAAAAATGTCATGCAACACAACTGTTTTCAACATTGATAATAATAAGAAATGTTTCCACATATTATCAGCATATTAGAATGATTACTGAAGGATCATGTGACATTTAAGTAAATGCAGCTTTCATGAAAGTAAGAGACTTCTTTGAAAAACATTTTAAAAAATTTACAGACCCCAAATGTTACATGTAGATGTATAAATTATTAATCATAATCACTGATTCTGAGCATTTGTGTCAAATAAATATTGTGTTTTTCCTCTTTCTTCTAATACTTAGGTAAGGCAGATATTATCGAGAAAAAATGAGAAAATCAAGCAAATGCTCCCACAGAGTCTTTGCATGGATGCTGCAATCAGTCAAACATAACAGGCTGTTTTCTTCGGGTTGACGCCGCACAATTGTTCACCAGTAAGTCGGCAGGGAAATTGGCCTGTGTGGAGTGGTAATCCTGAAACAGCCTCATTAGCCTCTGTGGGTTTGAACAAAAGGACAGACGCTTAAGAATCTCAGCGGTGCTGTGGAAACAACACGCAGGTGTCCAATCAGCCTACGGTGGTATCCCAAAAACACACTCTCACTGCTGGGTTCAACGTGCTCTAGATATTAAAAGTCGGGCGTTTTATTTGTGTGTCAGAGATGACATTAATGTTGGAAAAATGCCAAGCACATAAAAACAGAATATTGTGTAGACTTTATCAAAGCACTGTCTAACATGCTGACATTTTGGGGGAGCTGAGCAGAGAGTGAATGTGGCGCTCCTCTGCGGTCCTCGATCATTAACATCGTCTTCCTGTAAGGTAACACCTCAGCAGTTGCTGCACCAGCGTTATTACAGCACAGAAACAAACTTAGATGTGTAGGTTAAGACCTTCATTAATGATGCTGTATATCTTTAGACGTTCTCCAGAGCATTTGGGAGTTTGTGCAAAAAAAAAGATAATTATAAAATAGGTTTGATTCCACTGATGTAGCAAGAACAGACAAAGGCTTTTGTTAATGAGGCGGGTTAGAGCTGCATATATATGTTAATGAGAGGTTGAGATGAGGAAGATCACCTGTCTGACTTCAAAAAATAAAATAAAATACAGCTTAAACTTTAAACCTACACCCTTAAAAAATAGTTTCCTATTACACTTTATTTCAAAAGTCCACTTCAGACATTCTATTCTAAGAAACTTTGCAACTGCATGTCAACTAACTCTCAGTATTAATAAACTGTGAGGTTAGGGTTAGGGTTAGTAAAAAATGTTCACTTGTTTTTGCATTATTACACTTTATTGAAATAAAGAGTTACCAAGTTTCCAAAGGGGGGTTTTGCACAATGCCATCATTTCAACATCATTTTGGGTTCGCAAAGAATCTTTAAATTATCTGAACTTTTTTTTACTATAAAGAGCCAATTGTGCAATGGAAAGGTTCCATTCTGGGCACTTGACAACCAGCTGAACACAAGGAAACCAGCTTAAACCACCTAAGACCAGCAAGCCATATTAGGCAGGATGTGACAAGAATGTACTTGTCTGAAGAGTTTTTCTTCAAACTCCAAACTCCATTTGGGTAGTAAAGCCTCTCCGATGACAGCAGTTGTGTGTGTGTGTGTGTGCATGTATTTAAAGCTGCTTTAGCTGTTTAATAACACTGCACACAAACCGCATGTGTTGATGAAAGCAGGCTCAGTGTCCATCAGCAGCGGTCAGCACTTCTGTCGCAGGAAAATCTGCTTTAGTGTGTTAATGTGGAGAGGATGCAGAAATGGAGGGATGCAATTCGTTTAATTCTGTTAAAGAGCAAATTCTCCGTTTACAAACCCTGATGTAGGCCCACATGAAATCTAGGAACTTTTTCACAATTTCTATGCTGAAATCACTAGCTACTGTAAAAAGCATTTTGGTATAAATATGCTTTTGAAAATTTGGGCATACATATGTGTGAATATTTCTAGATCTGTTTTTTTGTTTGTCAGCCTCCACATATAGTGAATAAGGATAGTTCACCCAAAAATGAAAATAATCTCAGGATTTACTCACCCTCAAGCCATCCTAGGGGTATATGACTATCTTCTCTTAGATGAACACAATCAGAGTTATATATATATTTAAAAAAAAAAAAATACCCTGCCTCTTCCAAACTTCATAATGGGAATGAATAGCGCTCACGATTTTGAAACCCAAAAAAGTGCATCTATCCATCAAAAGATATCCACATGGCTCCAGCGGGTCAGTAAAGGCCTTCTGAAGCGAAGAGATGAGTTTTTGTGAGAAAAATATTCATATTTACAACTATACAAACTATAATAACCAGCTTCCGGCAAACATCCATATGCGAGTCGACTTACGGCGGAAGCGGAACCTCTGACGCATGTATTGACGAACACGCATGAATTAGAAGTCTAAAATGAGAATTTTTTTTTAAAGAAATGTCAGAGGATTTCGGTATAAGAGTAGATGAGCTTGAGTTTATTGCCCAGCCCTATATGTGTGAATCATCTACTCTAAGAGGTCACGCTTCCACCATAAGTCGACTTTTGTTTGCCAAAAGCTGGTTATTATAGTTTATAAAGTTTAAGTTTAACTTTTTAAGTTAACTTAAGTCATGATGTATTGTAACATATTGTACATGACATATTGATCCATACTCAAAATTGGTGCTCTGCATTCAACCCATCTTAGTGCACACACACAGCAGTGAGTAGTGAACAAATACACACACACCCGGAGCAGTGAGCAGCTATTGGTCCAGCACCCCGGGAGCAATTAGGGGTTAGGTGCCATACTCAAAGGTACCTTAGTCATGATATCAAAGGTGGAGAGAGTGCTGTTCAATCACAATCCTCACCTTCAATTCCTGCCAGCGTGGGAATCGAACCGGCAACCTTCAGGTTACAGGTTACGACTCCCTCACCATTAGGCCACAACTAGCCATTTTATTATTTTAAATATAGATATTTTTCTCACAAAAACTCATTGTTTCGCTTCAGAAGGCCTTAATTAACCCACTGGAGCCATGTAGAATACTTTTATGATGGAAGGATGCACTCTTTTGGGCTTCAAAATTGGGAATGGCATTCACATTATAAAGCTTGGAAGAGCCAGATATCATATACACCTAGGATGGCTTGAGGGTGAGTAAACTGAGACATGCAGACAAGTGTTGTATGTACACAATTTCCCTCAAAAACCATCCTGACTGGACTAATATATAATTAATATGTAAACACTTAAAATAGCTTTACCATAGTGAACCAGGGTAAGCAAAATGTGTTTTGGAAGAAGGAGTGATGATGTATTGACTCATTTAATTTTTTTGTTAATTTTTAACAAAAATGGTACAAAGTGTACCTTTAGAGTTTATTTTTTTATTTATATATATATATATATATATATTTTTTACTTTATTAGTCAGTACTTCATCTTAAACTAAATGAAAATGAGAAATGTTGCCTTGAAAACTAGCTGAAATTAAACAAGTTTGTTTAAAATATATATATATATATATATATATATATATATATTTTTATTCAGTTCATTACAAATGATGTTTTTAATGGTTTTATTTTTTATTTTTGTAGCTTCTTACTTGACTGGCTTGTTTTATGCAACAGACTTTAGTTAGTAAGACTAATACTCTTTAGATAGTAAGACTAATTAAATGACTAAGTCAATAGCTCTGTTTTTGCAGCTGGACCCAAGGGAAGTAAATAATGGTTCAGTGTTTTTTTTGTTTTTTTTTTTTGGGTGAGTGTTTTTTTTAAAGGTTATGATGAATGGCAGTGGACTCACGCTACAGTACTTGAAATGTACAGCAGTCATTTGCTGAAATGCTGATTGTGATCTGCAGTGTTTGTGGATCCACTAATGGAAAGCGTTATTTGAGCAATGTCATGCATCACCCTGCAGAAACTACATTTCTCTTACTTTGTGTGTGTTTATCCATAAAACACATCCACCATTTCAAAAGCATTAAAAACCCATCTCACAGTCCGCTTTTCACATGTATGTTTTTGTGTGCTTGTTTTGCTCTCTCTCTCATCCATGTCCATCACTGTTATTGAATATCTGAAGTGTCTCTAATAGACCGCGTCTCAGCCGTCTGTCTGTGGTTGAAGTGTCATTGCAGTGGCCTGTTTTCCTCACATGGAGAGAGACTCAATGGCTTTAACTCCCCATTAGAATATATCAACCCTGATGCGCATTATTAGCAGAGCACACCGTCTCTAATGGATGCTGTGCACATTAGAGGAGCTGCTGATGACGGGCTGGAACTCACAGCCAGTGAAACAGGGTTGGAGGCAAAAAAGTCTGGTCCCGTCTCCATTTGATGAATAGCAGGTTTTGTAAAGATTTCAAAACTGTCCTTGGCTGTAGAGTGACCTGAGGCGACATCTGTTCTGCCGCTCCAAACCCAACAGTTGCAGAAGATTGCTCAGGATGGGGAGGTCGATATGGACCCACGTTGATGCTGAATGTATATTATGTGTATGGTAAATATTTCATTTATATGTATGGCTACAACTTTAAAAATAGCATTGTCTAAGTATATACAGTATATACCCTGAGTTTGCTATAATGATATACCTACAAACACAGAGCTGATGCTTCTATTTTTAGACATTTTCTTCTATATGATTTATATGATATAGGGGAGGTCGGGACTAGTTGTCACACTTCAGTGAATATTTCTCAGGGTAGGGTTATATTTTGAAAGTCAATTTCTGAGCAGGCACACAGCTTAAAGTCTTCACTACAAAAACAATACTATTTCCACCATTATTGGCCATAAAAATATAAGGAACACTATATTGCACAATACATTATGGAAGTGCATTTTGTCACACTGCAATAGGAACTTGCTGTTTATTTAAAATGATTTAATACCTTTAAAATAACTTCAATAGACAATAATATACAGTTAAAACATAAAAAAATATTTAAAATGTATTATACACTGTAAAAATCATGTAAACAAAACAGCTTATTGGAGTACGTTTTGAAGAAAATACTATTTCAGTCTTTGTACTTCATAATTTCATGTTTAATGTTACTTGCCACTGTCAAAGTTTTGAGTGAAAATTGTTTCTACACCATTTTTGCTCAGTGTAGGATGGACCTTTTCAGCAGAATTTAGAGATAAACATTTATGAAACAGCAAAAAGGAAATCAAATTAGTACATGCTAGTACTTGCAAAATACATATATGCACACAAAAAATAGTTTATTAGGATAATATAGCACATTTCCCTTATGACAACTAGCCTAGTCTACTCTATGTGATTATTTTAATCATAGATGAATATTTAAACATGGAACTTTATCAGACTTCCATTCCAGCGTGTGGTGTACTGTGTGCGTGAGACATGGAACTCCAATATTAGCATAAATTGCAAAGCAGATGTTTGAGATTCAGTCCCAGCATGCCATGTGTGTCTGATCATGGTTGAGCTGGTTTGTCTGGCCGAATTCTTCCCACATTCACCACCATCACAGCTAGAGACACAGGGAGTCTTTAAATGAAGAGTAAATACGGCCCAGTTAATGTAGCGTTTGATATGCGCTTCTCAAATAAGTGGCTAAACCAAAAGAGGATAAAGGTATACAGGCCTTATGATGTTTTAATCCCCTCCAAGCACTGGGATTCTGGAAGATGAGAACAGAAAAGATAAATGTAATTATTCTGCCACAGTGCATCCCTTTTGTAATATATTCATAAAGATTAGAGGGCTAAAATCCACAGATGTCTGATGTAGTGCTGGCTGGATGGATGTGTTTGATAATCGCTTAACGGGCAGCGCAGAGGTGTTCTCATTAGCAGAATAGTAATAAATGTGCTGGACATACAGACAGCGGATTTGGGCTTCATAAATGCAGCCATTATGCTGATTATATCTTAATAGAGGGCTTAATACATGTACAGTTGTATGTGAGTGTGGTGTTTGGATTTGCAATTTTGACAATGTGCCAGTCGACCCAGTTCCAATAATCCTGGTTGTGTTGACCTTCGCCTTCATCTCATCAATGCTGACCTTATGCGTGACATTTAACCAGGCTTGGACACAAATCTGAATCTGGCTCAGATTTGGTTGGAACTTGAGCTGAATTGGCACAGGATGTTAAATTGGAATGACAGGAAAAGGAATTTACTGAATTGCTAAAAGTGGTCCAAGGAAGGAAAGTTGAACTGGCAACAGGGTCATGGGCGACCAAGGCTCATTGATGCACATGGGGGGGCGAAGGCTGGCCTGTGTGGTCTTAACCAACAGATAAGCTATTGTAGCTCAAATTGCAAAAGAAGTTAATGCTGGTTCTGATAGAAAGGAGTCAGAATACACAGTGCATCATAGTTTGTTGCTTATGGGGTTGCATAGAGCTACATTATCGTAAATTATGTAAATGACTAAATGTTATCGGAATATATAAAGTGGTGGTCAAAATTATTGGCACCCTTGGTAAATGTGATAAAAGATGACTATAAAAATAAATCTGCATTGTTTATCCTTTTGATCTTTAATTCATAAAATTCTCAAAAATCTAACCTTTCATTGAAGGTATATATATACCTTCAATGAAAGGTTAGATTTTTGAGAATTTTATATGAGTGTGATATATGTGTGTGTGATTTCCCCCCACTTTTCAATTCTTTTCCTTCAATGATATATACCTTATATACATATATATACCGTATACCTTTCATTGAAGGAAATATTGATATTAATATTGAAGGAATATATATATATATATATTTATTTATTTATTTATTTATTTATTTATTTATTTATATACCATGCTCAGATGTTTACATAACCCTCGCAGAATCAGCAAAATGTTCATTTTAATTATTTGAACAAAATAAGAAGGATCACACAAAATGCATGTTATTTTTTATGTGGTACTGTCCTCAATAAGATATTTTTACATCAAAGATGTTCACGTAATACAGAGCCCCTAAAGGGATGTGATGGTGGAAAAAAATTGGGATGAGAGGAATTTAAAAAAAAAAAAAAATCTTTTTCGTTCGCTTGCAAAGATATCTGCGTTCCCTCGCAAAACTTTTGCGTTTCCACGCAAAGATATCATTCCCTTGCATATGAGTCCCTCCGTTGTCCTCAGTGTGAAGAGATGAATCTCAAAATCATATAGCCACTACTGTAAAGGGTTCAAATATGCAGAAGATGCTGGAAAACCAAAGAATTTGCAGGACCTGAAAGATTTTTCTGATGAATCCTTGAAAAGTGTTACCATATATGCATTTACATATAAGCATTTGGCAGATGTTTTTTCCAAAGTGACTTTCATTGCATTCATTGCATCAGTTTATGCATCCCCTGCAAATCCATAACCTTAGTGTAGTGGCTTGCTTATAACCCTCCATAACAAAAGAAACAAATAGTGTGAATTAGTTACTGAAATTTGTTAGGTTCTGCATAACAAATATTGCGGAGAGATAATTTATGCACAATGACTCACTGTATTAGAAAAAAAGATCGTTCACACTACAAACTCCCCACCTATGAGGTTTGAGCCTATTACATTGGACCACCCGACTGGCAAAGCAGTCAGACATGCCATAACAATATTTGAATAAAAGCATATTTGGAGACCTTTTTAGAATATCAGTACATTTTTATTGATTTTCAAGTTTATGAAATAAAACAGCCTTAAGCATAATTCTACAAACTAAAACATTGCTTGATTTAATATGACCTCTGATGTTCCAACTGCTCAGTTTCTAATTTAATTTTTTTTTTTTTTTTTTTTTTGAGGCTCCTTAATCTCATAGTCCAGCTCCAGGGTCCTTTTATACAGAGCCCCCCTGACAGAATCTGTTTCCACCTGAATAAATAACAGACTGGTTAAAGTACATTGTTGGCCGGGGAATAACACAGACTGACAATGGCTTGTACAAAAACAGGACTGAGCTGTAAGTTCTGTGCAGGGATTCATGCACTACCGGTTTCCCTTTTCTTGAGAACCTTTAGCAAGAAGAGACTTCAGGTTGAAGGGGAGCCTGAGTATAATCACAAAATACAGGGGTTATCAACCTTATCCGACCCAGGGACCTCCTACTTTCCTAATGTATAAATACTACTCAGCTAACAAGACACATTCCCACAACTTGTTCTAACGTTATTTAAAAATTATGTAAATGTTAGGACAAAATGTTCTTACAAGGTAAAACGTTCTTAAAAGCATTCTCAGAACGTCCTTTTGATGGTATTTATTTGATGCGCAATGCTCTTGGAATGTTCTTTTGTTATCATAAAACAATATGATGTTTTTGTGCTTCATAAACATTCCCACCATTGGTCCGAACCGTTCTCATTGCGTAACCGTTCCATTACATGCAGATCCGGGCCAGTGGGATGGTTACTGTTTCATTTTCCTCTATGGGGCTGATAACAGCCACTCTTTGGAATGTAATACAAAAGTGTCAGTTGTTGCCTTGGTAATGCAATAGTTTACTGATGATATGAGATCGTGTTATGGAGGATGATCAGATATTTCTTTTAATTTTATTATAAATTTGTGTTTATGTCACTCAAATAGAGCGCTTAGCCAACTACAGAGAAATTGGTAGCCAGGAAACAGGCAAGTGACCAATCCTGAGTGGCAACGTGACTTCACAGATTCTACAAACAGGGTTTAGATAGAATTCCGGGCCGAGAACGGTTTGTAATCGTGCCTGTGCTGGGCTCAACATGAACTGTTCCTTACCATTATAAGAACCGTTCAGCCCGACGGCAGAAAAGCACCAATTGACTGAATTTTTACCCACAATCAAACTGTTCCAACTGCATATAGTATTCTCCTGTGTTGTATGTCCATATGTTATAAGCTTAATAATTAGTATCAATGCTATAATGTCTTCAAATCTCCATTGTGCTTGGTATCAAAAGAAACCTCTTTTCATTTCATAATTGATGGTATATGTTATGATAAAAATGCATCATACAGTTTTTTCCATACTTTTGTGCAAAACTGCACAAAGTCTCCAGACCACATGAACATGCAAATAGGGTGAAGAGACAACTAAGACTTTCTCCCGATGATCTCTGATTGATCTTTGTACCAAAAATGGGTATGAACTGACAGACCTTTAAGAGTTCCCTGATCAAGTACATCTTTGCTCAGACTCTTTGAGACGCTACACTTTCTGACTTTTCCGGCAACTTACTTTCTAGTTAACTTTGTTGGTGGTGTAATCTACGTGATACGCAGGTATATGCCGTATACCCAAGGTCAAGGGTTTCCATAAACCCATTTAAAAAAGCTTGAGGATACGTAACCATAAGGTAATTCGCAAAAAGCTTTGTGCTTTGTTGCTTTTACTTTCTGCCCATTTTACTATGAAAAAAACAAAACAAAACAAAAACATAAATACTGACATGATGACAGACTGGCAGGAAATGGTGCTAAACAGAAAACAAAGTCCAAACAAGGTGATATTGTAATTTACTGATCTTCCTCATCTTTCCATTATTGTTAATAATAGTTGCAACTTGCACTCTTAAATGTGCATTGAAAATCGGCAGCTGATGCTCCAGGGACCATATTCACATAACATCTAAGGCTAAATGTAGATCTTAACTGTCTGAGTTAGATGGTGATTGACAGTAATCAGTAGAAAATCAGTCCAGTCTCTCAAGCTGTAATTGTGATTTGCTTTTAAAGTCTTGTGTTGCTTATAATAAATTGATTACACACACATAAGCAGTCTTTCAGAATGCTCTCAATAGCATGTAGCCTAGATCAGATGCATACTATGTATTAGTGAGTGAGGTGGTGCTTATGGGATGTTGCTCTGGGACGGGTGAGTATTAGGGTGGGAGGGGAAAATCACAGGATACTCACAACAAAAACTAGACTACCACATCTGCACTTGTTCAGCAAAGTCAATGCAATTCTCTGCAGCCTTTAGATGCTTTTCAATGTTATTGTGGCCCTTTTAAAGTGACCCTACTTTGATATTTCTCTTAGGCTGTGGTTATCTGATTGTAATTTTGCCCTTCCCTTCCCTTCTCGTGAGATGTAGGAGAGTGGTGGAGAGTGTGGTGGGGAAGAATTAACATCTTAGACTGTCCACTTATATAATTTCTTATAATTTTTTTCTATTTCCTTGCTATTGTTCTTAGTTATTTAATATTGTACATTAATTTAAAGTATTAAACTTTTCCGTTGGTTTTTGAACCTAGACGGCAAGTGTGCCATCTCTTTCACTCCACCATGGAGTCAGGTTCGTTCCGTAGCAAGGAGTTACGGTGGAGAACATGTTGTTAGCTGTAGGCGAGCAGGTCGGTTGTGAAATATAGCCTCATCATCAAGAATGATGAGTTGCTCGACTAATCAATAGTAGAATAGTGATAAACGGAACCTTTTGTTCAGTTTTTCCGTTGGATATGCAAACAACTAAAGTTACTATTTCAAATGTACCGCCTTTCATTCCTGATGATGTTATTGAACGGGAACGCGTTTGGTTTGGTAAGATTTCTAGCCCAATCAAAACCATATTGCTAGGCTTTAAGAATGTGGCCTTAAAACATGTAATGTCATTCAGGGGGTAAGCTTTCATGTTTTCATGTTTATGAAGGAAACAAAGCTGGATATATCATTTCCAGTTGGAATGCCGGTAAGTCCTTTATGGTCTGTGCTACTTGCTGGCATAATGAAATATTTTGAATGTGGCGATATTGGCCATATGCACATTGGTTATCCTCATAAGGCTCAAGAAAGGACAAGTGGGGTTGATACAGTTGAACGTTTAGTGCGTGATGAGAATGAACAGATCGAGGAAAGAGCTGCTGAAGAAGTTGAAGTGGTAAAAAGTTTGAGTTCATCAGAAGAGGGCATGGTCAGGCTAAATGAGAATGTGGATAGAGATTTAGGGGACCAGGATATAGGGAGGTACATAAAATTGTTGAAGGAAAGAGTTTGAGGGCTGAGGCTGAAAGTATGAGTGAGATTGTAATGTTGAGTCATGAGATGTTGCAAAATCCAAAAACACAGACAGCTGAGATACCAGATGATGATGATAATAGGGTAGAGTTGAGAGATGAGGACACATTCTGCCAAATGTCAGATTTTTCTGAAACTGGATCACAAGTAGAGGACAGCCAATATATTCTCGTCAGGACTATTCTTAATGACTTTTTATATGACACATTTGGTAGAGCCGGGATCATCAAGGATTTTATTTTCCTGATGTTGAAAAAATCTGTGACGAAGCTACAACATGGTGTTGGATTGGATGTTCTAAATGAGAAAAAAAGATTTTGATTGAAATAATTCAAATAATTAAGAAAAATGGCTCAGTTGCACATGGTGTCTGTTCTCTACTTTTTCCATATGATCTTTATTATCCTTTCTTCATTTGTTGATACGGGGCTCATGAGAGTAGGCTATCTTAATATAAATGGAGCAAGGTATCAGACTACAAGAGCAGTATTGGTAGAGTATATGAAAATTAGAAATATTGACATTATGTTACAAGAAACTCATTCTGATAAATCAAATGAAATAGAGTGGTGATTATGGGGGGAAGGAAAATATGCTCTTAGTGACGGTTCAGATTTAAGTGCTGGAGTTGCTATTCTTTTTCCTAATAAGTTGACTCTTGATATTAAAGGGGTAGAGGAAGTAGAAAATGGAAGGATTTTCTGTGTGAAGGCAGAAATTGAAGGTATAAAATGTCTGTTTATAAATGTATATGCTCCTAATATTTGTGTAGAACGTATTGAACAATTTTTTTTAAGATTAAGAGGTATTTACTACAGTGTGATAAAGATAGTGATGGCTGCAGATTGGAACTGCTCTGAAAATTTTAAGTTTTATACAACCGGAGAAGAGTCTCGCTCTCCGTCAGGTCTGGTAATGTCCAATCTGGTCAAAGAGTGTGAATTGAATGATGTATGGAGGAATAGAAATAATCTGATAAAACAGTATACCTAAAATGGGTGTCAACAAAGTTAAAGGAGCCAGACTAGACAGGATTTATTTGAGCAAAAATCTTAATAACAGAGTGATTGAAGCTGCTACTCCTAGTGGGTTTTTCTCATCACCATATAGTGACAATTGATGTATTCAAAAAAAGTAACTCCTAGAGCTCACTATTACAGGCATTTTAATATAAAACTATTGTATGATGATTTTTTTTTTGTGAGAGATTTATCTCTTTATGGAAGGAGTGGAAGTTACAAAAATATATTTTTGAAAACAAGAGTCAACGATGGGAAGCTGGAAAAACGCACATAAGAACTTTGTGTCAAAATTATGAGTTTCAAATGAGATCCGGAATTAAAAATTCATTTCAGAAACTGCAAAGTTGTAACACTCGGGTAGACACTTGGACGACAGGAGACAGGATACAAATAACAGGCAGGTTTATTTCAAGAGTAGACATGGAACAGAGAGCGCTACGCGCAAACAACAACCGACAAAGACTAATGGACAGACAGGAACTTAAATACACGGAAGAACATGAGACACAGCTGCTGGTGATTAGACAAAGTGACAACAGGTGATAACTAATAAGACATAGTGAAGACTAACTAGACATGATGACACGGACTGTGACAGTACGCCCCCCCTCGGAAAGGCGCGTCCTCGCGCCGTAAGAAGAAGGAGGCGGAGGCTCTGGAGGAGGGCGTGGAGCTGGGGACAGGCAGTGTCCTGGAGAAGATGGGCACCGCCATGGTGAGGCTGGCAGAGGGAGGGGCCAGGGAGGAGTCCAGACTGTGAGGTGGGATGACGTGCTGGGGCCGATCGATGACAGCGGAACCATGGCAGTGGGCGGAGGAACCGACGGAGCTCCTCGGTCGACGGACCTCGGCGCCGCCGCCGACCCGGAAGTTTGGCGCCGAGCCGCTGGCACGCGTGACAGAGGAGCCGACGCTGTTCTGGATGACCGGAGTGACGGTGTGGTGACAGAGGACGACAGGGAGGTCGAAGGGAGGGAGGAGCTCGCTGACGGTGAAGGGGTGGTGGGTGGAGGTGTAGCCGCCAACCTGGAAGTCCGTGGCGGAAGCTGAGCGTCGACCCCCGGAGACAGAACTGGAGGATCGAGGGCGCCCAGCGGAGCTTCCGGGCTGACGGACCGAGGAGGTGATGAGGGAGCTGTGGGTCGAGGTGCAGGTGACGGGCTGTAGGGTCCAGGTGGTGACGTGGGTTCGGAGGCCGGAAGGGACGCCGGGGACTCCGCCTCAGGCTGGGCTGGGGGAGAAGCCCGAGGTGCTGGTGCGGAGCCGCACGGAGAGAGCGACGGGGGCAGAACCGAGGAGCTCGACGACAGTCGTGGTGGCCACGGATGCAGGGGACTGGTTGTCACCAGCGATGAAGACGGGATAGGGGAGACAGGCAGGCTTCCGAACAGGAACGGTGCAGACGAGGTTTTGAGGGCGGGGATCTGGGTGGGGACTGGATCCGCTGCCCACCAGTTGATGGTACTCAGGTGGGCTCCTGGTTCTGTGCTGGACTGCCCCGCGTGCTGCAACTCCGGGGCTCCGAAGTCGTCCATCCCCTCGCTGACCTCGGTGCGCACCCCGGGCTTCCAGGCTGGGACGGAGCGATATTCTCCCCGGATCGCCCAGAGCATTCCCGCTAAATGGGGCCGTGCCTCCGGGCTCAGCAGCCACGCCGCAGTGGGTAAGTCCATCTTTCCCTTTCTTCTTCTTTTTTTTTTTTTTTTTCTCGTTATGAGAGGTCGGTTGTTCTGTAACACTCGGGTAGACACTTGGACGACAGGAGACAGGATACAAATAACAGGCAGGTTTATTTCAAGAGTAGACATGGAACAGAGAGCGCTACGCGCAAACAACAACCGACAAAGACTAATGGACAGACAGGAACTTAAATACACGGAAGAACATGAGACACAGCTGCTGGTGATTAGACAAAGTGACAACAGGTGATAACTAATAAGACATAGTGAAGACTAACTAGACATGATGACACGGACTGTGACAAAAGTGAAATAGAAAAAAAATTGAGAAAAAGTTAATAATAAATGAAAGTGGGTATATGCAAAGGACTGGTATTAGTAAAAAACAGTTGGAACTGAAATATTTGTTGCTAAAAACTAAAAGTACTTTGATAAGGTCACGTTATTGTTCGGTTAAAGAAATGGATGCTTCTACAGCTTTTTTCTTTAATTTTGAAAGAAATTCTGTAAAACAAAATACTGCTTCATTTGAGGCGTTCCGATGGAACAATAACGGAGAACCCAAAGGAAATGAGTATTGCTGTCGAATTTTATTCTCAGCTTTTTAAATCAGAATATTGTGATAAGAGTGCTGATGAATTGTTTAAGGATTTGCCACAATTGCAAAATGAGCAGAAAAAGACTGTGGACTGTGATATAAGTCTTTATGAACTTACAAATGCAGTTAAAAAGGGGACGTTCACCTGGAATTGATGGACTCACTAAAGAATTTTATCATCATTTTTGGGACATTATAGGAGAGGACTTCCTTGACGTGGCAAAAGAGTGCTTTGAAATCGGCATTCTGCCAGGTAGCTGCAGAAGAGCAGTCGTATCGCTGTTGCCCACTTTTAAAGAACTGTCTCTGCCCTATGTACTGACTATAAAATATGTACACAAAGTGTGTATAGCAAACAGACTGAAAAGATATCTGGATACAATTATCCACAGTGATCAAACTTACTGTGTCCCTGAAAAGTCTATGGACAACCTTTTTCTGGTAAGAGATATCATTGATTTAAGCATGAAAGAAAATGTCAATTTTGGGTCGCTATCCTTAGATCACAAAAAAGCCTTTGACAGGTTTGATCATTAATATCTTTTTAAGAGTCTAGCTTTTGGATTTGGAGAAAATTTTATTTCATGGGTGAAATTGTTAGATTGCTATGTCTTTGTTTCGGTGAATGTGGGAGGAAGGTTGAGTGCTCCAATTCCTGTAAAGAGAGGAATCAGGCAAGGTTGCCCAATTTCTGGTCATCTATATGTAATTGCTATTGAGCCATTATTGAAGAGAATAAGGGAAACCCTTATACAATACCAAATCAAGTCAGATATAATAAAATTGTACTGTCTGCATATGCAGATGACAGAAGAGTGTTTTTAAATGGAGAAGAGGATATAAATAGCCTAAAGAATTGTCTGAAAACATATGCAAATGCATCTACTGCTAAATTCAATTAGATTAAAAGTGTAGGTTTTGCATTAGGTCTATGTGAAGGGTTACCAGTGTTACCAGGAGGCTTAACATGGAAGAGTGAAGCTCTCAAAGTTTTAGGAATCTTTTTAGGTAAGTTTCAATTAAAAAAACTGTGAGGGACTGCTGGAAAAGGTTGAGGCACGATTGTCTAGGTAGAATTGGCTATTGCCACAGTTAAAGGGAGAGTTTTGGTTGCGAATAACTTTGCTGCCAATTTAATGGTAATTGAGGCACCAGAAAGCCTAGTTTCCAAAATACAAAAAAGACTGAAAAAAGAACTTTTTTTTTTTTTTTTGGAATGGTAAGCACTGAGCTGCAAAACAGTTTTTACCTCCTTGTGAGCGAGGGCATGGTCTGATGGACATAAGGAGCAAGATTCAAGCTTTTCATCTCCAAACTGTGCAGAGAATTATATATTGAACAGACTTGATGTGGAACCAAACTGGAGGTGCAATCTTGAGGGGAATAATTGGATTGAACTATGATGTACAGCTGTTCTGGATAAAACTTCAAGAAGTGGACTTAACAAAGAGTACTCCGTTTTATCATGTAGTGTTAGAAGCATGAAAAAGACTTCAATACTAGAAGAGATTTTGAGGTTTCTAAGTAGTTATGGAAGAGCCAATTCTCTACAATCCAGTGATTCAAGGTGTGCTTATATCTTCAAGAAGTGTCCAAACTAATATACTGAGGAACAAATGCTGAAAATTACGGGATGAACCATGATGGTTGGAAGTCTCTGGAGGAGGTTATGGAATTAACTGGATTGCGTTCTAAACGGTTGGCAACAAGAGTTGTAAAAGAGGTTCAAACTTCACTGCCTGGACATTACAGACAAGTAATGATTCAGAGGAGTGCTTTGAATGAACAGATTGACGTTATTCACGTAAAGAAATATCTAAGAAAGTGTTATACACATTATGTGAGAAAACTGTTCATAAATAGGCACTAAAAAAGTGGGAACCATTGAGGCGGACAAGGCAGTTCGGGATGATTTTTTCCCTTGAGAGATCAATGGAAGATCCTATAAAAGTATCCAGTAGAGAAGCGAACCGCAGATCTGCTATGGAGAATAATTAACTGTGCAATAGCTACAAACAGATATGTGTCTCATCTTAATCCAGCAGTAAGGGGAGAAAGTAATTTCTGTGGTGAAGAAGACACTGGAACATCTTTTTTTTTGCTTTTTTGCATTGTAAACATTTAGAAGGACTATTTATACTGTTAACAGAATGGTTTAGAGGGTTAGGAAAAGATTTCTCTGAATGTGTTAAATAGTGAAGTGTAAAATATAAGGTCTCAAAAAAGTCTCAAAAAATATTGTGTCTTTTAAATTGTCTTGGGTTAAATTAATTATAAATTATAGGTGCAGTGAACCCTGAAGAGATGATGAAAGGTTTAATTGCAAGCAGACTAAAGAATGAATTTGCTTACTATAAATTGGTGGGAGATTTGAAAACCTTTTGAGAAGAATGGTGTAGGAGAAATGTTGTGCAGTGTATATGAAGAGCAACTCGTGGTGCATTTTTAATTTGGGTGATTTAAGGAATTAACTGTGACATGGTGACGTTTTCATTTTAATTATTCATATGATAAAGAATTTAATATAAATGTAATCAAGTGTTTTCATATTAAAGATTTGTTAAACCTCTCTTTCTTTACTTTCTTTATTCTGTATAAAATCTTTGCTTAGTTTAGATGTATGCAGGGACGTGTCTAAAGGGGGTTAAACTAAAGGCAAAATAATCTTTTTCCAAACAACAACATGTCGTCGTAAACACTGAAATATGAGGTTTAAAAACCTTCACACACACACAAACATTCAATGTTTGTATTGAGAATAAAGCAAGTTATGACTAATTAATGCCTATGTGGTTATTTAGTAGAACAGAACTGTGTTGTCCAGTCCATGCAAAATACAAAATGATTTCCAGGCTCTTGTGCAGTGCTACATTTGATATCATCTGTATTAGGGCACAAGCAATTGCATAAGATTTTATAAATCGTGCTTAATGTTTTCTATGCCAGCATTTATTTCCAGTTGACTTTTCTTATTTCCTTGGATGACAGAATTTTAATATTTTGGGTGAACTACTCCTTTTAAGATAAATTTTTCAATCTTACCAGAAACATTGTGAGATCAATATTTATGAAATGGTTTCATGATGTTATTTGTATTAATACTGAATAACTTATATTAACTATTTTCTATTTTGTTTATAAATAAATTGTAAATTACCTCTGCCTGCTTTGCCGTGGCCTACTGAATTTCCCTCAACTATTTATGACACATACACTCAGCCATATGGACTCACATCACAGTTAATAAATATGAAGTCACGTACACATACCCTAAATCAAAGAGCTCTGTTTGGAGGAGGCAGCACTCTGGACGCCATCCATCATGACTCGCCCCTGATTGCTGGCAAGTGCCAGTTCCTCTGCCAGGGTGAATTCCCTCTCTCTGGTTTCTTCATTTCACACTTTTTCTCTCACTTTCTCTTTGCTACAGATGACACGTGTTTGTGAGAATGTGCGCGCAATAAGAATAAAGGGGTTGTGGTAAATATTCACCACTTTAAGTTATTGAGTTATGTTTTTGTATTTTGTCTTTATCTGCTGCGAAGATTTTGTGGAACTGGAATTTAATCTAATGATTATAAATAATTATTTTACACTACAAACCCTTTCACAGGACCACTATATTATATGTGTAAAATTAAACTTTGATATTATTGTAATAAGGTTTGGTGTGTTTTTGAAAGAAGTTTCTTATGCCAAGGCTGCATTTATTTGGTGAAATATACAGTAAAAACAGTAATATTGTGAAATATTATAAGAATTTAAATATTTTATTTGAATATATTTTAAAATGTAATTTATTCCTGTGATATTAAAGCTGAATTTTCAGCATCTAGTCTTCAGTGTCACATGATCCTTCAGAAATCATTCTAATATACTGATATGTTGCTCAAGAAACATTTCTCATTATTATCAATGTTGAAAACAGTTGTGCTGCTGAAAGGTTTTGAGGAAACTGTTATTGTCAAGTTGTGGTTGCAGCAAGGATGAGAGAAGGCTGGATATAATCACAGCAATAGACACTTATTAAACACTAATCCAAAGCAACAAATATTCAGGATATTAAACAAAGCAAAACAACAACCAGAATACACGGAAGAGATCGGACAATAAACAGAATAAACACCAGGCTTAAATACACAGCGGGAATATCAACGAATATCAATTTTTATTTTAAATGACCCCGATTTTTTTGAACAGTGTGTATGTGTAGTCAATATTTACTGTGTGTGTTTATCCTGTGCATATGCAAATATAAGTTATTTTTTTATTCTGAACATTGTTTTCAAATCAATATTTTTCTCCCTTACATAATTCTCATAATCCTTAAAATAAATGACTTAAGATATTAAGTCTTGTTTTCCAAAAAATCTATCAAAATTTAGTGAGGTTTATGCTTAATACAAGGAAAAGTTAACACACTGAAATCAATAACAGAAGAAAAAAAAAAGAGTACATATAGCGATAACAGCATTGTTACATATGTTATGTATTTACTATAGTAATAACTAGAAATTATGCATAATTACCTGCAATTAACCCTAACCCTATAAGTACATGTAGTTTATTGTCATTACTCAGTACTTAAATGTATAATTACACTGTAATACTGACCGGAGGAGGTGTGGCTTTGAAGAGCACTCTGAAGGGAAGCTTGCTTGCTGTTGCTAGCCTCTCAGAAATTGCCTACCCTACCTTTAACTTTTTGTTTCAATAGAAAGTACATCAATACAGCAAAGAAAACATTCCAATCCCAAAGCTCTGGAGATTTATATATATATATATATATATATATATATATACACAGTATATGATCTTATTCCCAGGTTTAGGACTCTCTGAGATGGTAGTTGATGCTTAAGGCTTCAGTTCTTCTTCCTAATCTTTGCTGAATCCTGACAGGTAATTAAAAGTGGATGGGTATGGGTATTGGGATCAAGTGCCTCATAATTCCTCATTATCTTCTCAAAGCAGATATTTACCCTCTGGAAACATCTCTCTGTACTAACAGTACTCGTCCCTTACTGACCCTAGAACTGGAAGACACTTCTCCTTCTGAATCCTGGCTGACGTTAATTAGAAATGACTATAGCATATTGTCTACCGGGAAAAAATGGACATTGATGTGTTTAAATGAATTGCATAAAAATTTTTGTACATTCATTCTTTATCAGTTCTGAGCCATTTTTTTGTCTTTTTTAAACTACCTGGTGCCAGATTTTGTTTGTTTGTTTGTTTTGTGAATGTATATGAAGTCAGTTCCCCTCAAATTAACAGGTGTTTATCAAATTAACAATATGGAGCTGATAATAATTAGATTGCATGTTTAATGTTTTTGAAAGAAATCTCTTATTCTCACCAAGGCTACATTTATTCGATTAAAAAAAAAAACAATACTATTATATTGTTAATACTGTTGTATTGTTATTATATTAATATTACTATAACTTAAAGGGATAGTTCACCAAAAAAATGAAACTTCTGTCATCATTTACTCACGTTGTTCCAAACCTGTATTCATTTCTTTGTTCTGCTGTACACAAAGGAAGATATTTGGGAGAATGTTTACAGATCTCGCCCCCCATTGACTACCATAGTATTTTTTTTCCTACTATGGTAGTCAATGGGTGTAACCAATCTGCTTGGTTACTATCCCTTTAAAAGAACTCTGATTGTTTTCAAAATTAAATAAAATAATTTTTTATGTTAATGTAAGTCAGTTCCCCTTAAATTCACACAGGTGTAGTGCCCTTTCAAGGGAACAAGCTGCGTCGTGAATGACGCTGTGGGAACGCTTCGCGTGAGTGCGTCATGAAGCATTTGTGCAATCAGTCCAATGGTGTGACGGGACCTCAGAGGCGGGTGACGTCATGACCAGGAAACTATAAAGCACGCTCAAACATTGCAACACCAGCTTCTGTGTCTTCAGCAGCACTATATGTGAACACATCTGTCTTATTTGGTGTTGTTTGTCTGTATATATATATATATATATATATATATTGTAATACCTACCCTTTTTAAAAGTATTACTCTGAGGGAGTTCAACAGATATTCAATCGGTCCTGAAAATTATAACCACTTCACCAAACAAATATACCTTTTCCTTTTCCATTTATTCACACCAGTGCACATAATTACCAACAAAACAATGACCAATAAACAAATGACTTTGTCTTTGTTACTGTATATTCAAAAAATGAAACTTATCGTCAATGATCAACTTTGGATTAGCTGGAATGATGAACGATGAGATGAATATAAGTCCACGATGTACTCTGAGAGTGATGCAATGATATAATCCAAGGCGGAAGAGGTGAAGACAGTCAATGTTGTTTCACATCTGCTCTTTTAGTACTGATCTCGCTGAGCTGAACGCTGAGTTGTGTAGGCCACGCGCCGAAGTCTTGCTACTGCGCGCTCTTTCCCCATTTCCTTGCTATTTGTGCTACATTGGAGATGTGCATGAGTACAATCGTGACAGCAATGAATCAAACCATGAACTGGAATGAAATAAAAAGTTCTTTCAACAAAAGAAAGCAAAATAGTTCACATCAGTCAATCTTTTTAAAAAATACAACAAGTTATAGTCGGCCAATACTCACATTGAGCGTAAACTCTCAAAGAGTTCTCAAAACAGGACATTAACATGAGTAGATATAGGTAGCGACAGTTCAACCATCCATGTGGTTTCCCTCTACCAAACGACTTGACTTGCTCCGTACATAACTAGGGCTTATATCTGGTAGCTATTGTGCACTAGCGCCCTCAAGCGGCTCCTAATGGAATTACCCTTGACCCAGATACTTCAATTCAAAAGAAAAAATTACAATAAAAAAAAAATTGGTAACATTTAGACTGTTACAATATATATATATATATACATATTCATGAGATGGCTACCAAGCAGCAGAAGCAGTTTAGATTGTAGATTGTGTTGTTTGTTTGAGTAAGGAGCACACACAGTCAGCATTCGAGGGTGCTGGCTGTGTGCATTGCAAACAGCTTCGCTTGCGGACGCTCTGTTCCCACCTGGCACTGTTTGATGAAAGTGCTCAGGCTCTTGGTGCAGGTCCTGCTGATGTTGAGGCATAGCTACGATCTAGGCATCCCCCGGCTCATAGGCTCTGGTCTTTCCACTGAGGTCATTGGTACCATCCTTCGCTCCAGAGCTCCCTCCACGATGAAGCTGTACTCCTTGAAATGGAAATTGTTCACTTCTTGGTGCAGCGATCGTCAGCTAGACCCAGTTAACTGCCCGGTTGGTCCAGTACTAGAGTTTCTGCATGAACGATTTACTGCAGGGTTATCCCCATCCACATTGAAGGCCATTGTGGCGGCCTTAGCTGCTTACCACGTTCCTTTGGGTGGTTTATCTTTGGGGAGAGACCGATTTGTTACACGTTTCTTTCATGGCACTCTGAGGCGGAGGTCTGCTGTGCGGACACGGGTAACGGTATGGGATTTGTCCTTGGTGTCCAAGGTCTTGCCCTGGCTCCCTTTGTGCCAATTGAGGAGGTGCCTGTCAACTCTTAAAACGTTATTCCTCCTGGCTATCACTTCTCTTAAAAGGATAGGAGATTTGCAAGCTTTGTTGGTTTCCCTGTCATGCTTGGAGTTTGCGCCCGTGATGGTGAAGACTTTTCTCCATCCTAGACAGGGTTATATTCCTAAAGTTCCCACTAATGCGGCTAGATCTATTGTGCTGCAAGCCTTTTGTCCTCCTCCCTTCAGGGATCCAGACCAGGAACGCAATAATTTGCTTTGCCCAGTTCGAGCATTGAATGCTTATGTCCACAGAGCTGCCCTGTGGCGTAAAACTGAACAACTGTTCATTTGTTTTGGGTCGTCTAGCAAGGTGTCCCCGGCATCTAAGCAGAGGATGAGTAAGTGGATAGTCAAGGCTATATCACTTGCTTACAAATCAGCCAGTCAACATTCCCCTATGTCAGTTCGAGCCCATTCCACATGAAGTATGGCTGCCTCTGAAGCTCTTCTCTCCGGAGTATCTTTACATGACATGTGTGATGCGGCAGGCTGGTCCTCGTTGCATACATTCATGAGGTTTTATGATCTTGACCTGAGCTCCACTAGACAGACATTGGTCATTATGGTGGTGTGGGGAATGTCTTGGTTACGACTCTAACCTTAGTTTCCTGAAGAGGGAACGAGACGCTGCGTCACCCTGCCATACTTCCGGCATGCCCGTCAGCAACTACTTCAGACTTTTCAAAGCTGCCATTGCACTGTTTGAGCGTGCTTTATAGTTTCCTGGTCGTGACGTCCCCTGCCTCTGACGTCCCGTCACACCATTGGACTTATTTCACATGTGCTTCATGGTGCACTCACACAACGCGTTCCCATAGCGTCATTCTCGGCGCAGCGTCTTGTTCCCTCTCCAGGGAACGTCTAGAAACGTCTCGCTTGAGAGCCCAATCATCTCCACTTAGTAAAAAACAAGCCAATGAGAATTGGCCAGTGAGATTTACATGCCGGGCCCCTCCCCCGGCATCCGGGTATAAATAGAGCCGGCATTACTCACTTCATTCATGCTTTGCTGAGGAGCCGAAAACTGATCTCGGCCACTCAGCATTGACTCAGTGCTATGGCAAGGGGACGTAACGTCTCAGTTCCCTCCTTCAGGGAACGGGGGTTACATTAGTAACCTAGGCGTTCCCTATCAGTCAGTCACGTTCAACGTTACGTCGGACTGACGTCATGGGATCCCCTGGAAAACGCCATAGCAACCGAGCCACGCTACGAGCGTCGGGGAAGCAGATGCTGGCAGGCCTAGGCGTGCCACCTGCAAGTGCAACCGCAAATGTCGTAACCCTCCAGCGTCCGGAACAAGCCCTACAATGTCTTCCATACCAGAGGAATGGAGAGGACAGGGTCTTACTCAGGAGATGGTCGAAGCTGTTGTTTCTTACCTCAGGGGAAGAGTGTTTCGGTGACTCAACTCCCACATTTTTGCAGCCATGACCCAAGAACGCTGGGAAAGCGTCCCTCTTGGGGAAGCTACGGAGACCACACCCTGCCCGAAGGGAGGTAAGGTGTGGAGCACATATGCACTGACCTGCTGGGCAGTATCTGCATATGGAGGGCTCCCTGAGGAAGGTCCTACCCAGTCTGGGGAGGAACGCTACACCTCAGGGGCAGGGCTGGCCGCCCAGGGAAGACACGGGTTTACCCTCGGGGAAACCGTACCGTGGACCATACACATATGGGATTACCCGCAGGGAACCACAAACATATGGGCATCTAGCCCAGTACAAGGACTGACCACTGGGGGCATGTACACGAGTACTGGACCTGGCGTCTGATGCCTCCGCCGCATCTGACTGCCGAAGGATGCAGGAGGAACTCCACAGGGTTCAGCTGCTGGGGAACTGACTGAGGAGTAAACCAGCGCTCGCATCTCCTCGTGAAAGGAGAATGGCTCAGCAAGCGGTCTCCCGTGGCTATCTAGCTGTAGACAGCACACGAGAGGACACCGGGTCCACTCGGAGGTTATAAAACCTGGCGAATGTGTTCGGTGTCGCCCAGCCCGCAGCTCTGCAGATGTCTGCCAGAGAGGCGCCGCGCGCCAACGCCCAGGAGGAGGCAACACCCAGAGTGGAGTGTGCTCTCACCCCTAGGGGGCACGACTCGCCTTGGGAATGGTATGCCAAGGCGATGGCATCCACTATCCAGTGGGCCAACCTCTGTTTGGAGACAGCCTTCCCTCTCTGCTGTCCTCCAAAGCAAACAAAGAGCTGCTCGGAGCTTCTCAAGCTCTGCGTGCGGTCCACGTAAGCGCGGAGAGTGCGAACAGGACATAGCAACGCAAGGGCTGGGTCTGCCTCCTCCCGGTTTAGCCTCCTAGCGCCTCTCAAGAACCTGATGATCAGATCGTGCTTTCCCAGTGGACTGCCATTGACCACATCGTGATGTGCTGTGATGGCGGCCACATAGACCTTCAAGGTGGAGGGGGACAGCCTCCGCTCCAAACCACTTTGAAGGAAGGAAAGCACTGAACTGACCAGGCATCACCAAGCAGCGAAGAGACTCCACTTCAAAGCATAGGCGTGCCTCGTAGAGGGAGCTCTAGCCGAAGTGATCGTGTCAACTACCGCGAGCGGTAGGCCACTTAAGTCCTCCGCGTCCCGTCCAGGAACCACACGTGGAGGTTCCAAAGGTCGGGACGCGGGTTCCATATGGTGCCCCGTCAATGAGAAAGCAGGTCCTTCCTCAGGGGAATTCGCCAGGGAGGGACTGTCACGAGGAGCATGAGTTCCGGGAACCAGGTCCGGTTGGGCCAGTATGGCGCAACTAGCAAGACCTGCTCCTCGTCCTCCCTGACCTTGAACAGTAGCTGTGCAAGAAGGCTCACTGGGGGAAACGCATACTTGCGTAGGCCCCAGGCCAGCTGTGAGCCAGTGCATCCGTGCCAAGGGTCCCCTTGGTCAGGGAATAAAACCACTGGCAGTGAGCAGATTCCTGAGAGGCAAACAGGTCTACCTGTGCGTCCCCGAATCTGCTCCAGATCAGCTGGACCACCTGGGGGTGGAGTCTCCATTCCCCCGGGAGCGTGAGCTGTCGTGAGAGCGCGTCGGCCGCACGATTGAGCTCGCCTGGGATATACATGGCGCGCTGACTCCAGAGGAGAAGGTGGCGGGCGAGTTGCGACATACGGCGTGAGCGTAGACCACCCTGATGGTTGATGTACGCTACTGCCGATGTGTTGTCCATCTGGACCAGTACATGCTTGCCCTGCAGCAACGTCCGAAACCGGCGCAGGGCCAGCAGTACTGCTAGCAACTCGAGGCAATTGATATGCCACTGCTGGTGGGGTCCTGTCCAGGAGCCCGACGCAGCATGCCCATTGCACACAGCAACCCAGCCGGTGGTGGAGGCATCTGTTGTGACAACAACATGCCTGGACACTTGTCCTAGAAAGGCAAGGTCCGACCACGGGCTGAATGTTTGGCGACAGCTCGGCGTGATGACCACACGGAGCTTGCCATGGTGCCATGCCCACCTCGGGACTCGGCCGTGTAGCCAGTGCTGAAGTGGTCTCATATGGAGAAATCCGAGCGGCGTGACCGCGGCTGCGGATGCCATATGCCCCAGGAGCCTTTGAAAATGTTTCAGTGGGACCACTGTTTTCTGCGAGAACGAATTCAGGCAGCTCAGCACCGACTGTGCACGCTCGTTGGTGAGACGTGCCGTCATGTTGACCGAGTCCAGCTCCACACCGAGAAAAGAGATCCTCTGTGCTGGACAGAGTTTGCTCTTTTCCCAGTTGACCCGAAGCCCCAACCGGCTGAGGTGCGTGAGCACCAGGTCCCTGTGTTCTCACAACTGCTCTTGGGACTGGGCCAGAATGAGCCAGTCGTCGAGGTAGTTGAGGATGCGAACGCCCACTTCCCTGAGTGGGGCAAGGGCCCCCTCCGCGACTTTGGTAAAGACACGGGGGACAGGGACAGCCCGAAGGGTAGGACCTTGTACTGGTATGCCCGACCCTCGAACGCAAAGCATAGAAATGGTCTGTGTCAAGGGAGGATCGAGACATGGAAGTACGCGTCCTTCAGGTCGATTGCTGCAAACCAATCTTGTGCGTGAATGCATGTGAGCATGCGCTTCATGGTGAGCATCTTGAACGGGAGCTTGTGCAGGGCCCGATTCAAGACATGCAAGTCCAAGATTGGCCGTAACCCTCCGCCTTTCTTGGGTACTATGAAGTACGGGCTGTAAAACCCTGACTTCATCTCGGCTAGTGGGACCGGCTCTATTGCATCCTTCGCCAACAGGACCGCAATCTCCTCCCACAAGACAGTGGCATCTCTGACGCGAGGTCGGTCGCAGCACGCAGTTCTTGCAAAACCCCTGGGTCCGAACTACCCTCGTGCAGCTCTTTGAGAGCTTTCGCCTGATGGACTTGCAAGATTGCCATGGCGTGCAGGGCGGAGGCCGCCTGTCCAGCGGCGGAGTAAGCCTTAGCGGCAAGAGCCGCTGTCATCTTACCCGCCTTGTACGGGAGACGCGGACGATTCCGCCAGGTGGCAGCCGACTGCGGACACAAGTGAACCGCAATCGCCCGTTCCACCTGTGGAATTTCTACGTACCCCTTGGCGGCCCAAGGGATGAGATGTGATGCGGGGAACCTCACGAGAAGGACCCGCACCAGCACTCGGCAACTCGACTGCACATGGCATTGTGGAGGAGTGGGAGGTTCGTGGGGGCTGACCTGATGAAGAAGCTCCCACTGTAACCCTCAGACCTCCCAAAGTGCTAACCATCCCCGCAGCTCTCCCTTGGAAAGTCACGGGGGATTAAAATTGCTTTTGTTGCTCAAGTCTCAGTTTCTTTGTAGAGATGAGAGGGAGATCAGTTGGACCAATCGGCTCCGAAGCAAAAGTATGAATGAAGTGAGTAATGCCGGCTCTATTTATACCCGGATGCCGGGGGAGGGGCACGGCATGTAAATCTCACTGGCCAATTCTCGTTGGCTTGTTTTTTACTACGTGGAGATGAGTGGGCTCTCAAGCGAGATCCCATGACGTCAGTCCGACGTAACGTCGAACGTGACTGACTGATAGGGAACTAAGGTTACAGTTGTAACCGAGACATTCATCACATTAACAATATGGAGCTGATGATAATTAAATTTTATCATAGAAAAAATAGAATGAAATGTTCAGTTAATTTCATGTGTTAACTTAGTCAAAGTACTTTATCTTAATTGTGAACATGGTTATTTTTGTGAAATATACTAAAAAAAGTGTTTGTGCAGGTTTGATATTTTGTTTTGTAATGCAGTGACATTCATACATTTTTAACTGTAACTGAAGTGTCCAAATACATTTTGGTGGCAATGCATTTTGTGTGATTTAGTGGACCCAAAATTGCCAGCAATACAATTCTGCTGTAAGTGCACTGATCAATTTGTGGCTCCTCTGTGTATTAGAGTGGAGAACACCCAACAGTGCATGTGTTTCTTTCAGTGTGTGTCATGTTTCATTTTGATAATGGCCATTGGTTGCGAGTGGATGCAGTGAGCAGGAGATGTGTAGTGTCAGTACAGCAGGTTGATTCTTTCTTGCCGTGCGTATGCCGTGGTGCAGTGCTCATCTGTTCGAGTTAGCCTCCTCTAGAGTCCATGTTTCTGAGTTTGATGTCAGTCTCTAAGGTAGATCCTACAATACCTAAATGGGTTATGAGCCTGAAAACCTTGTTTCTCATACGTGGGGAAAAAGGAGAGAGCACAGAATGAAAGTAGCGCACCATATGGTCTCTTAATCCAACCAAACATGCGCAGTCATCACTCCTTGGTTTTGAACGTGCTGTAATTTGATTACTGTTGGAGAGAAATATCCAGTTGAGAGTTTAGTGGTTTGAAATTTATGATCTCTCTACAGTATAGGCCTGGGGGGTTGCAAATTAATGTTTGTGTTTTACACTGATTATTCATCATAATGAAATAACATGTAAGGTCATGTGAACGTGTGTTTTTATCAAGCCATAAATGTTTCAAGTAAAACTCAGCTCTGCATATAAATTCTTTTAACGTCATTCTGGCACTTTATTCAATGCGCATGTCATGTGAAGACAATTTCCATCTCACATAAACCATTCTCAGGTTTTTTTAATGAGTTGTTTTTTGAGAGTTACCAATGTCTTTTGTTTTTTCCTGTGCTGTGCATTATAGAAATATTGCTGTTAAAATTGCTTGTAAAATATTAGTGAATAATATTATACAATCATAACTATTATATATTTATATATAATGTATATTTGTATATTTGTACAATTATATATAGATAGATTAATAATTAATATTATAGCATTTTTTATATAACTACATATTACAAATTATTTATATATTTGTATTACTATTAATTATATATGTATATAATACAATTATAGATAGATAGATTTGATATATGCATTGGCATCAATACATGTTATTTCGTCAGAATGCGCTTGGGCTGGGCTGTCAATGGGGATGATTTTTTGGGTCTGGATGGTGGAGTTAAGAGTTTTGTCTGCCCGTGAATCTTAAAAGGTACTTAGGTTTTGGAGCAGAGGCATTCACTGTGTGATTAAAATGCAGCTCACATGAAAAGTTTGCACTTTGTCATGCTGAAAATCTTTTATTTGCCGAGAATTTCAAGCAATGATAGCCAAAGGATCATGGTCTTAACTGGGGGTTTAAATCGGGCGAGTGCATCAGCAGAGACATTATTGTTTCTCAGTGCACCATAAATAACTAGGACTTTGGCTCAGATCTCTGAAGGGCTGTGCGGATGGGGACGTACTGAAGTCACTGCTGCAGTTTACATGCTGCATAAGCAGAAACATGTGCATTCAAAGCATGTCTCTCTTCCTCTCTTCGCTTGTTTTTCTCTTTTTCTCTCTCTTTCTCTCCTCCCTCTTTCAGTTCCTCTCCTCTTTGCCTTTGATGTGCTAAACAATAAATGATTTTATTCCCTGCTCGCTTGTGCAGCTTATTTCTGAGAATCTAGAGGGACAGACGTTTGCCAGTTCTGTGTCCGTAAGCAAACTTTGAGGGACTTGGATAAAACTTTTGGGTGCAAAGTTTGGAAGGTTATTTGAGATCAGGTTTTGACATCCTGGTTTTGATCAAAAGCGGATGTCCGCAGACTTTTGTTCTTACTTCAAAGCCTGAAGAAACCTCATGAATGGACCAGTCGACTTTTCATCACACATGTAGGCTATCTGTAGGCACACATACAAAATATAAAAACACTGATTCCCTTAATTTAGCTACTGTTTGTTGTATTTGATAATAAGAAGGATTTTTTTTTTTTTTCATTCTCCTTTGAAATTATAGGTAGAAAAATCAGTCTCAAAAGTGGCTGTATGTAAGAATTGTCATGCATTAATCAATTTTTTTTTTCCAATGTGTGAACAGCTTGCAACGAAACTGGAAAATCAAGACCTTCCCTGACTTCCTAGTTTGTCTATGAAAGCCTGTAGGCTGATTTTTATGTGAAGGACTCGGGTCGCTTTTGCCATGAAATTCAAAAGGATGTGATTTTACGCGCACTCCTGAGAGCCTCTCTTCTGTTCTATGACACATGAAACAAATGCTTGTATACAGTTCAGGATAATGTCAAAAGAGCTATTCTATACATTAATGTCAATGTTTCATGCAAAGAAAAGGGATTAATTCAAAGCGGATCTGTAATGTATCCGCTGATAGACGCCTGCTTTCAAATGCTCCTGTGTGTATCTGTGTAAGCGCTCAGTGAAGAGCTTCAAAGATGTCTATTTACAACATGTTTTTGAAGTGTTGATCATTGTAGCCAATTACAGACATATCTGTTGAATACGTGAACATAATGACCAATCAGAGGAGCTTAAGGATCCGCTCAACAGCGCTCAAAATGCTCTGGGGAAATGCTGGTATTGTCACATTTTTAAAATTTGTGTTCCGACTTGGTACTGAAGTCGGTACTTTTGACAACCCTTCCATCCATCCATCCATCAATACAGTAAAACCGAACAGTTTAAACTAATTAAATGAAATGAGTCAAATACTCCATTGTACTTAATACAAAAAAGGGTAACACTTTACAATAAGGTTCAATAGGCAACATTAGTTAACAACATTAGTTAACATGAACTAATAATGAACCGCACTTATACAACATTTATTCATCTTGGTTGATTTCAACCTTTACAAATACATTATTAAAATCTTTTTTAATATTATTTAATGCACTGTGAACTAACATGAACAAATAATGAACAACTGTATTTTCATTAAGTAATGTTAATGAAGATGAATAAATACAGTAATAAATGTATTGCTCATGTTTAGTTCACTAATTAACTAATGCTTAACTAATGAACCTTATTGTAAAGTGTTACCAAAAAAAGTTATGTGAACACAAATTCTGATATTAGGAAGCGGAACTTAAAATGAGTTTCTAGTTTTGGATTTCTAGTTCCCAGCATGCTTTGTGACAGACTGTGTAAGGAGAATACATGTTGAAATTAAGTGTTACATTTGTGTGTTTTTGCACAAGATTAATATAGGGGGAGATGTGTTATTGTTTAGTGCTGTTATTTCAGAATTTAAAGGCGTTTTTGTTATGTTGAAGTTTTGTAGGGTGGTAAGGAGTAGTTCCTGCGGTAAGGTCAAGAATGGGCCGCAAGACTTCAAAGCCTAATACACTATGTGTAACGGTTCGCATAAATATATAGTGATCGACTCTTTGATGGTTACATTGGCGCATGCTAGTGTGCTGACGCTAACTTGAATATTTAGAGGTAATCTGTGTCTAAAAAAGTTTTGAGTATTCTGAACTTATCACCTATCTATCTATCTATCTATCTATCTATCTATCTATCTATCTATCTATCTATCTATCTATCTATCTATCTATCTATCTATCTATCTATCTATCTGTCTATCTATCTATCTATCTATTTATCTATTTATCTATCTATCTATCTATCTAGATTCCAATGTCAAGTCATGTTCATAGTGATTTAAACAATAGAATATGTTCCAAAGTATTCAGCTCAGTGTTTTTTAAACTATAGTATTTCGTATAAAATGACTTTTCAATTAATTCAGCCTCAATTAGCTCTCATTGTGACAGCTACATTACATAGTGTGACAACATGCCCCGGCAAACATCAGTGTGTGATAAAAATGATGTATCTTTTTTTTTTCCTGGCCACTGGCGACGCACATGTTCAAAAGGTTTTTGAAGTCAAAACTTTTGTGCATATACAGAAATAGACTTTCAAAAATAAACCTACCCTGAGAAATGATCACTGGAGGAAAAAGTGTCTTTCCCTATTGTTAAAATGATCACAGACTCACACTGAGTGCTATTTATTGTGGAAAATAATCGTATATACAATTATAGTGCAATCCATTTCTTCTTAATATTGTCTGTGACATACGTCTCTCTTTATTCAAGCACACAGAGGACATTTGTAATACCCTCACGGTGATTTCACAAACCATTTCTCTCTTGAAATGTGGAATTATCGACATGTTAATTCTTTTGGACAGATTAGCGCTGGCCCATAGTTCTAAGTCAAATTGCATTATTAATAGAAGAGAATAATGTGCATTTTCCCTAAAGAGACATGTCTGCCTAATGGTTGTATAATTTGCCTGATATCAAGACATATTAGTTATTAGTCCTAATTCTAGTTCTGCTTGCTGTGTCTTGCCTCATTGCACTATATTAGATGGTAGATTGCTAATAGTTGAGAACAGTCCTGAGAGAGGAGACAGCAATGTTGCCTACAAACTAGGGTCGATAATCAGCCTCTTTGTCTACTGACTGGTTAAATTGATTTTCTGAGGGAAAACAGCTTGTGCGTGAAATACTCTTGTATGCAGACACACAGGGCTTCATGTGGGGACTAAAACCGTTACAATCATGCTTTTGAATTCCTTGTTCAACTTTTTTTGACAGAAGACTTGTTTTCATTCTTTTTACAGTTTATTTAACAAAGAGCCTTTTTGTGATGATCAGCAAGGGATGGTTTTCGATCAGAGCATGTATTACATGTACCTCTACTGTTTCAGGTTCTCTGATATAGTGCAGTATCTTATTGACCTAGATTAATCTTTAAATAAAATAAAATTAAACTCAATTTAATTACATTTACTTATGAAGTCATAATTTAGTTTTTCTGAATGATTTATCCCTTTTATATATATAATAAAATCATTACATTAAGACATAAGAAACATCTGATAGTTGCACACATATAAAACAAGCCATTATTGATTTTCAAACATTTCTTCATAGTACAATGAACTCAACAGATAATAGAAAATATTATTCCTCATGATATGACCCCTTGAATGTCATTGCAGTAAAAATGTACTATGCATGTGTGACGCAGAAAGAAATGTGTAAAGACGGCTGTCTCTCTGTGGATCATGCTGTGGTCACATCTGTCCATGCAGTGGAGCAGCAGACGGTCAGAACCCTGCAGAGAAGCCTAAACCTCCAACAGCTGGGTCAGATTGAACTCTCCACTCATCAAATTAAGGTATATTTGATGGACTGTGTATCTAATACTTTTGTTACTTAACTGCTCTGCATGGTTTTGCAAATGTCAGTTTTCTGAGTCTATAAATATTCAGCAGTTAACTGGTGTGTTGTACTTTGTGTGTTCATAGTCTCTGTGTGTTATTAGTCACTGCTGATGTGTGTATGCATACAGTTAAATGCAAAAACTATTGATTTTTCGAGGCTTTGTGGTGGAAATATATAATTCAATCCACTGCCTACTGTGACAGGATAAAGCTCACTGTAAAAATTAGTTTGCTGGTCTAGGATTTCTGCAACCCAAATCTAGACCTTACCTATTAGTGGAATGAGAAAAGCAGGCTCTAGATTTGTGTCTGCAGACAATGTCATCATACAATGTTTGGTTTATGTGCAAAGAAAATTGATTTTGTAAATAACCAAAGTTAAATTTGTGAAATAAATTTACAATTTAGGGAATGCTGAGCCAGATGGAGCCTAAAGGGTGGAGAGACGGAGCACAATGGACCGCTCCTAAGTTCGTGGCACAGGCAGAATTACGTCTGACCAATGCGAAGCTGGAGGGACGAGGGAGCCCGGTGGAGCCGTAAATACAATGGTATCTTGTGAAGCTTACAGGTCGACGGACCAAGGTGGAGTGACAGGATCAGCAGCTGGAGACCGGAAGACCTGAGGCTTATCCACACAACAGAATGGTGTTAGAGGAGAATTCAGCTGGCTGAATAATGAAGTGGGAGAGGGAGGCTGGGTGAGATCAGTGACGATGACCCAGAATTTGTACAGGGCGACGAAACAGGCTTTATGCTAAAGAAGATAGGTGGCATAATTCAAATAGAAACATTGTTTATTAATCAAAATGACTCAGGTAATCCAAGAGTGATGAAACACAAATGAAACAGTGTGCCATGCACAAACAATACCGAACAATGAACAGAAGGGTAAGAGGAACTTAGGGGCTGTTTAAACGACACCATTTTCAACTAAAAACAGAAAACTTTTTATGTGTTATGGCTAGGGATGTGCGATAAATTATCGGCCGATATGGGTGAAAATGACATCATTATTATCGCTCCGATAAATAAATGAAATCCGATCTAGATCTGAGAAAGTACACTGGCTGGTAAATCAATCAGCCTCATTTATCCAAGATTCATCACTTTCCGATTGCAATTGACTGCAGGCGTTAAAACTGTCGCGCTTATTACATTATTATTTGAGAACACTTCGCCCGTCTGCATAGCAACGACAGACGCCAAGGGAGCGCAAATGAATTGGAAAGAAGGAGAAAGCGTCGCGGCCTCGCTTTTCACGCGTTTTTATACGTGGTATGTGAACGCCCCTTAAAAGAATATGAAGCATCCGTGGCAGCAGTTACTAGCACTAAGCCTAAAACAAGGAGCGTTTGAAAATTGTAAAACGTTTTCCAGAGACAGAGAAGAGAACTGACAGTGAAGAGAACTATATAAAAACTATATAATTTCAGAGAAATCTCAACTATGCCCTATGCTCTTTTGTTGAGGATGCACTTTTGTTGTTGATTTTCTTTTCGAGGTTGACAAATGTTCATGCATTTTTTTTTTTATGTATTTGAAAAACATGTGACTTACTTTATATACCTTCTACATCCTCATGCACTAAAGGTTGAATAGATGCATTTCTTTGTTATGCATGAAACGCTTGAATATAAATATGTTGTTAAGTGCAGATAAATCTAGTTCTGTCATAGTTCTGTTAAACCCTTTATGTTACTAAGTATCGTGGTGCCTTACACAAAAAATGTAAACATTTGAAGAATCAGGACTGATGTTTGCAATTATAGTTAGGCCAGGGCTACTAAAATGAGCGAATATCGGTTAAAATTTTTCATATCGTGCATCCCTAGTTTTGGCCATTCATTTACACAACAATGGCCTGAAAATGCAGGCTTTGAAAACAGGTATTTGATACAGTTGTCATCTCTGTATGAACTGCAAAAATGTGAATCTGTGAAAACAATGATTTCATGCACATCCATATTATGTGTTTAGTCTATCCACCTTATTTTTCAACATTTTCTGTGAATGTCCAAGACTTCTGATTTATTAGCAGCTATTGGGAAATAAAAAGAAAATCAAATTGCAGTAAAATGTTAAAACAAGTTGGATAGGCATCCGCATTTGGCACAACTTCTCTGTAAAAGAATATGTATGGGCAAGTGCATAGTAACATAAGTGCAAACAAGTAACAAGTGCAAAAGTAACATCACTAACTACTTGCCTGGTATGTGTAATACAGCATTTTTAGTCATATTCGCAGAACCGTGTGAATGGGGATGGTTTTGATAACGTTGTCATCTGTACAAAAAAAACTTATGTTTTTAGTACATCGTTGTCATGTAAACGTACCCTTAAATACACAATGATGATGAACCAAATGCAGACAGGTGTACTAATTAATCAAATGATGAATAACCATGGAAACTGATGACAAACGGGAACATAGGAACACAGGAAACATGGATGAACAAACTAAAAGTTCTTGAAAATGAAACGAAGACAAACTAAATATAATTTTGATAGATACTAAAAAATACTGTTTTTGTTATTTTTTCTAAATTTTATTTTAGTTTTCTTTTTATATTTTCTGTTTTCATTCTAACATGTCTATATAGTTTTTAGTTATTTTAGTACATCAAGCTAAATAAAAATGAGAACATTTGGCTTGCAATTAATTACCTTAAAGTTTATTTCAAGCAAAGAAAACATTTTTTATGGTTTATGGTTTTATGGTATATGACCTTGTGACCTTTCAGGCACCTTTGGCGCTGCCATTGTTGTTGGTGACCACAGATGGTGGAATACAGTATGATGCACACAGATATGCAACCTGAAATATACAACCACACACTCCCACAAGCCTGTTGGTTTGCAGGCACACACACACATTGAGATCAATGTAATGACGAATGAGTTTGACTTTGAAATTATGAGACACTCCTACAGAGGGGTGAATTTAAATTGAGGGCAAAGCTGATAACAGAAAACTATTGGAGTGAAAAGTGTGCTGGTAAGATTACTTGAAGAAATGACACAGACAGAGTAGAAGAGAGGCTCTCAGATGCTGAGAACATATGTGTTTGTGTGTAATCATGTGTTGAGATTATTTGACTAGTTGATGGGTGATTTTCAGCATGCCTGCTCACTCAGACTCTAACAAAACAGTAGCTTCCTCTTCATTGGAGTGTCTTTCCAGCTTGGATGTCTGCTTTGTACAATTTATTAAATGTCTGTTCTTGTATTGTTTTAGGTTATTTCAAATTCTTGATTGATTTCAGTCATTATGCTGTCTTAATAAAGCATTATTGATTCATTGCTTTCTAGTCTGGCAGATTCATCAAGCAAATCACCCTCCATAAATGATTTTGCAGATCTTTATTGGTTTTAAGATGGCACATATATTTATTTTGTACAAGGCAGCTAGTAATAAATCATTTGATTCATTATGGTAGATATAGAAAAATGAGTACTGCTACAACATTGTCTCATATTGATATTTGTGTATAAATATATATTTATGTGTCCAGACTATGTTCGGCCGTGTGAGCTGCATGGGACACATTCACTACTTTCAGTGTGAATAAATCACAGTGAATCTGGTTCATGAAGTACATTTATATTTGAACGCAACGCAAAATGCAAATGTTTCAGTTTATGGTTGTTTTTCCCCCAGTGCTTCAGAATGTTTTTTTTTCTGTCTTTTCAGCTAGAGCTTTTTTTTTTCTTTCTTTCTTCAGAAGGATTTCGTTTATTAAAGCAATTTGACATTCACTGAGTTTGAATGAACTAAGCAGGCAGTGTTCAATAAAATCATTTGGACTGAGCCAGAGTTTGGGATGATTGTTTAAAGACTTGATTGGTCCTTGGATAATTGTTTGTTTGTATGTATGTATGTACGTATGTATGTATGTATGTACGTATGTATATTGGTCGGTCAGTCTTTTTCTCAGAATATTGAGTATGTTACTGTAACATGGATCTACTGTGGCATGTTGAAGTGAGAACCCAAGTGCTGCTTTATTTACAAGGTCCAAACATGATCAACAAAAACTTGGCTTCACATGACTTGGCAAACATGAGCATAATTTTAACAACAGTGGTACAGGGACAATACTAGACCAGTATTCCAGAAAGCAAGGTCAACTTACCGTCACATATACCCTGAAGTCTCGGTTGATTAACCCAAACCTTACTTACTTGAGGTATGCTGGTTCCAAAAACGCATCAGGGAGTAAGTTCAGCCAACCCAGAGTATGTTCCCGGTTAACTCACAAGACATTCTCACCCGAGCAACGAATCGATGATTCACCATGGAAATAGACACTAAGAAAAAGCGCGCCATTCTACCTTCTTCTTTTGTTTAATGCCGATTTACATGACCTACTTAGTGCACATCTCCACCTATTTGGTGGTTGTGTAATCATTATTTCAATCTTTTTATTGAATAAGTAATCTTTATTAGAATAAGAATTTGTTTGATGCTAAATATTTAATAAGATATCACATATTTATTTTATTTATAATTTTCTAGAAATTATAGTATAGAAAATTACAATAAAATAAATACATATATTAGAATGGCTACTTACATACCCTGAAAGTTACATAACATGCTTTCTGGAATACCCCCCAGGAATACATGTGCACAATCAACCAATGACAACATAGGACACATGACAAGGGAGAACATGGCTGGATCACATGACACAAACACATGGCAACAAGGGAGCACATGGAAAACGGAAACAAAGCAATGAAAACATGACATGAAACATGAGCAGTAAAGCAAAACTATACGTGACAGTTACACCCCAATAAGAATCCGAATTATCTTTAGCATAATGGAGTATGCAAAAACCTCATGATGTAATCACATAAAGTCAAAGAGAAACCATTTAAAGCAAGCAACATAAACACAAAAAGGCCATCAAGAACAGAAATTGCTAATTTTTTGATTTAAACTCGTGTTTGAAAGTGCAGACACCCTCTGAAAATTAAGAGCAATTTTAAGAAAGTAGTGTGTCAATATGCCACTATGATTTAAGCATTACAACAAATAACCAGTATTAAGAATTTTTGCATAAAAAACTGCTTTACATTTGAACATCAATATGTGCAAGTAAACAAATAGAAGAAAGAAGATCTTCTGGCCAAAGTCTGTTATGCTGCTCTCGGTCTTTGGGGACAAATCTTCTGCAAAACTCATGTGGTGTTTTGCAAGATAAGGAGAGTATTGTGAACTTCAGAATTCCACGAGATTTTTGTCCAGGGGACAGAGCACTGTCGCTCCTCATTTCTCCCAAATGGAGTACCACATCGATGAGCTTAGGAGATTTGCCAGAAAAAGCTGGGATGACAGTCTTGCACACTTCTGAACCTTTCTGTCTGATGTTTTCTCCCGGTTGCTCAGGCAGACCGTGGAGCCGCAGATTTCATCTCCTCTTGCATCGACAGAGATCCTGTTCTTTATTCTCCAACTCACTGATTGTTTTTTGTTACCCGTTGTTCGACACGTTCCACTTTTCCCTTGATGTCTTTTATTTCCTCTGACAGAAATTCTACTTTACATCCTCGATGCCTTTGTCAAGAGTATCAACTCTTTAGTTAATGACGGACTTGAGAGATGTTATTATAACAGTGGCTAGACGGAACTGCAGATTTTCATCAACATCATCATCATTTCTGCCTTTTTTGTGCATTGGTTCCTTTACCAGTGTTTTGGGTAGCAGATCGATTGCAGATGAGTCTGGATCAAAGAATCTCCAAGATTTAAAATTGAATTCTTATATTTTTTCATTGTCCAAAACCCCTGAGGTTTTAATCACAGCACTACTAATGACATTTAAGCTTACAACATAAAGTAACCTAGGTATTTTAACCAAAGTTTATGTGAAAAAATAATCATAAAAGCAGGAATAAGAGTAAAAGAGTAAACAAATAAACTCCTTACTGGTCTGAAAGTGCAATATGCACTCAAAATTGCAAGTTAAAAGACAAATGAAGGACTGATTCACCAACACAGCCAACCTCACACCATCTTTTTCCTCCTCACCTTAATTCCGAGTTCTCTATCCTTCTGTCTATGGTTACAGATTTAGATAACGGTATAATCACAGCGACTGTAAATGTGAGCAGTCGCACATATGATTAGACAATATCATTCAAGCTCAGATTGTGGTTTATATGTCTGGCTGGCTCTTGTGGACAGAACAGTGTGTTGGCAAACACTCTCTCCAGACACACACTGCTGGTTTGACCGAAACAACAGGGCAAACAGAGGATAAAAACTAGTGAAACAGCAGAACAGATTCAGATAGGGAACTCAGCATCTCCCTGTGTCATCAATCACCCGTTCTGGGGTTTGAACAAGTGACCTGTGGATTACCAGACCATAGCTGCAACTGCTTCTTCTGTACCTCCCAACAGTTGGTCACTATTACAGAATGTTGTCACAAACTGTCAGATCTATGAAAGACAGTAATATTAGGTGAATAACAGCTCATTTAAATTCTTTATTAGGTCAGTAGCACTTGTCTTATATTTTGAAGTTCATATTGCCTCTCTCCTCCTTCTCCTTTGCTGCATCTTCTTGGCATATTGCCTTGCTCTTATCTTGCTCTTTCTCATGGATTTTAGCTTGCAGTCTTAGATAAGAACAGAGAAGCGTTAATCCACAGAAAGATAGCAGAGTGAGCGGATGGAGAAGAAGATAACCTCAGGCCTTGAGCTCTAATTCTTCAGTAATTGGAGGACTTCTGTGCTCTTAGCTGTTCTAATGCTAGCCGAGGCAAAGGCTGTCTATGATCTCCACATTCACCTCAACTGAGAGCTGGAATTCTCACTTCATAGATGCTGCAACTGAATGATGAAAAGATGCAATGATCTAGACTAATGAACAATGATAAATGATAATTATGTACTGGGGTGCTATCCATTATGTGTCTTTCTTTCTTTCTTTTTTTTTTTAAATATTTTTTTTTTGTTGTGCATCAAGATTCGAATTGTCTTCACATTAAAGTTCACATTCAATTCCTGAATTTAAATTGGAAAAACTAAACTACAATTTCAGGAAAAACAATAAAGAACTAACTAGAAAAGCAATGTCTTGTTTGAAAGTTTTGAAAAAAGATTTAAAAAGCCCTTAAGTTTGAAATGACATGATTGGGAGCTTACAGTGTGCTGTGGTTGAGTTTTGATGCGCATCAGGAAATTTTTTGGGGGGAGGGGGGCCTTGGCAGCTATCTCCATTTCTGTTAGCCTCACTGTCTCACTGTGAGAGTCCTAATGGGGTCTCCGGAGCTTTTGTGCTTCTGGTCCAAAAGTAATCATCTACAGCAGGCTGTGGACGGCTGCTTCAGTATGAATGTAGGTGTGGAATTTGGCCCGTATTTTTCAGTGAGTGTATAGAAGAGTCTGAGCCATTGTACTATATACATGTATGACTGTGGGTGAACGACAGTGTTATCGGAGTGTTAGCTTTAGCCAGTCAGCTTTATCTTTACATCAGAAGTTCTGTGTGACACATGCTCTTTGTTCCTTCTGTCCTCAAATCATCAAGTTCTCAGACAGAGCCAAACTCCATCCTGGAGGCACATGATCTTACTGATGGAACCCTCATCTTACTGGTCTTCACAGCACTGCTGAGCGCAATAGATCTGAGCAGGTAGCGTAAAAGAAAGCAGCAGCTTGGCATATCTGTAAAAGCATCTATGCTAGGACAGTATTCCGTTTAACTCCATAAGTTGCAATTTCCAATTGAAAAAGCCAGACTTACAAATTCTATTGTGCACAAGTTGGAAGTCTAATCTAAGATCTAAGATCCATCCATCTATATTTTACAAGCTACTGCTACTCCAGCTAAAGAAGCCATTGTTCATTGTTTCTTATGAAGACTACAGATGCCTCAACACCTGTGAAAAGGCCGCAACTTCAGATGTTGCAACTCTGGATCAACATGAACCAATGTAAATTTTCCTATATATTATCATATAATCATTTGTTAACATGTATTAATTACTTTGATGAGCTCATTGTTTCTGCCTTAATAATACATTGTTTAAATTAATAGATTGTTAGCGTGATTTGTATGTGTACATTTCTGAAATTACATAACTTGCAGTCACCTCTGGTGACAGATCACTCTAAATTGTAATGTTGACATGCATTTTCTGTAAAGCTGCTTTGAAATGATTTGTATTGTGAAAAGTGCTATACAAATGAATGTGAACTGAATTGTTGTCAAAATATGCGACAATATAGAATATAATCAAGAAAATGAGATTCAAACAATAAAACTAAACTTGTTTGGCCATATAACAATGATTATTTTTTTGTCTATAAATGTATCCTAACATAATATATTAAAGTGTGTTTGGGATTTCCATGGTTTCTACAAAATAAAACCAGAAATCAAGGGTAACGCGGGTATGATGTCATTGATAGGCAGGGCACGGACATGGAACATCTGAGATAATGTAAGTACACAAGTTAGTAAAATAAATAACACTGTTCTAGAGGTTTTTGGAAATTTTAATCCAAAAATCTTACATATTGTGCCCCTTTAAGCAGGACGATCCCACATTCAGTTTGGAATGGATATTCAATATCAGGTGAAGCATGGAGTGAAATTAACAGAAGTTTGTGTTTCAGACTAACGTCCATTTGAGTTATCACTTTTTACTATTTGAATTCACTAAAATCTACAGACTAGATAAGACAGTAACCATTGGTCATAGTTTTTTAATTTTTATATGCAGTTTAACTTGCCCACAAAATGAGATTGATGAAGATTGTTTCAGTGACTCTCTATAACAAGAGCTGACATCTACCGGGAGAATTAAATGAAGCTGTTGAGGACAAATTTAGCCAGTTAATACATGAAAGAGGTCAAAGCTGTCAAATCTCAAAGTTAATAATCATCTCATCTTGTTCAATCCAAATACAGTCATTTCTGTTAAGATAAAGTCAAGTCAAGTCACCTTTAATTAAATGGCGCTTTTTACAATGCAAATTGTGGCAAAGCAGCTTTACAGTAATAATTGGCAAATCATTTTTTCGTAAAGAAAACGGTGTCATTGTCCAGCTTATTCTATATATTTGTATTGATTCATTCCACACTATTGAAAGATCAATAGTTATTAGTCTAGTTAATTTATGTACATCAGCACTGGAGAAAACAGTGATGTAATCGTCCAGCTCAGCTCAGTTCGCATACAACAGCGGCAATGCAGGCATACCAAAAACACTGCTAAATATCAAGAAAGTGTCCCCAACTAAGCAAGCCAAAGGCAACAGCGGCAAGGAACCAAAACTCCAACAAAATGGAATAAAAAACCTTGGGAGAAACCAGGCTTAGTCGTGGGGCCAGTTCTACTCTGGCCAACAGTGAACACTTGCTTGATTGATTCAGGCAGAGTTACAGGTCATAAGTCCGATTTGGGATCGCAACAGTCAAAATATTTAATCCAGTTCCATCTAGTTTAAGATCTTTTTCACATTTCACGCCGGAATGGGACAGTTTGCTGGTGATCTGTGCCACTGGCTGATGTGTCGGTAAGGCCCTCACAAGGGATGAGCTAGTTGACAGTCTCCACCGACACCCCAGGGCCACGCAGCTGCCGCGCATAGGCACAAGTTCACCATCCGACCCGGACACAGTCCGGATCCAGCCAATCACGTTAAATGGTAAACCTCGGGATAAGCAGAGAGACTAAAATTGGCGTAGACGTCATTCTTCTTCTGATGTAACAAGTACATCCGGAGTTATAGGAAGTGTTTCCGGTTCCGGCTCACCTGATCTATGCAGCCTAACAATCCTTTAATGGATATGAAGACATAAGTTTATAATGTGTCATGTGTATGCCAGTTAAAGAGATGCATTTTTAGTTTAGATTTAAATGGACAGAGTGTGTCTGCTTCCCGAACAATGCTTGCTAGGAAGATCGTTCCAGAGTTTAGGTGCCAAATAGGAAAAGGATCTACCGCCTGTGGTTGATTTTAATATTATAGGTATTAACAACTGGCCAGAATTCTGAGATCGTAATTGAAGAAAAAGACTATAATGCATTAAGAGCTAAGCCATTTAGTGCTTTGTAAGTAATTAGCAAGATTTTAAAATCTATATGATGTTTAATAGGGAGCCAGTGCAGTGTTGACAGAACCGGGCTAATATGGTCATACTTCCTGGTTCTAGTAAGGACTATAGCAGCTGCATTTTGGACCAGCTGTAGTTTGTTTATCACGCGAGCAGGGCAACCACCCAGTAGAGCGTTACAGTAATCTAGCCCTAAGGTCATGAACGCATGAACTAACCATTCCGCATTTGTCATTGAGAGCATATGTCATAGTTTAGATATATTTTTAAGATGGAAGAATGTGGTTTTACATATGCTAGAAATGTGGCTTTCAAATGAAATGAATGACGACTTAACAGAGTAGCCATCAAGTGTTAAACAGTATTCTGGGTTATTATGTGCAGAAGTTTTTGGTCCAATAATTATGAATTTAGTAGTAGGAAATTACTAGTCATCCAATTTTTTTTTTTTTTTTCTATCAGCTACACATTCCCTTAATTTTGAGAATTGGTAGGTTTCGTCAGGGCGCGAAGAAATATAGAGCTGAGTATCATCAGCGTAACAGTGAAAACTAATGCCATGCTTCCTAATGATATCTCCCAAGGGTATCATGTACAGAGTAAAAAGTAACAGTCCTAGTACTGAGCCTTGCGGTACTCCATATTGAACTTGTGATCGAAATAACATCTCGTCGTTTACTACTACAAACTGATAACGGTCAGATAAGTGTGATTTGAACCATGAAAATGCAATTCCACTAATACCAACCTAATTTGAGTTTATTCAAAAGAATATTGTGGTCGATAGTGTCAAATGCAGCACTAATGTCTAATAAGACTAATGAGAGCAGTCTCATTACTATGTTACGGTCTAAATCCTGACTGGAAATCCTCACAGTAACCATTTCTTTCCAAGTAGGAACACAGTTGCGATGATATTGCCTTTTCTAGTATTTTTGACTGAAAAGGTAGATTGGAGATCGGCCTGTAATTGACTAATTCTCTAGGATCAAGTTGTGGCTTTTGTGGTTTTTTAATAAGAGGTTTGATAACAGCCAGCTTAAAAGTGATAAAGATGAATTTATGATCTTAAGAAGAGGATCTATGACCTCTGGAAGCAACTCTTTCAATAGCTTAGTCGGTATAGAGTCTAACATACAAGTGATTGATTTCAATGATTTAACAAGTTTAGACAATTCTTCCTCTCCTAGAGCAGCGAATGAATGGAATTTTTTCCTCAGGGATACTACAATACACTGTCTGGTGTGATACTGTAGTAGACAGTATTCAGTATTTTCTCTCTAATATTATCAATCTTGCAAGTAAAAAAGTTCATAAAGTCATTAGTGCTGTACTGCTTGGAAACATCAGAAGTTGAAGCTGTATTTCTCGTTAATTTAGCCACTGTATCAAATAAATACTTAGGGTTGCGTTTATTTTCTTCTAAAAGATTTGAAAAATAAGCAGATCTAGCAGTTTTTAAGGCCTTTCTGTGCTCAACCATTCTCTTCATGAAATACGAAAAACCTTTGTCAAGGTTCTGTCTTAGCAGGAAAATCAAGCATTACATAATTATGCCTAATTTATGGTTATTACTATAGCAAATACATGTAATGTGTAACAAGGACACATTAAAATAAAGTGTTACTATAACTTTCCCAAACACTTCACACAAATATTGATTAAAATAGTTTTTATTGAATTTATTTTATTGATATGTTTTAGTATTGAATAGCATGTGTAAATCACATGTCTCATGATTCCATCCACCGTCTTGGATGATTTGTTCGTTCCCATATTTAAGAGAGATGGAATTCTGCTTTACAATTCAGCCAGAATGAGGTATTTTTTTATTGCATAACATTTCTGCTTTCTTTTCAGAGTAGCCTTTGCATTGAGATGCCTTAAAATGCTGTCTATGTAACTCACTAGGGTGCCGGAACAGAGCCAGAGAGTATAAAGACTAATTATAACAGCGAGTTCCTTTTTAAAGTTTTGTACAGATGTATAATTCATTTTCAATGATCAGGTAGCTATACAATTATGAAAAGACCAAGATGTATTTGAGACCATAGCAAAGGTAACTCTCCCAATGACTAGCATCATTGTGGAAATAAACTGTTTTATTTGCATATATGGTGAGAATAGAATTTAAATCCATTTTATCCATTAATGTGGATGAGTGTAAATGGAATGTGCATACTTAATCGAAAAGCAATCTGATCAAGACGCAAGAAGTGACCAAGTGTAAATACCCCATAAAAACAGATATAAATAGAGATGGAACAGAGATTGTTGCTTTATTCCATCTGCAGTGCAGTGGGTCTGTGATGAAGAGCTGTGATCAGAAGGAGCTGATTGAGCTGTGCTGTGTGTCTGAAATTGTTTTCCTCTCCCAGATCTACTTTTATCCATATCCTTTCAGCACGCCCCCTTGTAATAAAAGGCCTTGGGTTTCAACTGCTTTATCTGGTTTCTTCTATAAATGTGTCAAACGTTAGCTTGCTTTATTCAATAAACCTGTGCCCTGTGAGTGTGTGTGTGTGTGTGTTGTAATATTTGATATGTAGGTATCTGCCGAGTCAATGATTCAGATTTCAGGATTTTTTATGCCTCGATTGATGGTTTCTACGGTCGGATTTGATCCCAATCATATCCCAAAGTCAGTCTGCTGGAGAATATGCACAGATGATGCGACAGACTCCCATCGTGAGTCACCTGTGCGGTTTTACAGTAGCACTCAATAATGAGAAGAAAAAGCTTGTCAAGTTTCATTTTAGAAACCCACTTATCAACAGTCATCAAAAGAGTTTTACTTTTTAATATTCCACGTCGCCGCTTTCACCCTTTCCTATTCTCGTCAGCATGAGTCACTCTCATACACATGCTGTTTTCCTGAACGTCTGTGTATTGTGCTCTTACACAAGCAAGCTCCTGCTCGTACACACAAACTGAGGTGCATTTGGGGTTATTTTGCTCCATTTAGAATGTTAAACCATACAGCTACTCGGTGGTGGCTGCACAATTTCCATGCAAAATCTGAGCTTTGCAGTCATGTTTGGGATCTCCTCTGTGTGTAATGGCTTAACGTGACAGTTTGACTTCACTGAGATTCAGAAAAACCACAGCATGTCGCCAGTATCTCGAGCATTAAAAATGCATTACGTCGTGCGATTTCATGTTTTGCTCGTAACAAATGTATGGTAGTTTTTATTGCTGAATAAAAAGCAGCAGACTAATGCATTGTTTCTTAGCTGTTCCAAAGGGTAGGCTATATGAATTTTGCAAAAGATGCTGTCAGTGCTGTTTCTCAGTCTACAGGGGAAAAGACAGATGAGTTGCATGCGTGTGTGTGCATGTCTGTTTGTACAAAAGGGTTGGACAATTAAACTGAAACACCTAGTTTTAGACCACAATTAATTAGTATGGAGTAGGGACTCCTTTTTGTGCATACAGCATCAATTCGTCTTGGGAATGACAGACACAAGTCCTTCACAGTGGCCAGAAGGATTCTGAGCCATTCCTCTTACAGAACAGCGGCACTATGTGATGCTTGTGGAAGAAAATATTTTCTGACTTGCTCCTCCAAAATACTTCAAAGTGGCTCAAAAATATTTGGATCTAAAGACTGTGCAGGCCATGGGAGATGTTCAACTTCACTTTCATTTCATCAAACCATTCTGTTAAAAGTTTTGCTGTGTGTATTGGTTCATTACCATGCTGATATACCGCACCCCCTTCATGTTTGAATCTCTCGTCGCCACTTGCTTCAAGTCTGTTTCATCACCCTGCACCAAGTCTAAATGGTGTCTTGTCACCCAGCAACAAGTCGGTATGGTTGATGACGCTTCCACCCTGGCTCCTAATCTCAGCTCCCCAATCCCTGCTACTCTACCTATCCCATACTGGGTAAGGAGGCTGTCCCTGAAACCTCTGTTTAAAAGCCCTGAAAGCCCTGTTATGGCTTCCTGTTCACAATCTCTGCCCTGATATGTCAAACCACGGGTCCATCTCAAACCGCAGAGCCCGTCCCGCGACCATGGCCCATCAACCAGTCTGCTCTACCTTGCCTCCAGCTGGGACGTTGTCCTTCCGGCTCCACCTGGCTTCCTACGGCTATGCATTAGGCTGCGTTCCACTCCAGTTTTAGACACGCACCCACGAACTTCCCTAAGCTTCCCCTCAGGAGAATCCGTGCCGCCATTTTGAAATGCATTCCACTTTGTGAAATGGACGAGGAAAGTTTATATGGACAGACCTTCACTGCCTCGATTTTGACCAAGGGAGCGAGTCTACTTCATTTGTACACTTCATGCAGCTCCATATCCCACAATGCAACATGGTTGTGATGTCACCACATTTCGCGTTTAATTTACCCCACCAAACAACTCTATGATACATTGTTTTGTAAAATATTTAAAAACACATATATATATATACAATGTTGCATTAAACAACTTCAGAAGGCAAAAATATAAAATCAACTCCATAGCAAATTCCAAGTGATTAGGGCTTAGGATGTTCCAGTTCAGTGCATTGGAAAGATAAGCAATAATGGACATCCGAGTCAACGAGACTGAGTGAAGTTAGCGAGGTAAAGGCATAAAAAAAAAGAAACGAACTGGAACGCAGCCCCGGTTAATCGTCACTAACTATGCTACGGACTTCCAGGCCTTTGATTGAAAACACAGTTAAAAAAAAACAAAAAAAAAACAGTAATATTTTTACAGTCTAAAATAAAGTTTTTTTATATGAATATATTTTAAATTGTAATTTATTCCTGCAATGTCAAAGCCTAATTTTCTGTATCATTATTCCTCTCTTCAGTGTCATATTATCAAAACATTTATTATTATCAATGTTGAAAACAGTTGTGCAACTTCATATCTGTGGAAAACTTTGAATAGAAAGTTCTTATGAACAGCATTTATTTGAAATAGAAAGGTTTTGTAATATTACAAGTGCCTTTACTGTCTCCCCAAACTTTTGAACAGTAGTGTATGCATAGTTTGTGCTTAAGCTTCATTTTTTTATGTTTCATTTCTTTTTAATGTGAAATTAATTTTGAGGCTCATTTGACCTAAGAATGTGCTCACGCATCAGAAACACAAACGACAGGCTTGAGTGATAAAGACTAAATAGTTTGCAGCAGGGGAGGACTATACATTTTCATGGGTAGACCTGCTCTCCCACTAGCCCCATGAATTGATTACACCTTAGAGCCACCACTCCCCCCACCCATTACAGACTCCCAGTTGTTCCTCATAATGACTTCTTTTTTTGGCTTCCACATACAGCGTTTGTTTTGGTGATGCTGATACCATGACTGTTTGCAGAAGCTAAACTTCAGAATATAATTCTTTTGTCTTTAGCAGCCAAATCCCTCATGCAAATGATTGTGTATTTCAACACTCTGGCAATCCATGATGGGTCGACAGCGTGTGAAATTAGCATTTCACGGCACAAGGATGGCTCCCGTGTGCTTATGGGTACACAACACCTCCTTATTCACTTTAATTGTGATATTACATACAGCTCCATTCTCCATCAGGTTTATGCACTTTTTTTAGTCATCCGTAGCATCTCAGGGAGTGAATTCCGGCTGATGAATCTGGAACAAGTGTGTGGTCTTCTCTCAGAGTTGATTAAAACGGCAGAATGGATCTCTTGAGGGGAGCAGAGACAGGTGCCTTATTCCGCACCATGCTGACCCCTCCCCTTAACTCTGCTCCAGCATACGTGCATATTCACTCCTTTATTGCCTCATTCAGAGAGCTGTAAAGTTCCAGTGCTGTGGGATTCCCATACAGCTGTGCACTAAATGACCCACAAGGCTTTGCTCTTGTTACTCTCCAAAATATCCAATTCATTACTACTGACACAACACTTTACCCAGTGCCTGGGAAGAAGAAACTGCTCATGAGAAACACTGAAATTCACATACAATCTCAACAGTCTTTTACAAATCCTAGTGAGCTGCTTACCTAGAACAGGGTGTTAGATCGGATAGAATCTCCATGTCTATGGAGATATCAAATCCAGCCCCGGACGCTGGATCTTGTCTAAAGATAGCCGTTTATCTGGTGTGTGCAACCTAGCAAACCTGTCAACAGGAAGTCTTGGGACCTCAAAACTCTAATAACAGTCTTCGATCAGCCTGAGAATTTGACTGAGAAAGCCAGAGAAGAGCAGAAGCAGGAGATGAAGTGATGATAATAAAAGAGCAGAGTTTATTGAATAATCTTAGTTGCGTTGCGCATGTTTCAATTCTCAGAGCCTGATAGATGTTACACTACTCAATGCTCTTCATCTAATGTCTCCATGCTCTGACTTTTTCTGGCCAGTACAATTCCAACAACGGTTACCATATCAAGAGAAAAACAATGGAAAATTACTGCTTTAACATCATCTTGTAATGTTAAAAACTTTTTGAAATTGAGACATTCTCTTATGGTGAAGACAAACATCCCTTCAAACCACACAGTCATAAGATTAAACAACAATAGAAAAGTAAAAATATAAATATATAAAAACAGACAAAGGAATATTAATAAAATGATTAAATGATAAATGATGTAGATCAACTATGATAAAATGATAATAATATAAACAAATACATGAATAAATGAGAAATCAAATGACAAGTACTTAAATAAGTAATGATTATAAATTATTATGATATTAATAAAACAAAGAAAGTAAAACACCAGTGTATGTATCCTTTGTTAAAGTAAAATGCATGGCTTATTATTGAAAACGCTTCAAGATCTTTCAAGGGGTTTTCAAAAGAGGGTTGTTTCTACAAAAATAAATAAATAAAATAATAATAATAATAATGATAATAAGGTATGAGGCAACACGTTTTTAATATAATGTCAATTTAATTGTATTTAATATTATTACTTTCACTTTCTAAAAACTAGATTACATACTATCATTGTATTTTAACAGGAAGTAAACATTTATTTATTGGTTGGTTGAGCATCACTCTTAAAACAGAAAGGGAGTTTTCACAATGATTTTAGAGACTAAAAATTTTGGGAAATTTTCAGTGAACAGTTGAACAGAATATTTTAATAATCTGAATAATCTTTTTTCCACTATGAAGAACCTTTTGTGCAATGGAAATGGTCAATTGGAACCATAAAAAAAACTATTTTTTATAAATGTACACCTAACTTAACTACAAAAATACACTATCAACATGCAAAGTAAATATTTTCCATATTTTAATCATTTATTTTGACCTTATTACTGTGGCCACTGTTAGGGTTAATGCATTACAAGCTACATGGTTACATAATCAGATTACTGATTAAGAGACAAAGTAATGCATTACTTTTAAATGTATACTCTAATTTATCTGAGTTACTTATTTGAAAAGTTCATTTATTGACTGACACTTCTCCTGTCCCCATGTTGAGAGAAATTGGAGGCAAGCGTAGGTGTTGTATGTGCTTTGTGAACATGATGGTTTTTATAGTTCTAGACTAAATGTGAACATGCATTCACTCATCTCACTTGCACAAAACACATTCAGTATTCCACAAGGTGAATAAAAACCGTGAAATGCGAACAATAAGCAAACCTGCAACAATTAAAATGTTAAAAAATACATAATTTATCTATTTAATCCCACATTATAACCAACGTCTTTGCTGTTGACCTCCAATTCAACCACACTAAGAAGCAAAAATGACTTTAGTTAAACCACGTGTTTATTTTTTTTTCTATTGGGTAAGGGTGTTGTGAAACGACCTTGAATTTTGCTGAAAACATTTTTTTTGCTATTAAAAAACAACCAGGGACAGTCCATGTGAGAAAAAGTAATGCAAATGTAACTAATTACTATGCATGAAAAGTAACTAAGTAACACAATTAGTGACTTTTTTAGGGAGCACTAACAGTGACATTTTGGTAACAACATATCTGCAATATTAGATTAATGCTTTTCTTAGGTATCAAGATGGGGTTCCCTCACAAATGGTTTATCATATTTTGGGGGGCCTTGACATAAAAACTCTGGACCTAAACAGCATTTTAAAAAACTTTAGGTGCACTTTTGATGCAAAACCTGTACATAGGCAGCATTATCATACCTAATTTTTTTGACAAATTATAAGGCAGTATCCATGTTTCCTTCAAGGTTAAATCAATCCCGGAATGCACTGCGGCGATTCATAGGAAAGAAAATGCGTTTAATGCATTGAATATTGCATCAATAACTTAGTAACATGATATAATCAAACTGTATTGAAATACTCCATGTTGAGTGCTATATGAGCGGCTACCTATGCAGAGCAGGTGGTAAAGCAGATTAATAGGTTTAGAAACAGTATATAAATATCACCGTTGGCCTTTGCATTAACTCTATCATGTTCTTTTTGGCTTCTTTTTTTAACTTTGAAACAATTTTCACTCAGTAATTAGTGGTGGGAATAGTTAAGGATGGGGGATGTTTGCGAGGGGGAGGAGCCAGGTGCGCACGAGTGATAGAGAGAGTTGAACTGACCCTTCGTTGGGAGATTGATTGGCAGGCGATCTAACCAATCATAACCCTGAATCCTTCACTGTGTGAGAACATGATGTGTGGTGTGAGAGCGCATGGCTTGTCAAAAGATCAATTGTGCCTACTGGGAAAACGGACAGTCTTCGGCATGTATTTTTGCTGTGTTTCCACCGCAAGAACTTTCTCCAGGAACTAGGGACTTTGGGGTGGTACTCTGTGCGTTTTGACCGCAGGGACCAGGGCCTAAATGAAGTTCCAGGTAAAAAATTTTCCCCTCAGGAAGTCGCTGTTCACAAGGTAGTATTTTTTCGAAGTTCAAACTTTCGGGAGTGGGACTTGGGTGCTGAACATGTTGATTGGTTAGAGGCTCATTGAAGTTCATGCAGTATTTTGATTCAACCACCATTTTTAAAAGTCTGTTGCGGTGCATTCAGTAAGAGTTGTCTGCTATTCAACAACGGAGTTTAAAAAATAGGGCTGGACTGATGACAAGGTTAAACTTATATGCAGAGGATTATGGGAAGCCAAATGCACCAAAAGTGGGATGAGATAGCACGGTTTTACAGAGCTCGCTGACCAATTAATACGGCACAATGCGAATCACATTACTACTCTGCAGTAGTTCAGCCGTTTTTCCCTTTACATAAGATAATGAAGATACAGAGAATGAAGTTACACATTTCTTTTGCTTATTATCTTTCATATTACATGTAAACAAACAGTATTGTTTCTAAGGCTACTTTGAAGAATTGCATGATAAATAAGCCTAGCATACACACACACACAGTTTTTAAAAGGCTCTTCTGCTCACCGTGGCCGCATTTATTTGATCTAAATACAGCAAAAGTAATGTGAAATATATTTTACATTTTAAAATAGGCTTTTTTACAGCATCATTACTCCAGTCTTCAGTGTCACATGATCCTTCAGAAATCAATCTAATATGCTGATTTGCTGCTCAAGGAATATTTTTGATAATTTTGAAAACATGTTAAAAAAATATCAATATAAAGTTTATAATTGACTATAATTATATATATTTACTATATTTACTATAAAGTCTAGCTTTTGTAACATTATAATTGTCTATAAGGTCATTTTTGATCAATTTAATGCATCATTGCTGATTAAAAGCTTTAATTTCTTTCCTCCCAATCCCGCCCCAAAAAATCTTACTGACACGAAACTTTTGAACGGTGTAATGTTACAAAGGTTTTCTCGTTCTAATGTTGTTCTATTCATGTTCTATTCCTGAAAGCGCATATATAGGCTATATAACAGTTCTTTTAAATTGTAAAAACACAGTAGGCCTATTTCACAATATTACCGTTTTTTCTTAATTTTGGATCGATTAAACACAGCCTTGGTGAGCAGAAGAGCCTTTTAAAATCTTACCGATCTAAAACTAGAACGGTAAAACATTTACCCGGGCTAATTTCTTGAGCTGGAAAGTCGCGGCAAAACACGTGTGCTCATTTACGCGACTCCACAGATGTGTCTTTTGCGAACAGATGCTCAATGACAGCTTATTTAAGCATACGATTCTTCAAAGTAGCCTAAGGAACATACGGTGTGTTTACATGCAGCCTACGAACGTAATATGAAAGAAAACAGGCAAAAGAAATGTGTAACTTCATTCGCTTTATCTTCATTATGTAAAGGAAAAAACAGGTTAACTTCTGCAGAGCAGTAATGTGATTCGCACCGCGCTGTCCGTTGGGTGGCGCAAACAAACACGTCTGTGCTGCGCTAACGAGTCGGTAGCTCTGCTCGGTCCATTGAACCGTGCAGATCAAAGACCTAATAAAATACATAGATGCCCCATTCGCCGCTTCGGACCGTTGCTGCGATACGTCAATGCTGAGGGCAAGACTGCACTGTAAACAAATGCAAGTAAACTGGCTAGCTGCGTTTTTATTTTATTTTTTGGATAAAAACGATAATAATGTTTACATTTATCAACCGATTTCAGTGGTTTATGATGTACATGGTGTACAAAAAGTTCCATCTCTGGTTAAAACCTTGATAGTAGACTTTAAAAAAATATTTATTTTAATATGCAAAGCTCATACTTGTCCTGTATTTGGCTGCTTTATTCTTGGATAAGAATTGTGAAGAGGCCCATAATGAGATAATTTAAATTTTCACATTAAATGAAAAAAGATTTCTTATTGTGGAAAAGGCATTTTCTGTCTTTTAACCCATTTAGCTTTTCTTATGCTTAGAATTGACCACCATTGTGAAAATGAAGCAAATCGTCAAATACAAAACACACACGCTGGAAAAACCTTCCCTTCTTATAGCTACTTCCCACTGTCTCCTCAACTCTTTGTCTCTGGGAAACCTTCAATGTGTGAGAAAAGTAAGCTAGCCAACAAAGTAATTCACAAAATGTCAGTCACCTAACCGAAACGAGTGCCTGTCTTCAAAGTCGGTTTTAAGAAAATAAAGATGCATATTTAAATGTCAGGAAATTTAGTTTATAAAATAAGATAACAGACACTAAAACTAAAATATAAATCATGTAAACTCAACTTTCACAGCTAATTAGCGACATCGCTAGCTATTTACTGACTGACTCCGGTGGCCAACTACTATAAACATATATAATGACCAAATACAACCAGAAACAAAGGTTCGGCCTTATCTGTGAAAGGTTATTCCCCGAGACCAGTATTCAATTGGGCGGTGATTTGTACAGCCCCAAACAGCTCACGAAACAGCCATTTTTCTCAATTCCAGTTATGAGCGTTACAGGAACGTTGCCCTGCACAATATGGCGGCGCCGTTGACGTACTATCCAGAGGCCAATGGGGCATCTATGTATTTTATTATGTCTATGGTGCAGATGACATGTCAGCGCGGCACGAGCTCTGTAAAACCGCGCTGTCTCATTCCACTTTTGCTGCGTTTGGCCATAGAGGATGAAATCCAGCAGGAACTGGAACGTCACGCGCAGTCCATTTGCGCCTAATTTCACGCACGGGCATTACATATTTTGCAGGGGGGCATAAATGAGATCAACCTCATTGCATAATAACATTAATTATAAATTAAATGAAAAAAACGAGGAAAAACTAACTCCATTGACATGATACAACGGAGTCGTCGTAAAGCCTTGGGCCTAGCCTAACGAAGTAGTCTAAACAAACGTCGCAGGGCAAAGCTTGTCCCCGACAAGTGGATTTTTTAAGGGGACAAGTACCGGACAAGTAGCCTAGCCAGATTAAAACGCCAATAACAAAAAAATAACTATGTGTAATGGGGGATTTAGCCCGTTTTGTAGGGGGAATTTGTAGTGGTGCCCTGGAAGACTAAATAACGAAAGGATCTTAGTCCCCGCTTTCAGTGCTTTTAGTCTTATTACATACTAATGTATATATGTTGTGTCCTACTTTATTGAGGTTCACTCTACAGACCGACAAGGGTTTGCATATACCGCGCTTCTCTCTTCCGCAGCGCGCGCCGAACGCCGAAAAACAGTACACCCGGTCAAAATAAAAGACCCATATATATATATATATATATATATATATATATATATATATATATATATATATATAATTTTTATTTTTATTAATTAATATCTACCCGTAACATATGGCATCTCCAAAATGTGATAATGATTCTGCATTCATTTAGTCTAAGTGGAGTTCGATTATGCATTATGTTCTGACTATGCTCTAAAAAGGTTGCGCTGTTGAGGCGCTCGTGCTGCCTCTCGAGGAGAAATTGAAGAAAATGAGCGCAGCAGAAAAAAATAAACTGTTAATAAATTGCTAGTGGCGGCTCCAGGCTATAAATTTAGGTATGGCAGCAACAGGTCTAGGGGAAAAAGTTCCTGGGACAAATTGTTTCGGGTAATTTCGGTGAAGCGTGGCTTTTGTTGTTTTTGGGACAGTTAGTACACCTGATTTAGTCTGTAAAAACTCAGGAAATAAATTACCGCCCGTTGGGGCCTGGTGAACTGGATATCCGTCTCATTTCTTCTGGGAATTTTATTTTAAAACAATAATCTTACAGCTTGGAATTTTTTTTTCTGTCAAACTAATGAACTATGTCTAAAGCACATCTTACTTTCATTCAAAGTTGTAAATAAAACAAAGATTATTAGAGTACATTTCATAAGTCTTTCTACTTAATAATTTAACTTTAAATCCAAAGTGTAACTTGCCGTTTGTAATCAGCAAGGATTCTGAGTGAAACCAGTTTCTGCTCCATTTCCCCCCCAGTGTGTAGGAGACAAGAGCAAAGTAGCTAGCAAAGGTCAGGTGAGTGTTAAAGATCATTTTCGATACATCAATCCTTTGTGTCTCACTTTTCTGCATCTAGTTTTACTGATTATATTGAATGCTTTTTCTCCTCTGTAAACTCACACTCCCTCTTTCTGCAAACGTAATCAATCAAAGCTCTAAACCGGCTGGGGTTTCACTTGCAATTTCCCCCATTGCTAAAACAATTTCTTTTCATTTCAGAAAGAAACACCTTGCTGAGTGGCTGAGATGTGCACACTTCCCCTAATGACCCCGGGCTAATTTCATAAGCTGGCAAGTCGCGACAAAACACGTGTGCTCATTTACACAACTCCACAGATGTGTCTTTTACGAACAGTAATGTGATTCTCAATGACAGCCTTGGCGGGCCGGAGCATCTGCGCTGCTCACGAACTCCACGGGGCTTGAAGGAGATGTCTGTCACGCTCACTATTAATGAGAGTTTGTTTGTAAATGCTTCGTTCTTGCTAATTATTAGTACACACTCAGAGATGCTTCTCTCTGGAGTGCAACTGAACTAGATAACGACTGTGTTTTGCTTCCCAACGCTACTTGTTGGATTAATAAGAATTCCTATGTAGCAGAGGTCATGGGCAACACGAGAAAGATTTCGAAATAAACGTGAAAGATATTCCGTAGCTGATTGCGGAATTTGAATTAGCTTGTTTAACAAATAGCATCTGAATGTGCTCATTAGAGGATACAGTGAGTGCGGGTCTGCAGTGGAGCTTTGCTGATACAACAGTTCTGAGCAGGCGCACAAATTTATTTTTCACAATGATTAATTTATACTCTGTGTATCGCTATGCACATGACAGAACAGCTAGTTTATTGATGACAGCAAGAAATGCCCGCTGTCATGTTTATAGTTGTACTTTTCCAGCAGAGATCTGTCAGTAGCTCTGTTCCAAAACTTAGTGAGCTGCCTCTCTGCCTTCTGTCTAGGCAACTTCCTTCTAATGCAGAGTAACAAACCAACTAGAAGTCATTTATTTTCAATTATAGCTGACGATTTGAGGTATCATGAACAATGGCAACCATTGGCAGAGTTCAACTTTATGCAAATGTGCAGAATTTGGTGACTATCAAGGGGATTGCAGTGAAGATACATGATTCAGATTATGTGGGTGAAATTTTCAAGGAACTAATTTTACTGATTTATTTATTGAATAAAATCTCCATCTTAATGTATACTTGAAGGTTTTGGCAAACACGCATTTTCTCCTTTGACCCCCATTCAAAAGTAGTAATTTTTTTGAGCACCATATATAATCATCATTATAGCACAATAACATTGAAAAGTTTGGGGTCAGCAATATTTTTTAAAATTCTTTTATTTAGCATGGATGCATTATATTGATCAAAAGTGACTAAACATTTTTCAAACATTTCTATTTCCAATAAATTGTTCATTTGAACTATACTCATCAAAGAATCCTGAAAGACGCTTTGGATTCAGAAGGATCATGTAACACTGAAGACTGGAGTAATGGCTGCTGAAAATTCAGCTTTCCCATCACAGGAATAAATGACCAATTATTCAATTAGAAAACAGTCATTTTAAATTGTAATAATTTTTCACACTATTACCATTTTTACTGTATTCCTAATCAAATAAACACAGCCTTCGTCAGCATAAGAGACTTCCAATAATAAAAATATATATAATTTTTTTTTTTACAGACCCTAAACTTGTTTAGCGTAGTCCATGAGAAAATGATTGATTTCAATCGCCTACTCCCAGATTGTCTTGCACCAGCTGAGCAACTGCCATTGTGATGAGTGGGAAAAACAGATCCTTTAACTTTCTCCAGCTGTTGTAGCTCTCATTGAAGTAGGTCGGCACCTTACTAGCTTTTTGAATCAGTGCTAGGATGTTTACGGCTGCATCATCTTGCACAATGTGAATGACCATGATGAAACTGCAAGGCCTGACACCTGACTTTTACTCACACTATAACACACACACACAAAATGTAGTTCTATTAAGTCATTCATTCATGCCCAGAAGACTTCTGCGTTCTGTTCTGACCTCTTACCTTACTTAGAAAGAATTATGCAGCTTTCTCTCTATATTCTAACCCAGCTGCATATCTAAATCTGCCCCCTAGGGGGATGTAGCAGTGTGATTAAATGTGGCTCAACCAAAGCAAAGCACAGAGCAAGAGCTCTTACTATCATTAGTAATGTTGATGTGTGTAAGCAAGGAAGAGGAAAAATTCTACAGTTTAAGGATAATGTTATAATGTCAATGTTTCTTTGGCTCTATGATGTAAAGATACTGTTTTTTTAAATGTAAGGTAGACTTACAAAATGTCCTAATTATTTGTGACCAGAGGTCATTGGTAAAGTTTCTATTAGTTGATTCAAGCCTTCTGAGTGACATCCATATTTTGCATATATAAATATATATATATATATATATATATATATATATAGAAGTTGAGAAGTCATATTGATATAGAGCAGATGAATACTAAACAACTTGGCCTTTTTGTTCTTTACTAGGGAGCAGGAGTATCGGATGACTGGAGAGTGATGAAACCGGTGAGCACTCATCTCTTTCTGGAGTATGGGGAGTAGACAGGTGACTAGGATCCTCTAGAATGACTATAACTGGAGATCACTGGAGCATCAGAAGGTGATAGAGCTGGTAAGGAGTCTGTGAACCGCCCTGGAGAGATGAGGAGTGTGCTTGTATACAGGTCCAGATTGGAGTGCTGATGAGGAACTGGTGCTAGAGGGTGATGGCCGAGTGAGTGCAGTTGAGGGACATGAGGGATGCTGGGAAATGTAGTTTCTAGATGACTGGACTGTTGCAGATTGAGAGCGTTTGTGTCAGCTATATACATACAGATACATGTATAAGATCAAGACTTTGCAGGGTTGAGACCAAGACAAGACCAAGGCAGGGTGAGATCGAGTCAAGACCAAGATCAGACTAACACTAATCTAAAAGATCCACATCTACTGTCTGAGAAATGTTTTATATTTAATCAGTAAATACAATAAGACAACACTATATAGAGCTGTTACCAATTCAGATCACTAACAATAAAATGCATCTTTTTGTTGCAGAGGTGGCACAGAAGGTGCATCTGAATTGCTAAGATTAATGTTTTAGAAATAACATTTTGAAAATAGAAATCTGATGGAAAAATAAAATGATAGGCCTACTTTTAAATATGAAACTAAAACCGCCAGTAGGTGACGACAAGATGCTTAATGAGTGAATCGCAGAATCATTTATTCGACCGTTTTGTTTTAACACGCACAGTGTTGCTTGGAAAAGCAGGTTCTGCAACTGTTCTGCTATGGATTCGTTTGGAAAGAAATGGCAACATGTCTAAAACTGTATCTAAAATGTAAGTCATTTAATATTAACTTCTCGTTTATTGAACGTTTGTATAAAATCAATATCGTGTTTGCAATCGTGCTTCTATTTGTGAAAACAGCTCTCTTGCTCTTGTGATAGACTATTGCTTAAGAATATCCCATGTTATATTATAAAAAAAAAAAAAGACCTCATATATAGTCCAGTCCAAGACCAACAACAGTAAAATGTCACAACGCCATGTTGCTCTAGGGATTTTTATATATTATTTATTTTTTCCCCCAAAAAAATTACATTTTAAATGTTTGGGAATGTATCCTCAAAATATGAGGTGCTGTTTGAGTGACTGACTGTTCCAGCAAAGATGAGGTTCGGACTCGGATTGATATGAAATGTCTTCAATGTCTCTGCTGCTAGCATCAGCTTTTTAAAAATGTGTAGATATACTGCATGCTAGCACAGATTTTGTTCTGCTTCTATATTGAGAATATTAGATCCTGAGCTTGCTGAGGCATGAGTGAGCAGCTGCAGTGTGTTTCCTGCGTGTGTGGGGGTTTATTTTTGAGAGCAGGGCATCACTTTGCTTCAGCTTACATTTCCCGAATAATTTGACTGAGGGAGGTGTTATGTTTGAGCCGAACGTCTCTTTTACTCTAAACAAGATTTTTATTTTTACGTTGTCTGGGCTGAGTTCAAGACATATGTAGTTTTTGCAGCATTTGTTTTGATCTATTTCCTGCATCTGTTTCCAGGCTACCTGCTTATTTAGAAGAGGGACTGACTCTGTAGGTGCTGAAGTGGGATTTCATTAAAGCTGCAGCGCAAAGCCCGGCTGCAGACTGATAGCACGGACTGCATTAGTCTGGTTACAGTGAGTATACAAAGACACTCTATTTGTGGGCGAGTCTCTGTCTCAGACCCAAGAACAGCTCCAACATCCACATCTAACTCATCTAATTGGTCTGCCATGACTACAAATCACTATGTTGACCTTGAAGTGGTTTCTCTCTCATACGCACGCACTCTTTGCTATCTCTTTCTCTCGTCACACACGTACTTTCTATTTTCAGGCCTGTGCTCAGTTCATTTTGTGATTGCCACATGGATCTCCTGGGGCTGCCTGCTGATCCACTGTGCACAAGGTCTGGATGTGCATTGTGATTTGTAGATGTTGGTAGATGTTGTGGTAATAGTAAGCCACAAACAGTAACAGTGTGGTAACAATATGGTTTAAACTGATTCAAAATTACCAACTGATCCCATTGTAATGTGCTCTAAGTAGAAATTTAAAGGGGACAAGACATGGATGTTTTTATTATTAGGGCCAGAGCATCAATGGTGTGAGGACCCTACTGTAATTGCTCGATCAATTCTTCTTCTCTGAAACGAATTATATTTTTCAGGGCGTAAACTTTGCTCACGTGTCAGGAAGTGGTGAAAATTTACGTCTGATATGGGTTTCAGAAATAGGTGTGGCAAAAATGGCTCTATAGCACCACTAACAAAATTTCAATTAAGCGTCCTTTGCTCTGTGTTTCACGTACAAGTTTGGTCAGTCTAATCTTAACATTCATTTATAGTAATAGCGCCACCCACTGGCAACAGGACGTGACATGTTTAACACTGATGCACTACTAGCAACATACTAAAATATCCAATTTAGTGTTAAACATGCTAGACATATTCTAAAACATGCAAGCAACACTTATGAGTGCTTGCCATTATCATCATGAAAAAGGAATTGTTGTAACTCAAGCATACAACGTCCAATCTGCCTCAAACTTCACATGTTTGATAAGTGCCCTGGCCTGAAGACATCTACATGGCCAAAATTTAGTCAGTCAAATCACCATCAGCTGGAAGCAGGAAGTGTGGCAAATACTGGTGGTAAAAAAACTGATGTAGATGTAGCGATTTAATACAGTTGGCCGCTTCATTTTTTCAACAAAAGCTTCATTGCATACTCTCCATTACAATGTGCCTTGTATGCAAAACAAAATGCTCCAAACAAACAATCAGAGAAGCCGTTAAAATCCATCCACTTGTTTTCGATGCTAGGATCCTTCTGAAGTCTGTACAGAGATGCTAATAAGCTGTTTAAACTGGACGCGTCAAAGCTAACAATCTTTCACTCTTCCATTTGTCCTGTTGGCGGCGTGGAGTATGTCAGAAACTGAATGTGCATCTGTATACTGCGTCCACTGTAGGCAGCGTCAGTGATGAATTCCATTTGCTTTTTATGCAATGCAATGCTTACATCCAGTAAGCAAATGTCAGCAGTTAGTTGACTGAACACCAGTGGGTGGGGCCTATGTTGTCATGATGTACAACTATTCGCCAATGTCTTGCTTTGGAGCAATATGTAACGTCACAAATCCCACAATATCAAAATGAGCTGTTTTTATGAGGACATTTTAAGCTGAAACTTGCAAAATCCAAAGACCTCTTATATGCCAAAAAATCAAGGCGAATCTGATTTCTTAAATCATGAATTCTTTAAAATGAATATTCTGGGTTCAGTACAAGTTAAGCTCACTTTAAAGAATTTGTGGCATAATGTTGATTTCCACAAAAAAAAGATAATGGCAATTAAGTTACAAAGAAAGTGAATGGGGAAGTGAATTGAGCGATTTAAAGCAGGAAAGTAATGACTATAATGTTAAGATTTATTTATAGTTATGTTAAATTGCTTATTTACATTGATTTGGATTACACAGTTTTAACATGTAAATAACTTTAATGTGATGCATATTTGTCTTACATAAATTAAACGGGTAAGAAACAGGAAAAATCCTTTAGTAGTACTAAAACTGAATGTGTTTTTAAATGCACAATTAACATTTATATATTTATCATAACATCCAACTCATACTACATTTTAACTAGATTGTTCCACAGCTAGCCATTTTAAATATGATAACTAATTTAATTGTTTAGTTAATTATAGATTATATGCCATGATATTTTAAGTGCAGAAATCTTATGTTCCTTACCTGTTTCATTTATACACACACACACACACACACACATATATATATATATATATATATATATATATATATATATATATATATATATATATATATAAATAACTAAAAAAAAATATGCACATCAAGTTTATTGGCCTATGTTAAAACTGTGTAATCCATGCAATAAAGCTTAAATTTAGGCCAAAATATTGAAGTATTATTACAGTTTTAGTTTAAAGCATTTTACTGTCGTAGTGATGAAATTGCATATGACGTTACATAGTAGGGCTGCTCGATTTATCGCATTTAAATGGCATGCCATTTGGCAAAGCTCTTGTCTGAAGAGAAATAATAAAATGGAAATGTTTGTGATACTTTCAGGGTCGAAGTGGGTGGCTTGCCATCGAATAAGGAAATCCAACTTGAAGAAACAACACCCCCCCAAATATCAATAATGCTTTGCAATTATACGTAACACAGGAGCAAATAAAACATACATGAATGCCATCATCATAGCAAGTGAAATTATATTCAAATATCTGTCCATTCATTTTCTTTCACAGGCACGTGCAACCAAAATGGCGTCAGCGAAAGTCGTAAATACTCAAACACCATGCGATCTGACATAACCTCACTGCAAATGAACGTCCAACCCATATAACATTACAATATAATACCATTTTGCCGCATATGAATGAAAAAAACATAATAATTTACTATAGCATTTGATCGTTTTTTAAGGCTAATTATAACATTGGTAAACCCACCCGAGTCAAAATGTAAACTTTGGATTGCCCAATCAACACAATCACACTGGATCATTCAATACCTTGAACAGTATAAGAATCACATTTTTCATATTTTAAACACATCTGATTTATCACTCTCTGGATCTCCTCTGCTGAACTGCGCAACGCAATACGTAGGCAAGGGGGCGGAGCTAACAATCTCACGCTCCGATTGGTTCTTACTCATTTCTTAACTTAATTCAAATATAAATATTCACATATATTCGTTGACTTATACATGCATATTGTTAATGTATTGTGGCTATTATATTGAAACACACTGCAGCATTATGAAGTTTATTGATTGGCCTCATTAACTTCCAACCCAGACTTTTGCTTATTTTTTTAAGAAAAGGAGGAACTAATTTTTTTAATTATGCCATAAATGTTGTAGATTGTACTGAATGCAGAATATTCCTTTAAACGTCATGTGGATGCTCTGTGTAAGTACATTTCTGCAGTGGTGGGCTGCATTCAGGTGGTGTGATGTTACAGGGGTTTCTGTATGCGAGCACTGGACCACAGCCTCTCTGGTTACAGTGAGCTGCGTTTAAGATGTTAACTGACTGCGTTACTAGAGAAGAGCACAACCAGCCAGTGTTTGCATGTCTCTCTGTCATTAATTTCTAAAGAGGTGGAATAAAAGACTCTTTAGACTGTTCGGTTGCGTCACAAACTGAGGCTGCATCATGTTCATAAGAAACATTTAACTCATAATAGTGCATTCGCAGCATGCATTGTGTTTTGATTTTGTTTGTGTGTACCTTTTATTTGGGTGAATCTCATTAAAACATGTCTGCTATATACTTCTCACCCCACTCCCCCATAGATAGATAGAATGATGCACAGTTACTTTTTAGTTTTTAATTCACCCTTCGCAAACAGTTTGATTGACAGGCTATCTAACCAATCGTAACCGCCATAAAGCTACAGCCGGAACTGAGGCAAAACCTCAGGATAAATAACAGTAAATTAAATGTGCTACTATTAAATTGTGTTTTATTAACATCTACACCTACCTCAACCCTAAACCTACCCTTACAATACTACAAAAACAGTTATTACATTAAAGAAACAAATATTAAATGACGCAATATTGATGTGCGCATGCCCAGTGGCCGTAGCTGTATCCCTTCTAGTCTTTACCGCAGTCAGGGGAGTTAGTAGATTAATGTTGGTGAACTTTGTGCTATTCACATCTTTCTGCGCTTGAAACAACATTCCTTCTGATGTTCGTTCATGTTTATTTGATGCTATAAATGAACTAGTATGTAGAGATGGTTGGTTCAGAGCCGCTTGAGGGAGCTACAGCGATCTAAAGAGCCACTATACGGTATTTATTGTTTAAACTTCTTTAAAAATATTACAATATTTTAAATATGAAACTGTTTCATGCGTTGGCAGTGTCCTCTTTGCTCCACGATGTATTTTTCACTGCACGAGAGTGCATGGCTTGTCGGACATAACAACAGTAACTAAAGGGGGCGGGTCTTTGCTAAGGGTCAATTTATTCATTTATTGGAATAAATTAAATCACAACACAAATAGCTTACTAAATGTGTAGAATTGTGAAAATATATTTATTTATATATACACAACTTAATTATGACAAAACTATGATTCATATAAGTTTTTAATTTAAATAATAATGATAAAAACCAACAATAATAAAATTAAGCATAATTGCCTTGCAAATATTTTAATATGATTTGTACTTGTTGTTGATATTATTCACCACTATTTGAGTTCAACATCAAGATTTACCTGCCCTCACCTTTCCTTTACTGACCAGACAAATGAGATTATTTCCTCATGAGAGAGAGAGAGAGAGAGAGGGAGAGAGAGAGAGAGAGAGAGAGAGAGAGAGAGAAGGGGGTTGAATGAGGGCTGTGTGAGGTGGGTTGTACTTTCATTGGAGCTGTCATGGTACTTTTTACCGTTACTTGAGGACTAACGAACACCGTCCTAAATCTGACCTGCTCTTGGACTTTAAGCGCTTAAGGAGAATCAGTAAGAAGTAAAATCACCGGGGCTCTTGCGGTCTGTCCTCGTCAGAGAAAAAGACGCTCGCACACACTCGTACAGAGACTGATGCGGGATTCGCTGCGTGGGTCTGTCCGGATAGACTCTGTTTGGATTCTAAACCGACATGGTGGGTTGAGGTTTGAGTGATACGGAGACCGTCCGGTAAATTCCTGACAGGAGGAATGAATGATTTCACGTGCGGCGCCCGTGAGTGAAAACGCTCGCGTAACTGTTGCTGTGAACGGACGTGTGCAGGAACATGAGGAGAGGAAATAACTGAAATAAACTGCGTGAGTAAGCAGTATTAAGATGATTTAAAGAATTAATAATACGCTATTATGCTCTAAGAGCCTATTTGAGTGTCATTAACTGAGTTTTGTTTCTCTCAAAGTCAATTTGAAATCCTTCTCTGTTACATTAAGCAAAATAACGACATTTAAAGAGATCCAACGGAGACCACATTTCTTTTATTGATTCATCACTGCTCTTCTCTCTAGAACTGCATCTGTAGCCGTAGGGAGTTGTGGGGGAACATGATCGATTAATTTCTCTGTGATTTTTTTATTAATTAATTCATTCAAGTCATGTCTGGTAAAATGAAGTGAAATGCGACTGGACGTGATATTAATTTTGAGGATATTTGAGAGGTTTAGTTGGTTATCTGATGGATTAAACTTTCCTGTTTCAGTCGCTCCCATCAGCCACATCATTTAACTCGGTTGTTTCCATGTTCTCTCTGCAAACACAGCAGAGAAGCTGCATCTGTACTGCTTAAATGATGCCAGTCGCGTGTGGTAGTGCTTTATACATGTATAGCCTATATTTTTAGTAATATATGTCATATCCTCTGTCAACACAGCAGGCGTATTGAAAGGTGCACCTCCTGCCACTATCGTTTATTCGCTAGAAACCCGTTATAACTCATAGCTTATTGCATGTTTTAAATGATTTCAATGTCATTTTCATTCAGACATGATCAAAAGTTGGTGTCAGAGTGTGTGAGTGTTCTACTTCGTAATTAGTCCGTTAATTATAACCAGTTTGTTTCCATTTAAGTTTATTTTTGCAACTGGACATCATGGATGGGCATTTCCTGATCTCTCTCTCTCTCTCTCTCTCTCTCTCTCTCTCTCTCTCTCTCTCTCTCTCTCTCTCTCTCTCTCGACAAGGAGGCCTCCCCTCAAATAATTTCTCACTTGTATTTCACCATTACCACTTCACATTTATTTGCATTTTAATTGTTACTGACCATTTTCACACTATTGACTTTATTATTAAATTCATGTTTCCCAGAATTTATCGGGTAAAATGCTTGAATAATGAGTCAGTGATGTGGTGTTGGTGTAATGAATAGATCAGAGAGACTGGCGCTCAGTTGACATCTGTGTTCAGCTGACACCATTGATATGGAGAGAAAGAGTGTGCGTGTGTGTGATCTCATGAGTTAATGTCCACTTTTCAGTCTAAAGTTTCAGTTAACAGAAGCTTCATTATTTAGAGATGATGCAGCCTTCCTGTGCTTAATTAGGAGATCGAGATGAAGCTTTGCCGTATAAATGCAAGATCATTAAAGAGCTTTGAGATATGTCAAAAGTTTAATGTGCGGTGATAATATTTGTTAATATTTGACATTGCGTTTGCCATCTGCTTGTTAAATGTATCTCTCATTTACAACTGCAGTTCTTGTAGGGTGATAACAGAGTTGACACACACAGGATTGATCTTTTTAACAGCTATTTGGTTATTGGTATAATGTGTTGATTTTAATTCCAACATGTCTCCAAACAAGCCCCTTACAAATGATTCAACCTTATAATTGGGTTCAAAAGTTTAGGGTCAGTAAGATTTTTTTGAAAGAAGTCTCTTATGTTCACCAAAAGAAAGATCTTATGTTTTTAATCAAAACTGTTTTTTTTTTTTTAAATATTATTACAATTGAAAAGTGATTTTTTTCTATTTTAAATATTAATTAAAATATTGTTTATTCTGATGGCAAAGCTGAATTTTCAGCAGTCATCATACACGATCCTTTAGAAATCACTCTAATATGCTGATTTGATGCTCAAGAAACATTTCTTGTTATTATCAATGTTGAAAGTAGGCTGGTCAGCATTTTCTCTAGCAGTTGCAGCGTGCTTTCAGAAACCCTTCACCTTCCCCAGCTCCACCTGTATAGATCAGCTATGTGTCATTAAGTATGCTATTTTGAACAGCAGCAGTATGTCTTACTTGCTTACAGCAGAGCGCCGTGTGTATATTGGCAGTAACAAGTCCTGTACTTGCTCTGCAGCAGCAGCAATAACAGCAGCAGGATAGTATATCTATTCCACCAAGAATTGTCATATCCATTACCATGCCAAACACTCAGAGAGTTGTCATGGCATTAGTATCTTTATTTATACATTTTCATATGAACAGTCACTAAATGACTGATACAGTTATACAGATATACAGTTCCCAGTTTATTTCGAATCAGTGAGAAAAGTGAATCGCTAAATCATTGAATAGCATACTGAACAATAAATTATTTTGAATGACTCATAGAAAAAGTTATACACTAAGGAGGTTATTCACAAGTGTGGTTTTGATATTTTGTGTATAATTCACATTCTCTCTTTGAGATTTTTTTTTTTTTGTCCAACTTAATTATTCATTGCTAATGTAATACACCAGTGAGGTTATGCTTCTCATTGTCATGCTTTGCCCAGCATGTCAATTTAGTTCAGTTACACGCAGATGTATTTTTAAAAATGTTTTCCACTTGACAGAAAAACATGAGCACCCAGGTGAACCCAAAGTGCACTTCCATTATATACTAAAAGTGCTATATTTTCTAATTTTGTACTTAATATGCTAAAAATTCTTTTTCAGTGCTTCTTAAGATAATCTTAAGAACATCTAAGTGTACTCTACTGTGCTATTTTGAGACACCATGAATATGAGCTAAAATGTGCTTTTAACATGAATCTCTGAATTAAAAAATGTATTTAGTTACCACTTGTATTACTAGTATGTTAAAAGCATATTTTAGTTATATTCATGGTGTCACAAAATTGCACAGTTGAGTACACTTAGATGTACGCAGATTATATTAATATACTAAAAATTCTTCTTTAGGACTTTTTAAGTACAAAATTAGTGTGCGAAAATAGAGCACTTTAAGTACGGAAATGTACTTTTTTCACCTCGGCATGTTAAAGTTTGAAGGGAACTTCATTTTAACCAGTTTTATGAAGTTTTCATGGTTTGTGAAACTGTCTCAGGAGGTGGTCTGTTGCTCAGCACATTGGAAGTATTATGAGCATCAAACTGCTGTAAGCACTTCTGACCAGTGAAGCGCAGCAAATGGGAGCCGTACAATGACATGGTTTAAAGGGCCCTAAGGCAATTACAAGGAGGTCAGAGTCTTAGGCATGCACCTGACCTTCATTCGCCTTGTGCCAGAGTTGACCTGTGACCTTTTAATGCCCATAATACAGCTTCAGACATCTTAGAACTGACCAGAGGTCTTATGACTTACTAAGCGGGAAGAAAAAGATGATGAAGGTTGTGCTGTACGTGAAATAGTGAGGATTTCATTATGTGCCTTGAGGTAGTTTGGAGTATCAGACTGTGTGGTATCATGGTTTAGGCATGACTGTATTCATATGCACTGTGGACACCTTAGAGAACGCATTTCAGCATTAGCCGTGGGTAGTGATGCTTGAAATGATTTCCATTCACACAGCCACGCAGACGGAGATGGAAGGAGAGAAAAACTGTGAGGCAGAGACAGTGAGAGAGAGAGAGAGAGAGAGAACAGCTGGAGAGAGACCAAGATGGGCAGATATACTGGAAGTAAGGTAGTGTCTTGGGACAGAAGGAAAGATTTTAAGGAATACCTCAGCCAAAAGTGAAACTTCTGTCTTCATTTACTTGTGCTCATGTTGTTACAAACCCCTATGACTTTATTTCTTCTTTTCTTCTGCGGAACACAAACTGGTTTGTACTAGTTGCTCTTTTCAATGCCATTAGTCCTCATGGGGATAGAGGCTTTCAAGCTTCAAAAAGGATGCAAATGCATCATAAAAGTGGTAGTAATTGACACAATAAGAGTGCATATATCTTTTATTTTTAGCCATCTTTTCCATGACACAGCATTGCAGTTCTACAGAGGCACATCCATGATGCTCTGTACAATTCAATAAACAATGTTCACGCCTACAGAAGACATTTCAAACAAAATTATCAAAAAAAAAAAAAATCACCAATAATCTTACTGTTGCCAGACACAATGAATCAAATCTGATTTCAGATTCTGAGAGAACTGTTATGAATCCTATATGTTTCAGTCTGATTGACATATTCGTTTACATGCACATTGCATGTATTCCAAAAAAAAAAAAAATCCAGTCTCCAGAGAACCACAGAAAGCCATTTCGGTAATATCACCAGAGCTTCCCTGGCTATAATTGTCATTTTTGCCTTGATTACATGTTTTTTAGCAAATATTTAGTAAATGTTCAGTCTCATTCACTGACCAGTTCGTAAGATATGATACATAAGTAAACATACACACATTTCTTTAGACATAAACATTTGTAAACTTACACATCATGGAACTACTCATTTGGTATTTTTGAATCTGATTGAGAAAATTCAAGCGATAACATACTTAATTTTTTTTTCCTGTTAATCATATTATTTCAGGTCTACACCACCCCTTTCAATCCAATGGAAATTTAATTCGTACCGAGCTTAGTCAGATCGATTTGAGGTGTTTACATGAAGGCTTTTCAGTCCGACTGTGCCATCAATACAATTGACCCTTCGCAAGCAGTTTGACTGACAGGCGATCGACCAATCATAACCCCGAATCCACCATTTTGTCTGACAAAGCAGTCAGGGGAATATAGTAGATTAACGTTGGTGAACTTGAACTTCAAAAATTGTGTGTACTCACGTCTTTCGCACTTGAAACAACATTCCTTCTGATGTCCATTCATGTTTATTTGATGCTATAAATGAACTAGTATGAAGAGATGGTTGGTTCACGAGCCGATTGAAGGAGCTACAGCGATCTGTCACGACAAATTAAAGAGCCACTATATGGTATTTATTGTTTAAACTTCTTTAAAAAATTACAATACTTTAAATATGAAACTGTTTCATATGTTGTCAGTGTCCTCTTTGCTCCGCAATGTATTTTTCACTGCGGGAGAACATGATGTGTGGTGTGAGAGCGGATGGGTTGGGCATAGCAACAGGGGGCGGGTTTTGCAAAGGGTCAGTTGCAATCCAAATGATTTGGGTGCATGTAAATGTAGCTATGAGAATGTGAAAATCAGATCAGTCTGAATCTTGATTGAATCATTCAGATTGTTTTTGATTAATTGAAAAGATCAAGACATGTAATAAATCAGACATCTATTTCTCTGATGAATATACCAAGAAGAGCTAGGGCACTATTTCAGTTTGGTTTGATTTGTTTATTATAAAATAGTTAAACCTTTACATTCATGCATTTGGGAGATGCTTTTATCCAAGAGTACACATTTTATCAATTCTTGCTTTCCCTGGGAATCAAACCCATGACCTTGGCGTTTCTACCACCATATTGTACTGTTTGAGATATAGGAAGGCATGTATAGTTATAGATGGTTTCAGAAGACTTGGGATTATAGCACATGAGTCATATGAACCACTTTCATGGTTCTTCATGTTGCCTTTACATCCTTTTTAAAGCTTGAAAGCCTCAGTCCCCCTTCCCTTGTGTTCAATGGAAGAAAGGAATGTCATATGGGTGATAAAATAATGACAACATTTTTATATTTGGATGAACTTTTCCTTCAAAAGAAGCAGAGTAGGAAGCTTCCAGAATGTAGGTGTAGGTGTTGGACATTCAGTGAGTGGACTGCTTTGCCAACTGTATGAATATATGCCCGATGGTATTCTCCTCTCTTCCGTGTACATGGTCTCTGATGTGTGAAGGCCAGCCTGGATTTCTCCAGCATGCATCTTTACCTCAGTCAGCCTCTCTCAGCTGTCTGATTCATCTCTAATCAGCTTCTGCCCACTGGGAGTCCCGCGGGATCACAGCAGCAGGGGAGACCGCGAAAGCCAGAGGTTTAGAGCTCAGAGAGAAAGAGAGCAGTTGGAGAGGTCGGGAATCCAGACTCATGGACATAATAGAGTGTTAATGTATTTGGTTGAGATGCTATAGTTTGCTGAGCCAGACAGGGGTTAAGAGAGCTGTTTAGAAGAGAACTGAAGATTTTGTAGGAACAAGATGAGTGTATAATGGTGTCGACACTAGAGCTGCTGCAGAGAATGGTTGAGACCAGACATAAGGTCTGAGGGGGTGAGGGAGTGAGACTGCTGATGTTTTGGCAGATGGGGTAATCTCAGGTACAGATGCTGTTTGGAGGGCTTCAGTAGAGCAGGATGCAGCACATCAGATGGTCTGTGAATGCCTCGCTATAAACTCAACATGTTAAACAAAAGAAATTAGCTCAAATAGATGGTAATCACTAACAGTGTTTGGGGTAATGCATTGCAAGTAATGTGAGTTATGTAATCGGTTACTTTTAACAACATATCTGAGTTAATCTTTCAAATAAATAATGCCAGTTACTTTGTTTACCCATGTATTGACAGACAGCTCTCCTGTGCTCATGTTGAGAGAATCGTGAGTAAGTGCAGAGGCGTGTGTGTGCTGTGTGTGAACATGATGTATTGGTATTGTTGGTATTGTAGTTGTAGACTAAATGTGAGCACTTACTTGCACAAAAACATTCCTCAAAATCAATAAAAAACTGAAACTTAGAATATTACGCAAACCTATAATAATTAAATGTGTAAAAACTACATATGCAAATATACTTTATGCATTTACTCTTACTTCATAAACCAATGTCTTCGCTTTTGGGCTTAAAGCATACTAATAAGCAAAAAATAAACCAAATTTATTATTATTTTTTTTTTTTAATTGTTAAAATAAGATATTGGAACTTTTTTCTCCCATGTCCTATTCTTCTGCAATCCAACAGAAGGCTTATTAATTTCTTTTGTTTTTAAATGGTTATTAAAAATCAAACAAGCAAGCCTAACCCAGCTGAGAAAAAGAAACGCAAAAGTAACGCAACACATTATTTTCCATTATAAGTAACTAAGTAATGCAATTATTTACTTCTTTTAGGGAGTAATGCAATATTTTAATGCACTTTCAAAAGTATATTTTCCCAGCACTGATCATTAATGCAAAACATGAGCCACTATTTTTTTTTTCATGAATTTTTGAATTTACATAATATTTGGTTAAATCCTCCATTTTATTTAATGACAGCACATATTTCTTAATTGTTAATTGTTAAATATGTTTTTAAAGCCTAAAACCTTCTGCTTATTTATATGGTTAAATAATAATAAAGAAAAATGTCTCAGACTTGGACCCTACTTTTTTATGATTGCACTATTCATAGGTACTCGTATGCAAAGTGTACACCTTTTTAACTCGTAAATATTTTTAAATCTTTTGATATTCATCATAGAATGTTACATTTAAGAAATTCAAAAGAATTCAATGAAAGTCAAAAGCGTCCACTGTAGTTAGTACAGTACAGATTTGGGACAACATAAGGGTGAGCAAATGATGACAGAATATTTATTTTTGGGTAAACTATCCCTTTAAATAGCTTTACCAACAAGACCATTGTGATGCGTAGAGACCGAGACTAAGCTTAGCTTCACCCTCAACTAGCACTTCAATGTAACCAACCTGGACCGGGTGAAAATTCAAGGCGCTCTTTTCAGTATAGGGTGAACATATAGCTACTTCTGTGCATGTATTTCTCCTTTCTACACAGCAAACTGAATGATTTATAGTGGTTCGCTGAAGCCAAATGCATTGGGCAGAGGTGCATTTTCACGTCTGACTAAGGGAAGCCACAAGACTGAACTTTACCCTCAAATGTAGAGCCTTGTGTTGACTGAAAACCATCAAATAACGCTCTGCAATAATGGCTTCAATACATTAATTTTCAGGTTCTTGGAAGGACTTGACATTCCAGTCACAATTGGTGAGTGCTTGGTTTAAAAAAAAAAAGGTGTGTGCAAGAGAGAGAACAAACGCCTCATCTCTCCACTCTAGGGATGATGTTTTTAGAAGCCTTTCAGAAGAGATGTTCTTGCACAAGCCATTAGTCCATCTAAAGGGTCATACATTCAAACTATGTCAGATATGCCAGGTGCAATCACTGTTTTTATAATGAAACATGATGCACGTGATGGCTTTTTTTCCTCACTCTCATGCGTTTGAGAGGTTTCCTCTGCAGTAACGCATCAGTACTCTAGTAAAGTTCATCAGTTCAGTTCCATGGCAAAACATCATGGTGTAGATAAGCAGATTTCAAGCTTTGTGTCAGCTCTCTCCATTCTGCCAGTTTTCTGGCCCTGTTAGTAGAAGAAAGTCGTTTGGTGACGCCTACATCATTACTATAGCAGCCAATGTAACTGATTTGATCACTTTCAAATAATGACATTCAGTGAAGATAAAAGTCTGTCAGTCAGGATTGAAAGTGATCAGAGAACAGAGAAAATTCTGCACCCTGATGTCACTTTAGGGTGTAACCCAACACAATAGGAACAATCTGTGACATAAGTGAACGCCGACTGGCTGAACGTGTGCCACCAGCACCCACCATTTTTAAAAATCCGTATAAACTCACAGTTTACATATACTTACTCCACAAGCTAACTCCATGAACATGGAAAACTGTTGCCTTTGTCTACGGCGTTGTGTTCTTTTCTCAGCCTCGTTGATATGTAGCACTTCAAGTTGTCATAGAATAATTTGTCTCTTAGCCTTCCTTTTTGCTTTTTCAATCACAATTCGTATACATCTACATTCCATCTCTGTTATAACGAAACACAAAAAAAACCCACAGCTCCGATCACAGCGTCCTCAATTTTTCAGGTGTTGATGCTTAAATAACGTCACTGTCGGGTGGCTTACGTCAGTTCCTACTGTCAGTGCAAATGTTAAAATGTTAGTTCCAGGGTAACCGTGGCTAGTTCCTATAACTGAGTTCCTATAACTGCCCGGTGTGAACGCCCCTTTTATGTGATGAACAGGCCAGCATATTCTCAAGCATAAACCAACATTTGGTTGCACATTTGGCATCATGGCATTTAGTTATGAGACACTTAAGAATTGATGTTGCTGACATCCTTCCTGCTCAATTGAGTGTAGTTTTGAGTGTTTTGAGTTTGCTGGAGTGCATTTTGCTGGATAAGATCAGATGAGCTGATTCTGGCTCCAGCATGGGTCATATTAGCTTAAAGAGTTAGTTCACCCAAAAAAATGTTCATCTTCCCTGTCAGTCTGTTATGCAGTTGGCGCTGTAAACGCATTGTAGAGCTTCCATGTTTATGTCTGAACTATTGCTCAGTATTGACTGAAGCCGTTCACGTAAGCACCATGACGCATACATGTGATGCTTACGCAGGAGCCGGCCGATACAGAGTCTGCACCGAAGCTCTGCAATGCATTCACTACGCCAACTGCATAGAAGACTTAAGGGAAGAGGAAAAATTCTTGAAGAAATCCATTATTTTTGTTTTTGCGCACAATAAAGTATTCTCGTTGCTTTATAACATTAAGGTTGAACCACTGTAGTCTTTACTTCTCTGGATCTTGAATGTGGTAATTAGGTTGCTTTCTATGGGACATTAAAAAAAATCTCTTGGATTTCATCAAAAATATCTTAATTTGTGTTCTGAGGATGAACGAAGGTCTTGCATGTTTGGAACGACATTAGGATGAGTAATGACAGACATTTAGTTTTTGGGTGAACTAACCCTTTAAAACCAGTTCCTGACTCTAGTTTGCTGCAGGATAAAAATAAAACAACAACAACAAAAAAAAAACAGGTCCATCAGTTGGCAGTCTTGGATCCAGGTGGCAGGTTATTTGGTTGCTTGGCTTTTCTGATGTTTGAAAAATAATGGGTTGGTTTATTTGCTGTATATATGCAATTTTCAAATGTATTTGGACTTCATATAATCACTGACAATGAATAGTATATTAATATATATTATTTTTATCACCACATACATATACTTCACACATACTTGCATGCAAGTCTATTTTTATGCCCCCTCGCAAATTGTGAAAATTTTGTTTTGACACCATACTTAATCTGCATAATTAATTTAGTGAATTTAAATGTTTTTACAAATCTGTATTATGTTGACTACAATATTAGCAGTGTTTAAAGCCATGGTATCTAAATAGCGGACCGCAGCTTGGTTCCATCCAAATCGCGGGACATAATTACACCATTTTACTGTTTCTACAGTTTATAATAAGCAGTACGTCAAAACAATGGAGCGTTATACACCAAAACTGCTGAGGGTCGTTTATGGTAATGATCTTTTGGTGCTTACTTCTCTCTACAGGTGCTGGTCTTATAATTAGAATATCATCAAAAAGTTGATTTATTTCACTAATTCCATTCAAAAAGTGAAACTTGTATATTTTATACATTCATTACACACAGACTGATATATTTCAAATGTTTATTTCTTTTAATTTTGATGATTATAACTGACAACTAAGGAAAATCCCAAATTCAGTATCTCAGAAAATTAGAATATTGTGAAAAGGTTATAATATATCAATATTGAAGACACCTGGTGCCACACTCTAATCAGCCAATTAACTCAAAACACCTGCAAAGGCCTTTAAATGGTCTCTCAGTCTAGTTCTGTAGGCTACACAATCATGGGAAAGACTGCTGACTTGACAGTTGTCCAAAAGACGACCATTGACACCTTGCACAAGGAGGGCAAGACACAAAAGGTCATTGCAAAAGAGGCTGGCTGTTCACAGAGCTCTGTGTCCAAACACATTAATAGAGAGGTGAAGGGAAGGGAAGGGAAGGAAAAGACGTGGTAGAAAAAAGTGTACAAGCAATAGGGATAACCGCACCCTGGAGAGGATTGTGAAACAAAACCCATTCAAAAATGTGGGGGAGATTCACAAAGAGTGGACTGAAGCTGGAGTCAGTGCTTCAAGAACCACTACGCACAGACCACAGACGTATGCAAGACATGGGCTTCAGCTGTCGCATTCCTTGTGTCAAGCCACTCTTGAACAACAGACAGCGTCAGAAGCGTCTTGCCTGGGCTAAAGACAAAAAGGACTGGACTGCTGCTGAGTGGTCCAAAGTTATGTTCTCTGATGAAAGTAAATTTTGCATTTCCTTTGGAAATCAGGGTCCCAGAGTCTGGAGGAAGAGAGAAGAGGCACACAATCCATGTTGCTTGAGGTCCAGAGTAAAGTTTCCACAGTGAGTGATGGTTTGGGGTGTTTTCTGAGGTCCAAGGTCAACGCAGCCGTATACCAGGACGTTTTAGAGCACTTCATGCTTCCTGCTGTTGACCAACTTTATGGAGATGCAAATTTCATATTCCAACAGGATTTGGCACCTGCACACAGTGCCAAAGCAACCAGTACCTGGTTTAAGGACCATAGTATCCCTGTTCTTAATTGGCCAACAAACTCGCCTGACCTTTACCCCATAGAAAATCTATGGGATATTGTGAAGAGGAAGATGTGATATGCCAGACCCAACAATGCAGAAGAGCTGAAGGCCACTATCACTGATCGACTCCATGACTCGTCGCATTGCTGCAGTAATTCAGGCAAAAGGAGCCCCAACTAAGTATTGAGTGCTGTATATGCTCATACTTTTCATGTTCATACTTTTCAGTTGGCCAAGCTTTCTAAAAATCCTTTCTTTGTATTGGTCTTGAGTAATATTCTAATTTTCTGAGATTCTGAATTTGGGATTTTCCTTAGTTTTCAGTTACAATCATCAAAATTAAAAGGAATAAACATTTGAAATATATCAGTCTGTGTGTAATGAATGAATATAATATACACGTTTTACTTCTTGAATGGAATTAGTGAAATAAATCAACTTTTTGATGATATTCTAATTATATGACCAGCACAAGTAAAGATATAAAGTGCCACATTAAAAGCTGCAAATTATGCTTTTATTTTAAAAGGATAGTTTGCCCAAAAAATGAATATTATTCCATGATTTACTCATCCTCAAGCCATAGCAATGTATGATTATCTTCTTTCAGATGGACACAATCAGAGTTATATTAAAATATATCCTGACTCTTCCAAGCTCGATAATGGTAGTGAAGGGATGTGAGATTTTATAGCCCAAAAAGTGCATCCATCCATTATAAAAGTTAAGATTAATAAAGGCTTTCTAGTAACTTTAGTTGAATAGCAACTATGTGTATGTGTAACATAATAGGTGTGTTAAAATAGTGGCATTTACCTTTTATCTTCAACTCTGCTTTTGAGTCATATGATCCTTGAATTGCACCCATGACACATTTTATAGATCCACAGCTTGATGTGTTGTCCATCTTGATAGAGTCTTAATGAGGTGCTTCTCTGGTTTGACCTGAGCTCTGTCCAACACTTGCTTTGAATGTGTTTTCAGACCAGTATGCTGTCGCCAGTTAACAAACAACAATCACATCACCTTGTCATTGTGTACAATGTGTATACACACACAATTTATTTATTTACACTTGTATGCTGTTTCTTCTAGTGTGTTCGATATTGTGACCTGCTGTTTAGATTGCTGAAAGAAGGTCTCAATGGCATAGTAACAACCTTCAGCAGGCAATTCACAGATGTTTACTTTACATAGATGACCAATGGATGTCGTTTTCTAAAGATAAAGATTGAACAGAACACTTCTTTTGCTTCCTTCTAAGTTGCTCGCAATGTGTTTAGGCAGTTGTTTAGATTCCATATTAAACCATAGGAATGGTGAGAGCATAAATTGAGAATTTTGTAACTGTCACATGTATGTTCAGTTTAGTTCAGTTCTGTCTAGTCTGTATGAGTTCTTGTTTGTCACTATGGTTCCTAATTAGTTAAGTCTTGTCAGCTGTCCCTGTTCAGGAATCATCATCATCATCATCACCATCTGTGTATTTATGTTCGTGCCTGTTTCCTATTCTTAGTCGGTTGTTGTCTGTGCTAACGCGAACTGTCTCGTATGCTCACTTGTTATCTTGTGTTTTGTAATAAATCAAACTTTATAAAATCTACGTCTTCATCTTCTGTGGGACCAAACGTTACAGTAACATTTTTCCAAGCAAAGGCATTAACATGCAATTAGGTCATTCCGTGTCAAATCAACCAGAGGTCCCTGGCTCAAATGTTTGATTCTGTTAATATTTTTTCTGTTGAAACACAAACATAAATAGTGATGAAACCCAACATATTAAAGGTCACAGATGTATATATATTGAGTAATACACTATTTTAATCTTTTGGAATCTTTAATCTTTTTTTTTTTTTCTTAGATATTGGGACCCTAATGTGACTCCGTGTTCAAACTGTTGAATGTTACCCATTTTCAATGTTCACAAACCAAATGTTGGTAATTTTTTTAAACAGACTGAAATATATAAGGTCTTCAAAATGAAGATTTCAAAAAGAATGTTTATTAAGAATGGGAATCTAGAACGATATTAAGCTATCTTGAATACCTTTTGAGTTGCAGGCATGCAAACTTCGGAAAAGGAGAATTTATGGCCTTGAAGTATGTTCTATGCTATTGAGATGATAGAAAAACACGAGATACATTTCTAGTTTCAACATTATTTGTTCTTCAGATATTCCTCTTAAAAACAAAAAAGTATCAGATGTATGCAAAGTGACCCAAACTGGGTTTTTGATCACTGAAAATGTGTACAATTTACCAATTTACTCATGGAGCCGCATTGAGATCTCCATATCTCTAGGGTTGAACCATAGAGGGCCTTTAAAATGAAGATACCAAAAGGAAATTGTGTAAAGAATCAGAATTTAAAAGGATATTAAGATATCTTTAATACTTCTGCAGTTACAGGCACGCAAACTTGAAGCAAAAAACACAAGAGATGCTTTTTCCCATTTCTGAACTGTCACTGTTGGCATATAATGAAACAAAGATTGCTAAAGTCTTTTCAAAGTCTAAAGACTTCCTTTTTAAAGACAGATTTTACTAAGAGACCTACCAATCTCTGTGTAAAAATAAAATAATGATGCTGCCATCTTTCTAAAGTCATTTTTACAGCCCTGTAAATTGGATCCAAATTAAAATTGTGATTTTGAACCCCTTCTACAAAATAGTGGATAACTCAGTAAATATACATCTGTGACACTTAATATTTTGTCTTTCATCACTATTTATGTTTGTCTTTCAAGAGAAAAAATATTAACAAAATCAAAAATTTGAGCCGGGGACCTCTGGTTGATATCTGACAAGGAATGACCCAAATATAAATGTAAAAATCATTAAAAGTCATCATTTACTCACCCTGTTTAACTAAGTGAAATAGCAATAGTACGGAGCCTCTTAAGGGACTTGGTGAAGAAAAAAAAATGAGATAGGAGGAGAAATTTGATGTCAATGCTTTTGACAAGTACAAGGTGTTGTTTTGATTTGGTTTAAAGTCTCCTAGCAACCATATTGCATTGTGTATGCTTTAAAGTGAATGTTCAGCTTTAATTTTGTGCATCCTGACTTATTCATGTGACACATGCTGTTGTAAATTTCAACATACAGTAGCACATCTCTGTGCTTGATTTTCATCACAGATGCTTTAGAACATGTCTAGGTCGTTGACATGGGTTAATCACTGGAGTCATTAGTGTTTGGACCCCTTACGTCCTCTGATTGCATCTCATGCTGGGTAATGAATTGCACTGCTGTCTTTGGCAGCGTTCACTCTTTTTGGCTCACCTCAGCACTCTAGTCAGGTAACAATTAAAGAGAAGTTGAGAGATAAGAGATTAAAGAAATATTTCATGCGAAAATGAAAATTCTTTCAGAATTGATTCACCCTGATGTTGTTCCAAATCTTTATGTTTGTACTGTAAAACCATAAATTGGAATTTGCATCGACATGAGAGAGAGTAAACAGTTACATCATTTTGATTTCTATTGCTTTAAGGCAGGAGAGAACACAGCCTTCTATTTTACTGGGAGGTTTCAGTAACGTCTTGTCGGTGTTTGGTGTCTATAACAGGTGATTTACTGGAAGGACGGCCTGTCGACGATCAGTTACCTGTCATGTGATCATCCTTCAGGTGTCTTTTGAATGCATACTGGGCGAATGAGTGACTTGTCAGTGAAGTTTAGTCATTTTAAATTATTTAGAAATGCAAAACAGTGTCCTAGCATGACATAGCATCAAAGTGTCTTTGATGAGGGGTTTAGCTTGACAGAACATTTTATGAATAAAAGACTGTCGGACATTGACTGTAATAGGTTTTAGCGCGAGATGTCAGCAATTTTCATTGATTTCTTATTTGCCTGTGGAAAAGCAGAGTGCTATTAGACAGGTGTGCTTGGTTGATATTATAGTCCACAGTGACGGCAATGGACTTTTACCCCTGATTGCTTTGCTGAAACGTAGTGATGCCAATCACTTTGATCCATCACCCTTCACCGCACACAAAAAAGCATGAGACGGCCCTTGAGTAAAGATAGAATAGTTCAAACACAATTCATTAGATTAACAGCAAGCATTAACCAAAGCTCTGATAATTCGAAACATTGCAACCCATAGGAAATAAAAATCACAAATAAGATGTTTTTTAAACATTTCAATCGTCATTCCTGTCATTTCCACAGTAGAACATGGTGCTAGCAACACGACGGTCATGGGATTGGTTCCCAGGGAATGCATTAACTGATAAAAATGTGTTCCTTGAATACCATGTAAGTCACTATTTATATTGTTTATATTATAATTTTATTTATTTATCAAGAGAACTTCTCTGATCATATGCAATTGACCCTTCGCAAACAGTTTGATTGACAGGCGATCTAACCCATCATAACTCCAAATCCGCCATCTTATCCGACAAAGCCGTCAGGGAGTAGCCTATAGTAGATTAATGTTGGTTAACTTGAAATATTGTGTACTCACGTCTTTTCATGGTTGAAACAACATTCCTTCTGATGTTCATTCATGTTTATTTGATGCTATAAATGAACATGTATGAAGAGATGATCGGTTCACGAGCCGTTTGAAGGATCTGTCACGACACATTAAGGAACCACTATATGGTATTTAACTGCTTTAAAAAATTACAATATTTTAAATATGAAACTGTTTCATACGTTGTCAGTGTCCTCTTTGCTCCGCGATGTATTTTTCACTGCGGGAGAACATGATGTGTGGCGTGAGAGCGCATCGGTTGTTGGGTATAGCAACAGGGTTTTGCGGGTTTTGCGAAGGGTCAATTGTCATCACTCTTGCTTATTTGTAAATGAAGAACTGTATTTACCACTGCTCTGCGTTATACTGATGATTTCAGAGACATAACTTATGATTATGAGCAATATGTTGCAATTATGCAAATGCTTTAAATCCCAGTAGAAAATTTGCTCTTTCTGTTTGGGGTCAACGAATGCTAATTAAATCTGCACATTGTCATTCCAACATCAGTTGTGTGTTTTGATAGCAAGGCAGATCAGAGGAAATCCAGATCTACGAGAGCGGGCGTTTGAGGGATAACAGTCTGGATGTAAAACGTTTGCTGTCGGGGTTGGTGTTTAGGAACTTTGTGTCTGCTGGGTAATTTTGACAGCAGGAGGCAGCTTGTTCAGAGGTCTTTGGATCCTTCCGGAAATCCAGCAGCTTTGTACTTTGATATCAAATGTTACTGTGAAAGATGCGTAGACCCTTGATAATAAAACCCTGCCCAGCCATCTGTGCTCTTCTTACAAAATGCAAACTGAGAATTTGAAGGGTGTTGTTGAAATAATGAAACATTACAGGCAGCACAATAATAATGCATTTAAAGGCTGATCAAACTTACACCGATTGCTACAGGAAGGGCTGCTGGTTTCAATCTACTTTCAGGGTGACATGAGATTATTCAGTCTCTGTGTTGCTAAACAGAGCGTATGAAGTGATGAGGGCTGAGCCTATAGTGTAGACCAGCTGGTTAATAGAAAACACACCCACTTCATGAATGAAATGGGAATGATCCCTGTCTGCTAAAGAGTGCTTCACTGGCTGCGTTGAGAATGGAATACTAGAGTACTTCTTACCGCATACTCCACTGTATACACTGAATTCTAACTACTGTTGACTATTACTCGAAATATTGTGTGAATCACTTCATACCACTTATCAAACATTCAGACAGTATGCCTCATAGTTGTCAAATGACCTCTCTACAGTGTCTGTTTTACATAAAAATGAAATGATGTTCACTAAGCTAATGTATTTATGAGAGAAACAGGATATTCAGCAACAACAACAACAAAAATTGTATAACTTTTCATCCAGTTTTGTCTTTTTTTTATGTAATTCTTTTTTTCTTTTCTTTTTTTTTTAGCTAAAAATATTTTGGCAGTCTGGTCCAGGGACAATGCAGCATTGGTAGTTTAATGCACATTCTAGCAAATATGTTAGGCCATGAGAGAATATCAAACATACAAACAGAACTTTTAACTATTATATGTTTAAATAAATAAATATTTATAATAATATTTATATATGTAATAATTTAATATAATATATAATAATAATATTTTATATATATATATATATATATATATATATATATATATTTTAAATATCTCATTCTGTCAAGATAACACTAAGATGTGGATCAATGAAAGGTGTTATAGATGCATTTCAAGGGTCTTCAAAAACAACATTTCTTTGCCGTACTTGAAGATGGTTAACATCACTATTTTAAAGATATTTTTCCATTCTTGAACACACCTACAAATAGTATATATATATATATATATATATATATATATATATATATATATATATGACTTAAGAACATTTGCCAGCCATAGATATGTTTTACCAGCCATGAAACATAGATTAATCCTTATTAAAGTTACAAAAGTAATGTTTGATGTTTGATTAACATAAAAAAAGCAGACAGCTTCAGGACTGTTAGGGTGCTATCACTTTAAGAGCTAATGCACGAGTCCATGCATTTTATTTCTGAACTGTTTATGTTCAGTTAAAATAGCTATATTGTGTTTAGAAGGATACTTGCATTTTTGGGCATTTTGACAATTTTGTTTGAAAATGTCTGTTCAAGTGCAAGGAGACGGACAGTATAAGAGAGCTCAATTCAGTATTCGTGCAGTGTCTGAAACACGGATTTATGGGCGCGTGCTTCAGACGTTTACACACAGAAGACTTCCCACACAGAGCATGAGTAACGAATTGAGTTTCCTTTCGCATCTTCTTGGGCTTAAATATTTAAACTGGCAAGGCTTAAACTTTCATGATGATGCAGCACTGGCCCGTCAACTGTGCCGAGTACCATTTACATTTGTTCACATTCATGTTGTCACAATTCTGCATTGTTAGAAATTATAAAGTGTTACCGGCAAATTGGCGAGACCGTTTCATATACTCGCCAACACTGATTTTACTCACATTTGCCGCTTGGCAAGTGTTAATAAATAATAATAATTCCTTACATTTATATAGTGCTTTTCTGGGTTATCAAATCGCTTTACATATGGAAGGGGAAATCTCCTCAACCACTACCAATGTGCAGCGTCCACTTGCATGATGCGATGGCAGCTGTATTGCGCCAGAACGCCCACCACACACCAGCTTATTGGTGGAGAGGAGACGGAGTGATGAAGCCAATCAGTATATGGAGATGAGTAAGAGGCCATGATGGACAGAGGCCGATGGGCAAATTTGGCCAGAATGCCGGGGTTACACCCCTATTCTTTTTGAAAGACATCCTGGGATTTTTAATGACCACAGAGAGTCAGGACCTCAGTTTAACGTCTTATCTGAAGGTGGCCCTGTATATATATATATATATATATATATATATATATATATATACACACACACACATATATATATATATATATATATATATATATATATATATATATATATATATATATACAGGGCCTAACAGTGTGTGTGTGTGTGTGTATACACTATTTTATAGGAAAGTGAAGCAGAGAACAGCATTTCTACCATATGCTTCTAGCCTTGAAAACTTGAATGTTGTCAATCTAAGGCAGCATTTCTGCTGTCAACCACTTCTTTTTTTCCACAGATATCTGGCACAGATTGGATGTTTTTGGCATGCAAGTAAGGAAAACACTTATGAGATCCAATTTTTTTGGCATCCAGTTTGGATTACATTCAAATGTGGTTCTAAATCTGATATGTATTTGATGTCTTGTCAATGTGAATGTTCTTTTAAATACTGCCTGTCCTTTTAATTTGGAATTTTTGCCATTAAGAGATGAATATTATATTATTTTATTTGTGTATTTTAGAAATAAGATATGTGTGAGAATATACATTTACTTTGCATTTGGCAGATGCTTTTATTCAAAGCGAAGCCTAAATGGTTTTAAATCTTTTTATTTATTTATTTTTTTATCTTTGTGAATTGTTTCTCTACTATCTCTACAACAGCAAGTTAGTTTCTTGCTTGGCTTCTCTGGGTTGTAATGCGTGTCAATCCATAACAATTCCGTAATGAAACCACAGTCGCCTCATACCAGAACTGTCCATCACTCTCACAGATGCACAGGTGAGCTGTAGAAAGTGAAGGAAAGTTTGTGATATATAGACAGATTCCTCTTACAGAAACCACAGCATTTCCTAAAGGGTCCTGATAGCAGCCAGAGAAAGCGGCGTCTGTTGTCATGACTGTTAGCGAGGCTTAGAAAGGACTTTAAGCTTGAGATTGTGTGCATTATACTGTGATTAAAGGACACGGGTAGTGGAGGAAAAATGCATGTTGAGAGCTCATGATAAATCATTTCTGATAGAGAAGAAAGACAAAGAGATGTCCTCCATGACTGAACTATTCCTACCTCTGAGTCCGCAAAAGCTACTTTAGAAAGCTGTTTTTAAAATCTCTGATAGCTAAAGTTCCATTTTGTATCTTGGTTTCATCTTGTGTCTAAACAGGTTGCAGTATTCACACTTCATGTGTAAGCAGTAAAGCAGGATCTTTGCAGAAACAGCAAAGCAAGTAGAGTTTTAGCAGTGAATCTATTTTTCCTCCTTAAACTCATGTTCAGAATGGCGCTAACAACTATTTCTCAACACAATCTTTTGCAATATAGACTTTTGTAAAGCAGCGAAAAATAATGGAGTGAACTAATCCATTGTATGATAAAGACATCTCTCATACCTGATGTAAATTCCATGGTCAGTTACAGGAACATTTGTTGAAGTTATTTTAACTGATTTTAGTCAGTTTATAGCTACACTTTGCGGCGTCTTATGGTTCCTTAATTACCATTTCAATGTAAATATTGTGTAAGTTAGGCTTTTTTATAACCAGAGTGTAACGCTGGCTGTTCAGGAACAGGCACGACGAGGAAGGTCGTATAAACAAATAACTTTTAATATAATCCAGAAAGGGTAACACAACCAAACATGGAACAGTGTGCATTGCACAAACAATAACCAACCACTGGATAACCACAGACAGGAACTTAAATACACAGATGACTACTAAATGAGAACAGGTGATGAGGTTTAACTAATTAGACTTAAACGAGGACAGGTGTAGACACGACGTAACAAGACAAGATTAGACAGAACTAAATACATATGTGACACAGAGGTTGCGTTAAATATCCTGTCATTTACTATTTAAAAAAAAAAAGTGTTAATAATTCCAAATGCTTTTATTTTCTCAGATAAAAAAGAAAATAAATAAAAGCTAGAATATATGTTTTTAAAAACCTCTTGAAAATTTCAAAATCAGAATGTCATAGGTAAATAAGGATGTGTTCTATTGCCAACCATTCAATAACTGTCATGCAACCAACCAGAATACCCTACTGTTCGCTGATCAATGTTGAATGTGAATAAATTAAATCCATTCATCATATAAAGCGATTGTGTCTCTAGAAGACTTGGATTAAACAGCTTGATTCATATGGATTGACAATCTCGTTATGAATGTTTTGAAGTGTCAAGGTTTTGGGTGAATATTTCTAATAATTCTTTGCATCCTATATTGGCCCCCTGAAGCTCCGTGTGAAGTTGAATGCATCTGTATCATTGTCACTGGCAAGCACCACTTACATTAAATGTAACATAGTTATTTTTGGAATTCCAGTGCGAAAGTACAGTTTCGTGGTCAAGTAAGGAATATTTATGGCTAGAAAATTCTCTCAATTCACCCATCATTGACAGAAAGTTAATTTTGGTCCTTGCTTATGTTTCTCAAACCTAAACTTCAAAGCTGCGTTAGCAAAGACAGCGTTAGCAAGTTCTTGTGTTTCTCTAGCCCTTCTTGTTGTGTATTGTCACAGTTGTTGAGCACTCTGTGGAGATGTTAAAGTGGGAACTATCATTTTCACCCATCATGCTCCAGAGACTTGCTTACGCTCTTTTGGGAATAGAGAATCTGACAGTGGCGGCAAGGTGGTCTGATGTTGTATTTAGATGACTGTGTTGACGCACATCAGCGTTTGGTTTTAAAGCGTTTCAGTGGCTTATGGCTGCCGCAGGCACAGCATAGAGTATGAATGTGAGTATGTGAGTATGAATACAGGTGACAGATCAAATGGAGACACTTGTTTTTAAGTTTATCTCTACATCAACCTGCGTGTAGGCAGCATCCAATGAGCCAGCCAGCCTCACAACAGGACACGCACACACATTCACAAATGAATGCTCTAATCCCATGTGTATATTTGTACACAAGTCAAGTATTATTTGACCTTGCGCATCAAACACTTACAAAGCAAAGTAGATTAAACCCTTATTTCTGAGAAGGGTTTTACAACTGTGGCACTCGCACTCAGCACTCACACCCAGGGTCCATATGGTGGGTAGACTGGGAAAATATACTACAATGAAAAAAACAATGTGCATAAACAATGCACATTGCTAGTAAATTTCAGAAGTAATTACAAAGAAAGGGCAAGTGACATTGAATTAAACGTTAAATGTTTTTTTAAACAGTGCAGCCATAAATATTTTTTCTTGAACAACTGTTTTATTAGAACATTTTATCACTGTATATGAAATTGTTTTCTTGCTTTCATAATTCATTATATATTTTCTTGCTTTCACCAATCATTATATATATATATATATATATATATATATATATATATATATATATGAACAATTGTGAAATAATTGTAAACCATGTAACCATGTCAATATTTAATGTGTGAAAATGACAGTGATTTAAACAAATAATGATGGTCCCTCAATTTTGGCATCACTTCCAATACAACCAGTAATTTTCCTTCTATATTACTTTTTTCTCTAAAATCTATATTCTTTGAGACAGCAGTCATTATAAAGACCATTAAATTATGCTAGTTAGAAATTAGCTTTGCAAGACAAAGGACTTGGAAAAAAATATTTTCAAAAAAAGAATTCAGCATGCACATCCACTCTTAGAAATTGTATTTCTAAGAGTGGATGTGCATATCACTCTTGTAATTTTATATGTACTCTTAGAATTGAATTGAAATATATATATATATATATATATATATATATATATATATATATATATATATCCACAGGGTTAAAACCACCCATTGTTCTTACTGTATTTCTTGCTGTGTATTTTTTTCTTTCTTTCTTTTCTATCATTATTTTTCCTCCTACAGTATGTAACTTCCATTTTGGGATTAGTAAGCGTTAATTCAGTGTGTATTGTTCAGTAACTGTGCCTGCAAAATCGACTTAACATCCACATGCCAGCTTAATGTACATATTATCTGCTTTTGACTGAATTTGTGGTGCCATGAGGAATGTATTGACTTGTAGATGAAGGTGTGTGTGTGGGTGGGCGTTGGGTATTCTCTGGTGTCTTGGATGAAGTGCTTGACCAGTATCATAATGATATCTAGAAACCAGGGTGGGTGATATTGTATCACATCAGTATATACATAAAATGCAATTTAAATCTTCTCTGAGTAATCTATCAGTTTGGATGCAGCATCACGATTTTCTTGTGAAATGAAAATGAAAGCATCTGTGTCTGTTTTTCCACAGGTGGGTTGGCAGTAGGCAGTAACTGAAGATGAGGAGGAGCTGGTGGCGATCGGGCTGTCTGGGTTTGGCGATTGGCTTGTTTGTTATCATCACCCAAATCTTGGCTCAAAACACTGAAGGTGAGACTCACAGTTCTCTCTGTCATTCATATCCCTGTCACTAGCATGAGAGATTTTATTTACCCCTTTTAGAAAAATAAACCTTGCACCAGGACCGTAACTTTCCATTTTGTTCCTGGAGTTGGTGAAATGGGATGTTACAGCCCAGCGTTTACGCTCTGAGCAAAGTCAGAGACATAATTGTATCTCTATCTTTGTGTGGCAGCGTCTCACAAATCGGTCTCTGCGTCTTCTCTGCACACCTTCATTACCGAAGCAGCCAGATACAGCTCTCCAAACCGAGCATCTGATGATGTATGAATTATACCGTCACGTCTGCCAAAGACAAACTGACAACCGTAATAAAAATCTCAAAACGTTTCTGGAAATGCCGTGAGGCTGAGTGGAAATAGAGGCAAATAAATTGTGGCTATTGTCAGACTGTTCAGATTAGGATAAAAGATTGGTGGGCGTCTATAGTTGACATTTTCAGATATCCTTGTCTGTTCATGCAGCGTTTATTGTTATGGATTTTTGGATGATTTGAAGTGCGCCGTGAGGATGTTGTGTGTGGGGCTAGGAGGTAAAATTATGTATAAAGGTTGGTGGTTGTAATTCTGCCATACACCACAGAATATCCATGATGCAATTTCTTCTGCAATCTGAAAACTGTGTTGCAGACAGGTACTGTGTCGTAGACAGCTTCATAAATTATAATGCAAGTCATTTAGATTTGTGCGTAGTAGCTTCTGTGTCTAGTGTAGACATATACTGTAAAAATGCACTGTTCTACCTGATCTTAATAGGGTAGTCATGGCCTAATGGTGAGGGAGTCGGGCTTGTAACCTGAAGGTTGCTGGTTCGATTCCCACACCGGCAAGAAACGAAGGTGGGGATTTTGTGAATGAACAGCACTCTCTCCACCTTTGATACCATGACTAAGGTGCCCTTGAGCAAGGCATGAAACCCCCAATTGCTCCCCTTGTAAGTCGCTTTGGAGAAAAGTGTCTGCCAAATGAATAAATGTGAATGTAAATCTTAATGGTGTAACCTAATATATTTAGTTTGATTCAGTAATGTTAAATAACATTTTGTTGTTTGAAAAAAAAAATTACTTGCCACAGCTATTTGAGGCTTTCTGCACTGGACATGTGACAGTAAACATTATAAACTTGTACATTTGTCCTTCTGAATGAGTGCGTGATAATGCTGTATGGTGTTGAAGCGTCCATTGTAGCACACTGCATCACAGTGCCCCGCTCGCTTTGACGTGTTTAATCTCTGAAGGTCTAAATACAGTGAAATTTAGCTTGCACTTCTGTAACCAAAGCTGTTTTCGTCTACTCCAAAAATGCTCTACTTCCACAAAAGGGCAATTTTTCTTGGTTGCAACAAAGTGGGAAATATGCACAAAAAAGATCTGCAAATGGCTTTGATGCATCACAGAAAGAAAAAAAGAGAAAAGAGTTATCTTTTTTCATTATTTTTTTCATTATTATATTCATTAAAGCTATGTGACATACTAATGTTGACAGTTACAAGCAAGGCGAGCCAAACAAAGGTCAGATGACAGCAAACAAAGGATGTGAAAGTATAAAAAAAATTAAATAAATGAGGTAAAAATATAGATGAATAAAAAGGAAATTATGAGACAATCTAGATCTCCTCATGAAGTTTGACAGCTTTTCATTTTTTCATTTATTTATTTGTTTTGCTGTTTTGTGCTCCAAAATACATTAAACAAAACTAAAAACATCAGTAAGGCAAAGTCGAGTGTGATAGCCACAAATTTATTGCCAAATATAGAGTCATTGCAAAAAATGCATCAAACATGGTTAAAGCTGAAATAGTTTAGGAATAGCCTGACTGGCGAACAACCAAAATCGGAGCTAACTCTGCAGTTGTCGCAGATTAATTTCCTAGAGTGTCATACAATAGGGAACATTGACACAAGCCTTTTGAATATTGAGTCATTAGCTTAGCAGCATGCTAATATCTGACTACTGTGAGCTTTAGAGCTTTTGTACTGTTCATGTGAAGAGTGATATTTGTGTGGTGTGTTTTAGCTGAGTTGCTGACTATGTACTGTGTTTCAAATCAGTCAGTTAGTTGCCATTTTGTTTAGTATGCTGCCTTGGAAGACATTTTGAGTAGTAACTAACTTCACATGGAAGCGCTACTAACTTTACTGCATCTTTCTGCAGTGTGTCAGTTGTAGCTGTCAGAGTAGGGCGTCTGTTCGTTGAAATGATTCATTTTAAGAAACTGGCTTAAATAAATTATTCACTGATCTATTTGATCAGTGAATCATCACAGTTTTGTGATTTATTTAAACAGCTGTTTTTAAAAAAAATATTTTTAGTTTTTTTTAATTGATAGTGCACTAGAGATTGGAACAGATTCACTTTCTTTGGTTCCTGTCCAATGTCGGCTGTCTTTCTGTGTGCCTATATTTCTTTCTGTTTGTCTGTAACTTGAACACATTTTAGAGTATGTACGTACCATTTAAAAGTGGATAGAGAAATCCAGGGTCTCCATCTCAACTCCACCTATTTCATCCTGTCACTGTAATTAAACTCTGCTGGATATCTGCTGCTAGGTGAGCCATTTAAGTCAGTCTGCAGGTGCACTTTGAGAGTGGAGTCAGTCTTCTCAGTCTAATTGAGAAGGAGGAGGAAACGTTTCTCAAGTCTCATGCTATCAGAATAAAGCGGCGGGCTGTTATTTAAAAAAAAATACACTGAATGTAATTACACTGTAAAAGGCAAGCTTGCCTTGCTGTATATGGCCTTCTAACACTGTATCTCCACCCGAAGCATGTGGTGTGTTGCAATGTGTGTAGATATCTCAAGTACTTTAGTCCTGCATTGCTACTCCACTCAATTTATTTCTCCAGTCTTCTGGATTAATGTGGATTTTATACCAGTGTATTTCTGAGTATTTGTTGTTATTGTGGTTAAAGGTGGTGAATTTCATAGCTGTTGCAGTGGTGCTTTAACTCTTTCCCTGCCTGTGTTTTTTTTTTTTTTAAAAAGGTTGGCAGCCAAACTAAGAGGAAACTTCTTATAGAAGATGTTATCATGCTGACCATAGCACAAACAATTATTAGTAATCTAATAATTGGTAATATTTTTAGTTTATACTTTTTGGGAGTGTGTAAACTATTTTAATGTTGTTGAAAGAAGTCTCTTATGCTTCTCAAATCTGGATTTATTTAATTAAAAACAGTAATATTGTGAAATAATTTTTACAGTTTAATATCTATTGTCTATTTTAATCTATTTTAAAATGCAATTTATTCCTGTGATGTCAAAGCCGAATTTTCAGCACTATTACTCCAGTCTTCAGTGTCACATGATCCTTCAGAAATCATTCTAATGCTGATTTGGTGTTCAAGAAAAAAAAATAAATAAATGTGAGACTTATTTTTTTATGTCTTCAGTGTCTAGAGCTTTCTAAAGTTTTGTGTCACTACAACACAAATTTAATTGAGGCAAGTTAGTCATGTACTCATGTAGCCTATAATCAATGGTGCTCAGATACACGAAACTTAACAAAAATATATGTATGTTGTAGAAAAAGATAAGTTAATTGTAATTACGATGGGGTTGTGCACTTACAGCTTGTTGTCAGTAATGGTTTTCTCGTGGTATTGTAGGTGGATTCAGTTCAGTCACGTTCAGTTGTTGACTGTTTGTGCAGCATATCAGAGGAACAAAAACCTGTGTCCTACTGTCCTCTCATCACCACGGTGACCACAAAGCGCTTTTCGAGGTCCAATCTCCCATCATCTGTGCAGAGAGTGTATCAAATCAATTTTCCCTCCTTCTGTTTGTCTCTTGTTCTGCCCATCTCTTCCTTTCTTTTTATACTTGGTGTTATATTGGTTTGGTTTTATTATTATAGTCGCTCTTATCTGTTTATCAACTATGTCTTCACTTTTGTCATTCTGCTGTACCTGTCTGTCTTTGATTCTCTGTCTCAGTGCATGCTAGGAGCTGGTGTGGTGTTGAGCTTTGTGTTCTTCGGCTCTCTTCATTTTCACTTTGTTGATTAATTTATTTTATTTCTTAAAAACATCTTCTCTCTCCCTTCAATACTGTTGTCGGAGTTTGATTTGGTCTTCTAGCTGGAGAGTTGGGATGGGTGTTATGACCAAAATCTTATAGACCTATCACGGTACAGGGTGCGTAATTTTGTATCACAATATGGTTATTTTTTTCTAAAATTCAAGACATGTACAGGCAGACAAGACATGATAAAAATGGATGAATCATCAATCCATGACACTTTCAGAGACTGTAAGCTGTATTTACATTCGGGATAGTAATGGTGGCTAGCAAACAGAAACATTAAAAATTAGAGTTAATTTTGATCATGGCTTTTCTTGAAAAAAAGATTTGTGTGTGGAGCAAGTAGTGGTTTATTGTCTCACTAATTGCGCCATCAGGTTTTTTTATTTGACGATTGTCGTAGAAGAAGTCACACTGCAGAACTGCGCCTCAAAACTTCTCGCATTGCCAGAATTTTGTCGGAGGTAAGATCACAATGGTCATTATCAAAGACTTCAGGTTTTGGCTCAGGGTCAGAGGAATCTTTTAGGATTCTTAAAATTTGTGGCTAAACCGTGACCAAAATCGTACAATATGAACTAGCTTTTGTTTTGTTCAATGCTGGCTGCACTGTAGAAATCCTTTCATTACAACCACACAATGTAAATAAGAAAATCACTGTACAAGTATAGCAACTTTTAGATTATAACAGGAGTTTTCGTGAGAGTGCAGAATTCACTGAGGTTGCGCTTTAGAGATTGACAGCCTTGGTGTTTATAAAGGGAGGGCTCTTCTCTTGCTTTCTGTTTATTACCCATTCACAATCTGAATACAATTTTAGTTCCCTTTCAAAGTGGAACGAGACACTGCATCTGGATTAAAACTTTGGGGGACGCTATCATCAATAAGGCAGGCATAACCTCTGCATGGCGGAGAGGGTATTTGTTCCACATAGCGTTGATCCAGACGCAGTGATGAGTTCCACTTTGAAAGGGAATGTGTCAGGTTATCCATGGTTCCATGAGAAGGGGAATGAGACACAAAGATTTTGATAACGTACGCTCCAGGTGCCCTCTTATAATCAGGGGTCAGCCAATGAAATTGTTGTGTTGGCACACATGCTTCAGAAACTGGTCACGCTGATGCCATTCGTCATAGCATCGATTCAAACGCAGTGTGCCGCTCCCCTTCTCTGGAAACCATGGTTACAATCGTAACCTTATACATTTTTCATGCTGCTGAGTACACTGCAAAGTTTCTGAATTGAGAATCGTATTTAAATGTTCACTTGAAACGTAAACAGCAATGATTGACAGTGATAACCAACAGACGAGACGGAACCGGCCAACATTTTTTAAAGTACTTAACCCTCTGAGGTCGGCCGTCACGCCGGCGTGATTTACTCACTTTTTTCTTGTCAGTGTGAAAGAGACTCAAAATGCTCCGTCAATTTTGAACATACAATCAAGAGATATATACCATTGCAATCTGTGAAATGTCTACTTTGACTTTTGCAAAAAGCACAACATTTTGTTTTTACTATGAGTGTGCACAATAAGCAAAACTAACATGATGCGTGAGCTGCGATCTCTCTCCGAATGAAATCCATTCTGATAGTCATAAGAAAATGAACGGTAACTTCGTGAAAACTATTCACACAAATATGAAACGCATGTCTAAATAAACGTTGAAATGTCAGGTTTTAAATCATGTAAGTCAAATCTAAAACCAATATTCTCTGTTTATGTAATCTGTTTGAAAACGGAGAGAAATCAGTCGTTCGCGAGCCAGCTCATTATCTGTAATGTGACCACGCCCACGGAGAGCGCGCGCTATTCAAACACAAATTCTGAGGCGATTACTGTAACAGAGTTAACGCCCACATATGCATCTCACACGCCCCCCGGTCAATGCCATAAAAAACGTGAAGTTTCTTCATAAGATTCACTGAACGTTCATCGCGTTTTGAGGATGGCATGCTACTCTGGTAATGAAGCCCTTCAGATGATTCTGGACAGCGAGGAAGAATTCACCTTTTCCTCAGAGGACGATTGTAAAGAGTAAAGAAGTAAAGTAAAGACTTGTTAGGAAAGATTTTTATTCTGAATAAATGCTGTTCTTTTTAACTTATTATTGATCAATAAATCTTGCAAAAAGTACCACAACTGTTTCCAACATTGATAATAAAGCAGCACATTAGAACGATTTCTGAAGGATCATGTGACACATAAAGTAAATACAATAAAACAGATTAAATTCTGTGAATCTCCTTACATTCTTAGTTCAAGATGCTTCACAGCTTTGGCCTTTGGATGGGCCGTTAGCCACTGGGGGAGTGTCTTTTGTCTCCCCTGGTGTGAATTGCTAATGTATTCATGGCCATCACCACTCCCACGCATACAGCAGTGGTGACACAAAAACTGATTTACAAAATTTAAATCATTATATTGTTGTTTGTGTTGAAGCATTCAGAATGATTTCCACATCATTGTGTAGTAAAAATTCTAGCCTACAAGCTTGATAACTCAAAAGTCTTGTGAACAACTATTCAGTATGTGTTTTATGGCCTTATTGCAAGGGCATTTTTTTTGCCAAAACTTACTAACCACGCATAATCTTTATTTTTAAAATAATGCAAACATGTACATCTATTTTGCTCACATATTATTGTAGCAGAGTTTGTGCTGAATACAGCAAAATTACATGTTGGCCAATAGTATGTTATTAGTAGCTGAAATAAGCACAAATGTCAGAGCATGTAAAACTACTCCAGGACCCCAAATCAGCCTCAGACCCCAGAGGGTTAATTCATCGGTTTTTGTTCTGGTACCGAAATTGGTAGAGTGAACCACAGAATTTTACTGTTCGTATTGGTACAGACTACTGAAATGGTACTGTGACAACCCTAATTGCATGTATATATCTCGCATTTATAACTTGCAGTTTTGATTTTATATCTCAAAATTCAAGTCTTTTTGTCTCTAAATTGTAAGTTTATATCTTACAATTCTGACTTTTTTATATAATAAATTCATAATTGCAAGATAAAAAGTCATAATTGTGAGACTAGTCGCAATTACCTTTTTTATTATTATTAATTTTTTTATATCCATGGTTTCTAAGGGAACCATAAAAAACTAAAATGTGTATTAACACTCCTTAATGCAAGTTACTTTTTTTATTTCATCAGTTGACTCATTGGTTTCTGTTATTTCTCTAAAGGAATTTTAGGAGAAACATCTGAATATATCTGGAAATATGTTTTTATTGTCACTTCAAGGATCAGATTTGGGAAGGAATCATGGCAGGGTCTGGCCTGAAATTTCTATTTTATCCTCTAAGTCACTGAGAAGCAGTGATCTGTTAGATTTATCCTGATAGCGGCAGGAATATCCTCTTGATCTGATTACAGGATGTGTTGGCTGACTATAGAAGAGTTTGCAGTCCCTGCACATCTCGGGTGATGTTTTGTTCAACGGGTGTTAGAGGAGTTGCAGGTCGTGCTGCCTCTTATGGCAATGGATGTTCTGAAAGCAAAACCACTTGATAACCGTTTCAGTGAAATGTTCCAATTTCCTGAGTCAGTGATAAAAGGCTTCAGCTATAAAGATTTCATAGATTGGCTCTCAGCAGATTAGGAAGAAAGGTGTATTAGAGGACACTGGGACTCCCTGACAAAATGACTCGAAGAATTGAAAGTTGGACACTTTCAGGCGATATGTGTTTTGTGACAATTGCCCTGTTGAGAAAATGAACTAAAACTTGCCTAACTTGTCCGCTGTTTTTGTTGTTGTTGTTGTTTGTTTGTTTGTTTGTTTGTTTTGACAATCATCTGTGCATTATTTTTAATTAACAAATATAATTTCCTCTATACGCCTCAAATTGTTTATTGTGGTGGAAATTAAAATTTGGATGTTAGAAATTAGTCCTACACAAAAAAATGGACAAAAGACACTTTGTATAGTCAATTGACCCTTCGTAAGCAGTTTGATTGACAGGCGATCTGACCAATCATATCCACGAATCCGCCATGTTGTCTGACAAAGCAGTCAGGGGAGTTACTAGATTAACGTTGGTGAACTTGAACTTCAAAAATTGTGTGTACTCACATCTTTCCGCACTTGAAACAACATTCCTTCTGATGTTCATTCATGTTTATTTGATGCTATAAATGAACTAGTATGAAGAGACGGTTGGTTCACGAGCCGCTTGAAGGAGCTACAACGATCTGTCATGACACATTAAAGAGCCACTATATGGTATTTATTGTTTAAACTTCTTTAAAAAATTATGATATATTGAATATGAAACTGTTTCATATGTCTGTTGACACGTCTTTGCTCCGGGATGTATTTTTCACTGCATGAGAACATGATGTGTGGCGTGAGAGACATTCCCGTGAGAGACATTCCCTTTCATGGGAACTCCGAGCTGTGTCGAGACGCATTGGGAACCTCATACCACGACGCCACAATACCAAAAAACCCCGGCAGGAGCAAAGCACTTTCACTGCCATCTTATCACAGTGATCACAACCAGCCCCCTCGAGAGCTGACTGTGCATGCTCCGCTCCCAAACAAACAACAATGACGAGAGGGCCGAAGAACCCGGAGTAGAGCCTAAGTCAAGTCTATAAAATCTGACAAAAGTGTGCGGAGAGGACCAGCCTGCCGCATCACAAACATCTTTAAGAGAGACGCCCGACAGAAGGGCTTTAGAGGCCCCCATACTCCTAGTGGAATGGGCACGGACAGTCAAAGGTGAAGGCTGTCCGGCCGACTCGTAAGCAAGTGAGATGGCCTCAACCACCCACTTACTCATCCTCTGCTTAGAAGCTGGCCACCCCTTCCTGGGTGACCCGAAACAGACAAACAGTTGATCTGACCTACGCCACAGGGCAGCTCTCTGAACGTAAGCATCTAAGGCCCGAACTGGGAAAAGCAGATTGAGGTTTTCCTCATCTGAAGTAGCAAACGGTGGAGGACAAAAGGCCTGCAGCACAATGGGTCCCACAGTATTAGTTGGGACCTTCAGAACATATCCCGGCTTAGTATGCAGGAAAGCTTTCACCATACCCGGTGCAAATTCAAGACATGAAGGAGCCACAGAAAGGACTTGAAGTTCTCCAATTCTTTTAAGAGATGGAATAGTCAGAAGAAATATCGTCTTCAAGGTGAGGAATTTTTCTGAAACTTCCTCCAGAGGTTCAAAGGGAGCCATAGCCAGGCCCTCGAGCACTACGGCCAAATCCCAAGCAGGTGTCCTAACCCACTGCACAGGTCTAAGCCTCAGAGTACCACGAAGAAATCTTGTCACCATAGGATCTCTCCCCAAAGATGCACCACCCATGGGCACATGGTATGCAGAAATAGCCGCCACGTAGACCTTAAGAGTGAACGGGGATAATCCTGCTGAGAACTTCTCTTGCAGAAATTCTAAAACTGAACCCACAGAACAGGTAACAGCCTCAAACTGCCGTTCTCCACACCAAGAGGAGAACAGCCTCCATTTGATGGCATAAAGTCTCCTTGTAGATGCGGCTCTGGACTGCAGAATGGTCTCTACTACCTCAGTAGAGAAACCAGAACTCATGAACTGGACCCCCTCAGGGGCCAAGCCCACAGTTTCCGGAGCTCCAGTCAAGGGTGAAATATTGTGCCTCCTACTTGCGACTGGATGTCCCGTCGGATTGGAATCTCCCAGGGAGAGCCGACTACCATACTCGGGCCGGCCAGAATGGGGCTATAAGCAATAGGCATACATCCGTCATTAGTATTACGCAACGACAAGGAACTCCCAACACGGGCCCTTGGGAAGGAACCAAGGTTTCTTCCACATAACCAAGGCACGAAGGCATCGCTGCGTGACCTTGATCATGCGAAAAGGATTTCCCCTAGGTGAAAATCCTTTGGTCCTTAGCCGCCACTGCAATGGCCTCATGTACAGCAGGCCAAAAGGTATCATGTTGGACGCAGCAGCCATAAGACCTAACAGTCTCTGAAACTGTTTGACAGTGAGTGACTGGCCTAGTTTCACCCCATTGACGGCTGATATGCTTTATAGTTTCCTGGTCTGTGACGTCACCCGCCTATTACATTCCATCACATCATTGGACAGATTTCACATGTGCTTCATGACGCAATCATGCAGAAGTGTTCCCAACGCGTCTCGACGCAGCTCGAAGTTCCCATGAAAGGGAACTGGATACTTCGTGCTGAAGGAAAAACAATGTGGAGGAAAAAGACTTTTATAAATCAATACATCTCCCTTTTTCTTTCTCTCCTTCTGTGTGCTGTCTTCTTCCTCTGTCCTATTAAATGGATTGTTTTTGTGAAGTAATTTTTGAGAGCATGTTCTCCATTATATGGTTGTATTTACTGTATTTTTAAAAATTTTATTTCATTATGTTTATTTAATTTTATTTTCCAGACATAACAGTAGTTCAACTAATGGCATGAGTTTGAAACGAGGCAGTTTGAATATGGAGGTTCATATGTCAACTTTAATCTATGAAACAATACCAATATAAATACACTGAAGGGTAACTGAAATACAAGGCTAGACATCAGGCAATTGTTTACTCATTGTTTACGGTAGTTGTCATGAAATTATGTCATAAAATATGTGATTTTGAAAGGGTCTAATCAAGGCTTCACATCTTTTTTTAAACCATTCTTTGTGTTCAAAACAGATAATTAGTTAGCCTTTGTGAAAACTGCAGACAGATACAGAAAGTCTTGTTCCTCCCTCCACAGTGGATTCTGACGTCTGTCGACTCTAGACATGCTTTGCTTTTTTGCTCTAGATTGCTAGGTTTTCTGCTCAAGGATGCTCACAGAAATATTAAAACCAGCATATGAATGATTTTTATTAGAGTTATAGTTCACATTCAAGTAATTTCTTCTCCTCAATCAACATTTTTAAATCTACACATCTTTGACACATTGTAAAACTTAACAATTGTTCTACCTTACACTTTTTAGTTCACTTTACTTGATGTGCAACAATTTGCTAAATTTAATTGTAAAAATCGAATAATCTGTACTATTTGCAAACTATGCCTTTGTTACTCAGAAAACCCAAGTTCAGATTAATTTATTGGTTTCAGAACCAATTTGTCAAGCAAAAAAAAAAAAAAAAAAAAAATATTAGAGGAAGGACCATTCTTAACAGAATTTCCTCCAACTCCACGATTTCTCCTTTGTTGCATTAACTTATTTTCTAAAGTCATCATGAATACTGAGTTGTCAATACAACTGAAACTTTTGAGAGAAAGACATTTTCACATAAGTTGGCCTAACTTGATGTTGATTTCCTAAAATGGTTTTGTTTGAAGTCACCATTATCGTGATTAGTGTACCATTTTTATCAGGCACTTCCAACTTCCATTTCTATTACTATAATTTCCTTCCAACTGATGGAACAAGAAAAAACAGTTTCATAGGAAGATAAGTAATAAATAGGTTGCTTTTAAAAGGTGACTTAATTTCTACATAATCCACTGGTATGGATGCTACTATAGTTATCGTTACAGTTATCTTTATGGTTATCGTTCATAGTGTGAACAGGCCATAAGACACCTGCCACAAATACTGCCTTAATTCTCATGCATGCTAGTGGTCTTCTGCAAACATAAAGTGCACTCTTTATATTTGTTGTGAACTGCTCTGATAATGCTGTACCTGCTGCTCAGACTCTTCACTGGATTGGCCATGTCGAAAAGTCTCTCTCTAACAGAAGAGCTGTTGGCTGAGTATTTAAGCACCACATGAGAGCTCTAGATATTGACACAGAGCATCGGGAAGATGCCACAGATGACCGAACCAGATGGAGATGTTTTCTGAGACAACAGGGGAGGGAGAAACTCATCAGCTTCTAAGAAACAACACACTGACAGAAATCATTCCTTCTGGACAGTACTGGAGTTTGACAGAGTGATGTTTGACTGTGGACAAAACTGCGTTTTATTTACATTGTGCCAGTTATTCTAAAATGCCTTGAAGAGTGAGACTGTTAAATATGTATGGCTATGCCAACATAAAGTAGTACACTATACTTGTCAAAAGTTAGATTTATCAGTTGATCAAAATATTTTTTAAATGAAATTAATACTTTTTACAAATCAGTTGATCAAACACAACAGTAAAGACTTTTAAATTGTTCAATTTAAATAATGAAAAAAATAAATGGATGTATTAATGTACTGTAATGCTGTTCATTTGAAATTTCCTTCAAAAAATGTATCATGGTTTTCACTTTTCACTAAATTTTTTATGAAGCACAACCATTTGCAACTTATAATATTTAGACATTTTTCTTGAGCAGCAAATCAGCATATTAATATGATTTTAAAGGGTCATGTGATACTGAAGACTAGAGTGATGATACTGAAAATTAAGCTTCGCCATTACAGGAATAAATTCAAATAGAAAAGGTTTTTATTTTATTTTAATAACATTCAACAATATTACTGGTTTACTATATTTTTATCTATTAAATGCAGCTTTAGGGGCCGTTCACATCACATCTTTTGCACGCGCATATTCATTATTTCCTATGTAGGCGCGCAGCAAGCGTGCTCAAAATGGAAGCAACTCGGTCGCAACACGCATACTGTGCAGCGCGCTCGTTTTTTCCATGCGCGCCTATGCTGCGGCGAGATGAAAACATCTCAACTTTTCAGAATGCCGCAAGCGCACCGCAGGTCATGTAACAAGAACCATCCAATCAACCCTTTCCCTAACGGTAGCCTAATGACCTCAGACGAAGGCAGAGTCATTGTGCAGGAGAGATGGTTTCACGACAGAAGCTCTGTTTGGTGATGCCTGGGCCAATTTTTCTTAAAAGTTTATCAAACTGGTCCTTGTCAACTCTGAAATAGGCTTTGAATCTCTCATCGTCCAGACGGAGCTCTTGGATAAGTTTGTGAAATTCTCTGTGGTGCACCCAAACACTGCGGGAGTTTGTTTTTTCCTCTCCATAAATAAATCTTTTACTAGAGCTTCTGCAAGGGCATTTCGGTGATGGAAATCCATTGAAAAAAACGCGTAGTCGTGGAGAAAGCTGTTCATGGTTGCATGGCAACGACAGACGCTACAGAAGGTCAAGCTCCCGAACGCTCGCAAAAGCGCTTGCAAAAGAAGGAGGAAGCGACGCAGCCACACTTTCCACAGTTTTTTAGGCGCGATATGTTATTTTTTTGCGCGATATATTTTTTTAGCACGAACGGTCCCTTAGACAGCATAAGATTGTTTTTTGACCCTAAACTTTTGAAAGCCATCGAACAATAGCATATGAACACAAATCTTGACTCCAAGACACAAAATCTACATTTCATAGGGTCTTATTTGAAGCTTTGAAGATGCCTGTGAGAGAAACGGTAACCAAAAAGACCAAGGACTGAAAGTAAAAAAGGCAATGTCACTTTCAGATATGATACAGAAAAAGCTAGATAGACACCAAAAAAGGAAAAAGCATTCAAAACCACGTCTACATTTTTCAATTTTTGCCCAGGACACACAATAGTAAAGAAATGTAACAATGACTCTGTGGTTTAAATACAGCCAGTGAATTTTACTAGTGTCAGTGCTCTCGAAAGCTATTTATTATTAGGCAGAAAAGCTGAATTTCACATTTTTTGTATCCACTTGTTTTACTCGCAGGGAATATTTTGCCCACTCAGACACAAGCAAAGAACAGAACCCGCTGTGTTAAGCAGCCAAGAGTTTATCAGGATCAAAGTGAGAGTTCTTGACTGGGTAAGACAGTCACACAATCTAAATCCAACTGAGCTGATTTTCACATTCACAAAGCACTAAAGCCCCTGTGAAACAGCAGGGCTACAGCAGAGCAGGAAGAATATCCAGCATACACTTAATTTCTTGATCTGGGTCACATACTTTAGGCACATATTATGACAGACACACGTTAGGAATAATGTTCTAAAATGTGTCACATGTCAATCCAGAAGCAAATTCAGCAAATCTCACAAAACATGTCAAAAACATGTCTCTATTAAGACAAACTATGAGTCCATAAAAATCAAACTAAACAGAGCATAACTGTGACAGCATGCCCCCCTCTGGGAAACTGCAGCCTCACTCCGTAAAATGTCTAAGGAAGTGGTTCTGGAGAAGAACAAGGGACTGAATGGTGGCACTGATAGTGGGAGGAGCCAGGGAGGCAAGGATAGGAGGTGTAGCCAGGTGGTGATCCAAAGGTGAAAGCCCACAATGGAGTCCACATAGGAAGGAGCCATGATTGACACTTGGCTGATGACACCCGGGGGGCAATTGATGGAGATGGAGTCATTGGTAGTGGAGCCCTAGGAGCAGAACGGTCAGAGCAACCAATGGTTCTGGAGACCAAGACGGAGACCCAGCAACGAGTGTCCAAGGTAGACCGCCTGAGGACTGAGGTAGAGCCGGCGTGACTGAAGACCAAGGTGTAGCCAGAGGGAAGGACGGAGCCCGGTGAAACAGAAGGGGTGGAGAAACAAACCGCAGTGGATGGCTCGTGGCGCAGGCAAGGTGACTGACCAAGGTGCAGCCAGAGGGACAAGGGACCCTGGTTGAGCAATAAAGATGATGGTATCTGGTTGAGCTGAGGAAGGGAGGAGCCAATGCGCAGCCGACAGGTCAACGGAATGAGATCGAGTGAAGGGATCAGCAGCTGGTGGCGGAGCCGCGGGATCCAATTGCTTGTGCAAAGCAACGATGAAGAAGACACAGGAAACTTTAAGCTGGGCAGGACCAGCGGGGTTGGGAGATTCAGGGAATTGTCCATATCCAAATCCTTAGTATAATTGTAATTACCTGAAGCCAGTTTTTACTCACCCTCAGCAGCAGGATTGTGGGAGGGGTTTTCCTCTGAACCCTCAATATCCACCGAATGTCCCATGGCAATATACGGAGGAGCCTGCTCACATACCTGGTCAGACTCACATTGGGTTTCAGGCTCCAGGGTGATGGCAGGGCCTGTCCTTGGCTCGGGCTCATTCATCGTGGCAGACATTAGATCCCAGTCTGCGGTGGGCTCTGGCTTAATGTCCATGCTTTGGCGAGATGGCTGGGTTGACTGGGCTCTAGATTCAGCGATGTGACAATGGATGGTGGGTGGGGCTAGACGATGGCAATGTTCTTTTCTTCCACTTTGTCTGTGGTGAAGGAGGATCCATCTACCCACAGTACAGTCATTATAATCCTCTAAACTCTTTGTATGGCAGCCTGGCCAAAAATTGTCTTCACAATTTGGCATGTTTAATTGCCTTATTACAAATAAAACAACTGACTCGAAGCACAACTATGCAATATGCTTACAAAATCTACTTGGATAAAGGGTAATGTCAATTTTTCTAGGTCGGGCACCACTTTTGACCACTCTGTATAATGGGGCTATAATGAGAATGACTAAAAAATAATAATAAATAATTAAAACATTTATACATTACAGCAGTAAGAATTTAGAGTACAAATGTTCTTAACTGTCATATAAAAAACATACATACAGAGAGTATAGACCTTACTAAATTTATTTCTTACTTTCTATTAGTCTCTTGTTTTCTGTATTTATAAAGGAAAACTCTGGTACACTTTCTTTTCCATTGGTGTGTTTCATTTTTATCAGATGTGTGTTGTTTTTGTTGTTGAGCAGTGTCTGCATGCTTTGTTATTTCGGCCACAGTGCTAAGCTCTTATTGTGATACTTTTCTAATCGCCCAGAGAAGCATTTGAGGACATGCTGGGAATCAGCATGATTGTGTGGTCAGTGAACGGATGAGAGGCTGAAATCTTCTGCTCTGCTGTTGTTAAGCCCTGTTCTTTGTGTGTAAATGAAGATTGAGAGATAAATCTGCTTTTTTGCTCTCTCTCGCTCACCAATGGTTATCAGGTGTTGTGTCTAACCATCTCACATACCTATAGTTCTTGACATTGACTTTAGTTAGTCAGTTCACAGAAGAAGTGCTTAAACCTTCTATAATATATCATTGGTTCTTAACTGGTTTGGACATGGGACCCACATTTTCTCATGGTCATAAAGCTGCACCTCAATTTTTTAGGAATTTGAACCAAGCAAATTTATTTCTCAAAATTGGTTGTCACACAAAATTACCGTCCCACTTTACGTCACATAAACATGATGAATAAACAGTATAAGCAGGGCTTATCATTAACATTTTTGCTCACCAGCCTGTGGCTATTGGTTTTCCAAAGTTACTAGCCTCTCAGCATTTTCACTGGCCAGAATTTTGACATCAATATAATGGGGGAAAATAGATATTTTTAATATTATTATCTATTAGGTATGTTAGGCTGCTGTCACTTTAAAACCTGACGCATAGATCCACGCGTCACTTTTTCTTTTCTCAACTGTTTACGTTCACTTAAAACATGATTGTGTTTGAATGAATACATGCCAAGACCAGTTTGTATTTGACTGTTTAAGCAAAATAAGCAGTAAAAAGAAACTAAGTTAAGTACTGAGGCGGCTTAATGTGTGAGCACTTTCGGGTATGAGCACAAAATCTGTGGGAATGAGTAAAATTATGCGCAATATGGGCAAGCCCATGTCAAACTTCAAGCCCTGCAACACTAACAATATTCATTTGGAGCAAATGAAATGAGTGAACGAGGGGAGGTGGGTTTGTGTGTCAATCCGCTGTCAGAGAGATGAGAGAGTTTTTTTAATGACAAAAACTGAAGGCACATGAAATAAACATATATAGAACGTTGAAACAATTTAATAGGAATAGAATCGGTTTCAACTTTTAAATTTTTTTTTTATTAGAATGTAATTATGATGAACAGGGGCATGCATATTGGCTGATATTTGCATGGGAAAATATTTAAATGAAAAATAAAATTGGTATTTTTTTTTTTTTTTGAATAAAAAAAAAAAAACAGCAAACACAGCTACTGTATTAAAGCTGTAAAATCATGTGAAGTTCTTGTTCCTGTTAAGTAGTAAGTCATGGACACACATGGGACACAAATTACACTGTGTCCTGAGAATGATCCACCTTTGGCTCTCTCACATGCTGTGTCACACATCTTTTTGCTTTGCTACTGATTGCTGCAGATGAGTTTGAATCATGTGACTGTTATCCAGAGCAGTTCTGTTGTTTGTCTTCATGATTGATCATGCTCTTTCTAGCCGTGTTAACTCCAGACCTCAACCTATAGCTTTAGCTTTTAGCTTTTCAGGATTTGCTCTGGCCTCTCAGATAAGTGGATCAAGCCATAAGCTGCTTTTTGTGTGTGTGTGCGTGTGTGTGTGTGTGTGTGTGTGTGTGTGTGTGTGTGTGTGCGTGTGTGCGTGTGTGCTGTTCACCCACTCAGCAGTTTGTCCAAATTCTGCAACTAAAATCATATGACATCAGTTAATATAATGAAATGTGCACACAGTAGGAAATAAATGCTGCAAGATGTTTTTTTGTGTTTATGTAGATGTAAAATGTTAGTTTTCTGAATCATCATCTTGGACATTAGCAGCCTCATCTACTTTCATTATCCTTTTCTGTTAGATTTTCAAAATTTTGTATTGTAAATCAGCCATTCTCAGCTGGACATCACACCATGATTACATTTAAATGTAAACAAAATTTAAACATTTAAATCTATTACATAACATATATATAACACACATACAATGGGGCAAAAAAGTATTTAGTCAGCCACCAATTGTGCAAGTTCTCCCACTTAAAAAGATGAGAGAGGCCTGTAATTTTCATCATAGGTACACTTCAACTATGAGAGACAGAATGAGGGAAAAAAAATCCAGAAAATCACATTGTCTGATTTTTAAAGAATTTATTTGCAAATTATAGTGGAAAATAAGTATTTGGTCAATAACAAAAAAAGCAAGATTTCTGGCTCTCACAGACCTGTAACTTCTTCTTTGAGAGGCTCCTCTGTCCTCCACTCGTTACCTGTATTAATGACACCTGTTTGAACTCGTTATCAGTATAAAAGACACCTGTCCACAGCCTCAAACAATCAGACTCCAAACTCTACTATGGCCAAGACCACTTTTTTACTTTTTTGCCCCACTGTATAAATATAACATAATTCACACTTTAACAGGATTTTATTAATGATGTATCAAGTAAACCTAATGCCGGGTTCAGACAGTCGTAGAGCAGAACTAGTGACTGACTTCTGGAAACAGAGTAGACAAACTACCAAAGTGGCATGTTAGCTTAATTCTAATTCCAGTACTCTCCAGAACTCAGTTTAGTCACTCGAGGAGACATTATAAAAGCAGGAGTATTGTCTTTCTGGATTCACCATGTTTGAAAGCTGTATACGGAAGAGCTTCTGTGCTCCTATTGGTCAACTTCAGATGGTCAACTTCCTCCTGTCGTGGAGGACCGAAACAAAAATTAAACATGCTAGTCTTTCTGTTGTGAAGCATCACAGACGCGGTGTTGTTTGCCGTCCACTATGACACACTATACGAGATGAACCGATCGTTTCTTGTGTCCCGACGCCTATTGTCATTTACGAATCACCATGACACCCTGCAACTAAATCAAACAGATCATGCCAAAATCAGGCTGATATCATGTAGTCTGAACCCGACATACATTTCTTTAATCTAGTAAGTGTTTATTTTGAAATATTATTAACAATATAAAAGTTATTTAAAGCAAAAAGACACGTGTATCACAACCTGAAGGTAGAATTTTACTAAAAAGACGTTTATTTGCTAAAAAGTATGAACTATCAGTCAGACGACAGACGGCATATAGTAGATTGTGTACAACAGGTTATTCAGCAAAATTTTGATCATATTGATGATTTAGAGACCTTAGAAATTTGCATATCAAATAAGTAGATTTATATGGGGTTAAAAAGTTGTGGTATAAACAACTGGGTATGGATACATATTTTCAGATTTGATTCAAATCTGATTCAATTCCGATTCCTTTGGGTATATTTCAGTTACGATGTTTATTTTGCTTACATGAAATAATTATCTCGGCTAATGCTGTAAATTACTTGTTCCTGAAAAGATCCAGCTATAAAAGTCAACAGCAGCAGTAATTTGATTTACGTTCTTTACATGTTTTGGCTTTTTATTTTCTAGATGCCTCTTGAATTTTCATGGCCTTGGCTTCCATTAATTCATATACCACGTTTTTGCAATTGCATTCCAATAAACTTTGGTAATGGTTATGCAGCTTGTCCATGCAGGCAGTTTTATTTAACATTGTTTTTCCCTGATCCTATCAAAACAGACCCGTGACCCATTTTTGGGCCGTGACCCACCCGTTAAATCCCACAGTGTAAGTCTAAACTGTCATCAGTGCTGTTTTTGTATGTGAAAGTAAGGCAGACTAAGTGTTGGTGCTCACTGTCTGTCTTTAGACTCACAGTGAGGTCTGTTGTCTCAGAGTCACATGATGTTTCCTGTCCTCTCCTTTAATTAAAAGTCTCTCCTTGCTTTTAACATCACAAAATTTGTCTTTAATAAACCTCTCCTCTGTCCTGAGTTTCTAAAACGCAGGACAGCACAGAATATTCTCCTTTAAAAGGGTAACTAGAAGCATTTGGGGTGTAGAAAGCTACTATAGTAAACAGAGCTTACAGAAGATTAGCTGCTGTTTGATGCTGGGTGGAAGTGCGTCTGTGCCCTAGTTGCTCTGTTGAGTTTGTGTCTATCAAAGCAGCAACGGATCCTCTTTTCTCCTCAGCAGATGGAGACACGCATTCTAATTGCAGCAGAATTGGGCTAGATCTTTCGGAGTAAACTCAGAAAAGGAGGGAATATGTCCTGCAGAGTCCTATGTGATTGTTGTTGTTTTTTTTTTTTAAACAGCGCAAAGTTCTAAGCAGGATGAGGTCACTTAAATGTGATATATAGTATAGTTATTTGATCAAATATTAGTTTTGTGGCCTACAGACATTTACAGCATGGACGAGTAGAACCTATAACCTCAATGGAACCTTTCCCATTCTTTATAGAGAGCAACAGTTGGGTTCTGGAAGTAAAAACTCCATTAATTTTCTCCACTGGGAAACAGATTTTTTAACGATAACTTATAAACCTTTAAAGATAGCACTATGAGGTTTTAAATTGATGGTATTTGCTTGTTGAAACTGTCAGTCTGCATTATTTCAACTTATTTTTAAAATAATCAGGTTTAACAGTGAAATTCGTGGTGAAAAACTACATTTCTCATGATGCTGTACAGAAAATTTCAACAATCAGGGAGTTGAAACACTCAATTATATTTTTTATAATTCAATTATTCTGTTCGGAATGCTCCATGGGATTGTAGTTCTTTCTATCACTACAGCCATTAAGTACACAGTCTTGTACCTTTGTATTTTTGTCTTATTTTGTCTACTTTTTGCTTCAAATAGAAATTTGTAATGTTATGATTCAGCTCGTAGCTGATTGGTTGGTTATTTTAATTGGCGTATGTGTATTGTATAGGGCTGCCCCTTAATAGTCGACTAACCGTTAGTCGATTAGAAGAGGCTTGATAGAGCAAGATTTCATGAGTTGGTTAGCTTAAAAAGGCAGTTCATGCTCGAAAACCCTCCAATGTGGCTGAAATACAACAATTCTGCGAAGATGAATGGCCCAAAATTCCTCCACAGCGCTGTAAAAGACTCATTGCAAGTTATCGCAAACAATTGTTTGCAGTTGTTTCTGCCAAGAGTGGCCCAACCAGTTATTAGGTTTAGGGGGCAATCCCTTTTTCACATAGGGCCATGTAGGTTTGGATTTTGTTTTCCCTTAATAATAACATCCTTCAATAAAAAACAGCATTTTGTGCTTACTTGTGTTATCTTTGACTAATATTTAAATTTGTGTGATGATCTGAAACATTTAAGTGTATATATATAAAACATTATATATATATATATATATATATATATATATATATATATATATATACATATATGAAAGCTGGTTATTATGATTTATGGCTTATTAATGTAAACTCACCATTAGTCGACTAATGGCTTAAATGAACGACTAGTAGTCAGATAGAAAAATCTATATTCTGGGACAGCACTAGTATTGTATATTGTATTGCAGTTGGTGTATTGCAACCTGCTAACAATGATTTTGGATTCCTATAAGGGTTTTATGTTAAAAGGGTCATAATTATTTCTTGTTTAATTATTTTGTTCTTAAAGTTCACTTATATTGTTAATGAAGGTTTTTAGTTTGAGTTCTAGTTCAATTAAGTTTATCATGCCCATTCATCTGTCTGTCTATCTATCTGTCTATCATATAGTAATATTATGTCTTTTTTTATTTAATGTTGTGTTCAAAAGAACTAAGGGAAATTTGGCTTTTCGTGACATGATCGCTTTAATGTTTTGTGCACTGTAACATATTATAGCTCCATTTGAGTACAAACATTTACATTTATTAATTAGCTTGAAGCAATTCTCCAAAGCAACTTTTCAAAGCAATATATACCCCGTGCTTTTTGGGTATATATTTTGTCAGGATGTGTGTTCCCCCAAGCAGACGGTGCAGTGAAACCTCATGAACCATGTGGTTTACTGAAATGGATCAGCGGGATACAGAATTTCACTGCCCAAATGGCTGCAACAAAATCTATATCTTCTTCAACCTTTCTGGTTTTCCATTAAACTTGACAACATTTACCTTTATTTGGGTACTAGATAATGAGGTTGTAACCCGATGGATTTTATCATGATAGATTAGCATACATGCAGTTACATTCAGAGCTCAGAATTCTTTACTGAACTTTACTATAATTCGAGGGCACTGAATTGAATCACTATTCTGAGTTAAGATCGAGTCATTATGAATTGCTTTACAAAAATTGCTTTTGAATCGAATTGAAAGCCAGTGAATTGAATCAATTCCCTGCTGACTCACACATATTCACACCCCTAGTTGATCAGGATAAAAGCCTGAGGTGATCAATAATTAATGGGAAGAAAATCTCCTACTTCTCACCTGCCAACTGGTGCTTAGTTACGTAAGAAGAGTTAGGCGACATACGGTAAAGGGGGAACCGTATCTGCTGTGTGTGTATCCTCTGGCATCTCTTGCTCTCATGACTCAGAGTGTAAGGTGATTCGTCTCAGACACTTAAAGCTAATTGATGTGTGGGTGAGATCGTTGATGTATGTGTGTGAGATTGCTGTGTCATGGTCAGTGAAAAATGGCTGCTACTATACCAAGGTTCAGAATTGCCCTTTTCAGTTCTTGAGTCTGAATGTGAATTCTGTTGGCACTCACACAAGATGCTGAACTGGAATGACAGGAAGAGAAACTTACTGAATTCTAATTCAAAAAAGCTGAATGAAGTCAAGGAAATTTCATTAGTTCATCTGTTTTTGTTTTTTTGTTTGTTTGTTTTTTGTTGTCTGTTTTTCTGATATTTAAAATGTGCATTCACTTTCAGTTCAGTACTGTGAAAGAAACTAAATCCTACCATGAAAGCAGCTATTTTAGGTTTGTCATAGAGAACAGCTAAATGTTGGCCACACTGCATATGAGCAATATCCATAACCGATTGACCAGATTTAGCCATTTTAACAATATCCTCATTAACTGCAGATGACAAATCTTTCCATCTGGCCATTTTCAATAAAACCCACAAAATAACATCTAATAATATAGCTAATACTTGTCACATAGTGGTTTATTGAATTAAAGACTGGGAATAATGAGTGCAGCCACTGTGGCTAGTGGTTTTCCAAAGTTACTTGCCACTCAGGCGTTAGCCTTCACCCCTGCTTTTGAAAAAATCCCAAGAAAATGGCATACCCAAGCTAAAACATACAGTTCATGAACCCTTTGCACTAAAAGCATAAGTATCATCTCATTTGAAAGCAGACACTGCAGCTAAAGCCACATGTCTGACCACGTTATATTTCAAATCTGAAGATGATCTGTCTAAAAATCTGAATTTTATGAAATGTATTTTAAGATCATGTCATGTGGTTTTATTTTGAGAAGACTCTAAAATGCTAACTGATGTTTAGTTTCATCTTTTACGCATCTGTTCTGTGTATTGTCTCTATGGTTTTGTGGGGCAAACTGTCCCATTCAATTTCAGTCTTCCCAGCACACATTCACACCTCTCTGGCCTGGTTATGGCTCTAATTATTATTTTCTTTTGTCTTAATTATAATTACTGACGACTTTCTATTCACACTGTTTTAATCCCTCATTTCTTTGACAAAATGTCTCACTTTATATTCTTTGAAACTGTAACAAATACCCTTCTTGAAAAAAATAAAACATTTCAGTGAACTTTACTATCCAAAATTATTAATAAAAATAATATATTTGGCAGGTGCATCTTCAGGCTAGCAAGCATCTTAGCTTAGCACTCCATCAATAAACAATTTATGAGATTAAAAACATGGTTTTGCTCCAAACTTACTTTATAACGCAGGTGTTTTAAATAACCTTCAGTGATCTGATATGGCTTTGCATAAAAAAAAAAAACTGACAAAGTATTTCTATGTCGATTAGCATTGCATTGCATAATCTATTATTATGAAAATACCAAACATGGCTTGAAGAACACAAATAAATCATATATCATTGAAATTGTGTGTTTATTGTCTCCCAAACATCTGCATGTTACAGCGATCTCTGGAAGCCTTGTTTATATAAAGGATTTCCCACATGTTTTTCACACAGGCTGTTCAACATGAGTCTCGTTTGTTGACTAAACAACAGTACATGAGAGTACTCAGTGGTACTGTGCAGCCAAAGGACTGTATCTTGGGTTCAAATGAAATAAATATGACTCATTTCTATAGAAATTTGACAAAGAGATATGACTCTATCTATAATTCTCCAAATCTGCACACTTTCTGTATTGTCAAGCGCTTTCATGACGACTATACAGAAGTTTCATTTTCATAACTCCTGACACAAATGAAGACATAACTGCCACTATAACATTTTCAGAATATATATATATATATACAGTATATAGTGTATGTATATATACACTGTATACCTCATGTAATAGCCCATATGTTTTGTCTATGATTGCAAATTTATATAGTAATGCTGAAAATGAAATACGTTTACATTTATTCTTTTAGCTCAGGCTTTTATACAAAGTGACTTCAAGGTGTAAAATAGATTACTAAAGTCTTTGAATTTCTTTTCATTTTAATTCTCAATTTCAGGAATTGGGTCTGTATTTAAATGGCATTCCCAGTTCAGTTATGAATTGCACACAGCCCTGTACTGTACATTGGTCTCTGTGTTCCTCTCTCTGGCTGTCTTTCTTCTCATATGTATCTTTCCTTTTCTTCTCTTCTTTTCTCTTCTCACTGCTGCTGACACTAACGCCCCTCAGACTGGCACTATGAGGGTAAGACTCCTTTCTTTCCTCTATCACATCATGAAGCCAATTTGACAGGCTTCTCTCTTCTCTTTCTTTGACTCTGCTTGTTCACCCAGTAAAATCATTTAACACTAGTGTTGGCTGTTCATAATCTAGATGTAAGCTCACGTGAGTGAGATATGAGTGATGTGTTGTTGTGATGAAGGTGATAGCAGATTTGAGTCTGACTGTATTTCTTTCTTTCTGTTTCTGACAGAATGTAAGTTATCACGATCGGGTCCACCTGCCACTATCGTCACCATTGATGAGGAAAGTCCAAATGGTAAGTATCTGTGCCATCATCTCCTCATGATGAATCTGAAGCATGCTGCTTCCTGTGAGTGGTCTGATCAAAGTTTGGCATGCGTTTTGTTATGAAGTTAATTTGATTTTCTGTGGTGTGATTCAAGATTTCCCAGCTGGGGGTTTACAAAGCCCTAGGGGTTCATAGAGATTGTGATAAAATGTTAATGTCAGAGGAAATTTCTGGAGTCAGTTATGTTTTTACGGAGTGTCTATTTACCCCGCCTTGTTGGCAGAGGCTATTTACATTAATTGCGCCCACCAATTGTCTGATTGAGCCAGACAAATTACAAAAGAAATCCTGTTGAAAACAGGATCAGAGTAGCTTTTGAGACGACTGACCTGAGTTTCCGAACTCTCTTGTCTCTCTTTTCCCATCGCATATCAGCTCGGAGAAGAGTATATTTTAAATAAAACGTAAGAAAATATTCTAAATGTTGAAGTGCCTAACGGGTATTTAATATTGGAAATAAAGTGTTTAACGGGTAAGGTTATGAGCAGATGTAGGGGAGGATTTTAGGGATGTGGATAAGTAATGTCCCAATAAGGCAGTATCCATTTATTTTAATAAATAAAATAATATACACTGAATATGTTGTTATTGTTGCATAGTGTTTTTAAATAATATATTGCGATACACTGAGGTGAAAATAGCATCTGCTACTATTTGCACAATAAATCTATCAACTATTTAAACTTTTTACAGTATTTACACTATTTACAGCAAATATCTGCTGCTTATTTTTTTATTGTTTTTGAAAGAAGTCTCTTATGCTTACCAAGGTCTCTTATGCTTACCAAGGCTGCATTTATTTGACCAAATATACAGTAAAAACAGTAATATTGTGAAATATTTAAAATTATGTTTTCTATTTGATTATATTTTATAAAGTGATTTATTCCTGTGATGCAAAGCTGAATTTTCAGCATCGTTGCTGCAGTCTTCAGTGTTTCATGATCCTTCAGAAATCATTCTAATATGCTGATTTGATGCTCAATATTTTTTTTCAAAAGAAAGTTCAAAAGAACAGCGTTTATGTGAAATATAACATTTTATCAATCAATGCATCCTTGTTGAATAAAATATATGGTATTTTAGTAGTGTATAGACTTTAATATTTGTACAATTACATCAATCTTAAAAAATAGTTTTGGACATGAATAATACCACAAATCCTGTGGTATATTGAGGAGAGATGAGCTGTTACTTTTCAAATGGTTTTTTTATCCTATAAATGATGAATCAAAAGGAAAAGAAAATGACGTCCACAGTCCCAAACCCTTCACTAGAGATTATCCTGAGCTATGATGTCAAATGCAGCAGACACGTAACATTATAAGTCCATTTCATGCTTTTTAAAATCTATCATGTTATGGTGAATTATTTGTTGCTTGCAAAAAATTGTATTTTGTCAAAATACACAGCTACTTTTGAATGGCCCTCAATAAATACACATGCTTTTTGCCCCAGAAAAGTGTAGTTACAGTATCTAGCAGTAGGGGCTGCCCGTGCTAACCTGCTAAACCTTGGATTCAATCGATTGAAAGGTTGGTAAATTGATCTAATGTGACTTAAAAGTGAATTTTCAGATGTTCAGTTCTGTATCAAACTTCCCAGACGTCATGCTGGTGTCTGAAGCTCAATAGGCAGATACCTGTTGGTTTCCGGCTGAAATCATGCGTGTGTTAGTGTGCTCTCGCTGGAGCCACAGATGGTGTTTTTGTGTTGGAGGCACGCTGGGGCCGTTTATCACATACTGTATCTGCGTGCAGGTGATGCTACACCACATCATGCGTTTATAAAGGAGCCACTCGCTGCTGTAGCGCTCAACAGAGCGTTTGACAACACTGTCTGTTTGTTGATGCGACAGGTGTTGGCTACTACATGCGAGTTTACTGTCTGTTTCCTCCTTCCATCATTTTTTTTTCATTCCCCTTCTCTCTTGCCCTCCCTCCCCTCTGCCCATTCCATGGGTCAAAGAGTTTGTTCAGCATCCGTGCGTTGGCTCAGAAAAGTGCATCGAGGCAGAGGCCTGCTGGGAAATGTAGTTGCAGTAATAGAGAGCAGTTAAATTGATATTTTGCTCGGTTTGCGTGTGTGTTTAAATAATTAGTTTGTTTATCGTTTCTCGCTCTAGCGGACTGTGATGAGGCAAAACAGCCGAAGGGACCCTCTGGGCCACTTAAGCAAAACAGGAACGACTGTATCTGTTGAGGCAGTGATACAAAAAGCAAAAGAGGCTGAGACATTTACCTGCATATTATTCAGAAACTTCAGTAACATTCATATTAATGTTATCAAGGCTATCACAAGTTATTATTGCAATTTTGACAAAACCCTGTGGATGTTAGTCAATATACTTTTACTTACCTGAAAAGCAGAATTCACAACTAAATGTTAATAACGTTGGGTGAAATTGAAAAAGAAGTATGTCTTGGTATTTTTTGGCTAAATGCTGATAGATGGTGGATATAATGGTGATATGCCCCAATGCTGTGTATTTACTTTTAAACAATGCTATTCCACATCCTGGCCAATGCTATCCTACAAACAATGTTCATATTGAAGGCTATGAAACAAACAAGTTTCACAAACAAGGCTTAAGCATCTTGCACTAACATATCTTAAGATAAGTCAGTGCCATTGTTTTGTCTCAAGATGCAAACCGGTAAAGGCCTCTTTATGAACACTACTAAAATGTCCCAATTTAACTAAGGCCTAATCCTGGTTTAATCTAATTCTTGTCTGTGAAACTAGGATCATGAATGTAACCATGTAGTCTATGCTATGGCCTATATTATGTGCAAAAAAAATAAAAAAAATCACATTACTGTAACGTGTGTATTCTGGTTCTGTGTTGGTTTTGTTTTCACTCTGTTTGCTCTGTTCCCATTTTCCTGTGTTAATAGTTATCTTATCCCCCACCTGTTTCTGTTTGCGTTAATTACTCCCCACATAAACCTAAGTTTATTTGTCAGGTATCATCAATGTTAACTTGGTTGTGTATTTGGAGTATTCCCGAGTTGGGTTTAAAATTAAGGACTGTTTTTGTTGAAAACTGCTTTCGTTGCGCACCATTCGTAATGACGTAAAAAATTCGATTTTTGCAGCATTTTCTTTTTTTTTACTTTCCTCTCTCCTCAAATATGGACCTATCCACCATCCAACTGCTCTTCTTTGAGCAGAAGGACCATTCGCTGGAAGACTTTTTGGAGTTGGCGTGTCAGTCTCGAACTCTCCGTACCGCTCGCTCTGCTTATTTTTTACATCACCAGCCCAGCGAGGCCCCCCCAGGGAATGGTCTTCGAGAAGATTTCACCAAGTTTGTGGAGTGGGTGCTAATGAAAAATTGATCGGCGTTCACCATCTGCCCAGCGTAGGACATCACCAATTCCCCTCCAGCCCCATAGATCTGAGCCCGATAGATCATCTCACCAGGTGTGTAAGGCAGCAACATCATGTGACAACATGGAATTACTTGTGGAATTTGAAGGGAATGGAGGAAGACCCTGCCACATCCCACCACTGAGGGGAGTGTGAGCTGAAGCTGACCTCTGCATGCTATTAGGATTTGGACGAGCATGTTTATATTAAACCCTGCCCCCGTTAACTCCATCCAGCTCAAAGTCTCCTGTGCCACCGCTGGTTCTTTCCTATGGCCCCTGCTGGGTCTCCTGTGTCTCCAGAGTTCCCACCCAGCCTCCCTCTCCCACCTCCGCTTCCAAGTCCAGCCAGTTCCTCAGCCCTACCTCCACTTGTTCCCTTCAGCCCCTTGGTTCCTCCTCTGACACCACTCTATTGTGTGGATTTGCGTTCCGGTCTCCAGCACCACCAAGTCAAAAGGATCCCCTGGCTCCTCGTCCAGCCGTTGATCCGGTCACTTCACCTTGGCCTGTCGACCAGTTGACATTGCCTTGGCTTCTCCCTCGGCTGTACCTGAGACAATCTACCTTACGGGTGCACCTGGCTCCCTAGTCCCTCCGGCCCTGCCTTGGTCAGACGTCACTCTGTCTGAGGCACAGAATAACTGGCCTTAAGCTACGCTTCACCCCTCCCACCCTTTGGTTCCAATGGGCTCTGCCTTCCCTCCGGCTTCACCTTGGTCCTCAATAACACTGGCTCCACTTAAGTCCCTTTGACACCCTGGCTCCACCTCGGACACTCGTAATGGCACCTCCTCGTCCTCTAGGACCTTTGGTGTTGCTCAGTCTCTCTGACTCTTCATCTGTGCCCAGGTCTCCATGTCCATCGGCTCCATCTACCCCTGGTGTCTTCACGCAAGTCTCCACCATTGCTCCTCCACCAACTCATCCTATGTCATTTATAAAAATAAATCGATATATAATACAATCGCAATATACCAACCAGCCATATAAATGTCAAAGAAAACCAACTGTTTAATTCTTGTGTATTTTTAACTGTAACTGAAATCACATTGTACATTGCATACAAGTTTTATAAAGTGCTTGTTTTGATATATGTTCAATTTAATCTGCAAATTTATTAAGATTTGATAATGTGTGGTGGAACAGAAGAAGCCACAGAGTTCATGATTATAGCTTAATGCAACATGGATTGTGCATTGCATTGTTGTCAGAAACACTTTTAGGCACATTTATGATGGTAGGCCAAGTAAACTAGAAGGGCATTTTGCATTTAAAGCAGGCACATAAACCCAGCAGCAACAAACAGGCTTACTGTATTTGATTTCAACTTTTCTTTTTTGAGGTACTAGTGAATTGTGATAAAATTAAGTCTGTTGTGGGAACAAAAATTGCCAATTTTGTGATTCTTTGAAAAATGTTTCAGATGACAAAACCATGGGCAAAGTTGTGTGAGCTTAATAGAGAAACATACTGGAGTGGTGTTGTTTTCTTGTTTTCTTCACAGTGGCTTCATTTCGGAAGGAACACGGAGCTGCTAGTAAAGTACACACTAGATGGGTGAGGGAGACAGAGAAATTGCTTGTGGGAGGAAAAGGAAAAGAGTCAGGATGAGATTATATAAACACTTGACATTTTGGATCAATTCAAATGCACAGAGATCTCGGTAGTCTATGTTCTGCTGTATATGAGAGATACTTAAATAGATCCCGTATCAGAGACGAACCTCTTCATTAAAGGCCTCTGTATGTTTGGAATGAAATCAGAGCACAGTTGCTCTGGTAATACATTTGGTCTGAGCTTCTGGCTGTACTTTGATCCCTTCATCTTAGACGTTATATCTGGTCATCAAAAGTGACCTATTTTAAATATATCTCAAGGCATTTGAAATATTAGAGTGCATCTGACCCCAGGGTCCTTTAGGGTTCTCTGTGGCAAGGATTTCAGTTCAGGACAGGCTCAGCTCTTAGAAAAATATCAGAGTCACTTTACTGGCCAATTTAAGTTTAGATCAGGGTAGTCAAACTATCAGTTCAAATGCACATAGATAATTTTTCTTCTGCTGGGGAAACACTTATAACTAAATAAAACATTCATACAAACATAACCAAATGTTAGTCACTTTGCATACAGCTGATACTTATTTAATTTAAAGTGGAATGTCTGAAGAATAAATAATGTTGAAGCACGAAATGTAACAAAACAATTGCATTTTACAGCACCTTTAATTCTGCAAATTGCAGTTGGACAGTTGCAGCTAAGCGAAAAAAAAAAAAAAATTAAAAAAGCTTATTTACACCAAAGACTAAGGGCCCTATCTTACACCTGACACAATGTGACTCCAGGCGCGACACAAGTGTTTTTTGCTAGTTTCAGCTTGACGCAGTTATCAGTTTCACGTCCAGTGCCACGTTGTTTAGATAGCAAATGCGCTCATGCCCATCTGTTCGCCCATGGGCATGCTGGTTCGAGGTTTGTTCAGGCGCATTGTTGGTATGTTGCTATTTTGAGGCAACTGAAAACGACTGCACCATTGACCAACAAAAACCTGGTCTAAAGACAATGGCACAGTATTTTTTATTTTATTTCATTTATTTTTTTATTTTTTTATTTTTTGTTATGCATAGTGTGTGTTAGTAATATGTGCCTATAGGCGGGTGTACAACACACGTACACTCTGCTTGTTACACACATAAGGATGCACAGCAGCACACAAACCAAATATTAAAAAAATAAAATGATTACAATGTATAAGATTATTGTGTAGGCTACATAAAGATAAAAATGCATGCATGTCATAATGGATAGTCATTGCACGTATCAGAATGACCTATTTTGACGAATGAAATTGGCTGATTATTTGACCAGTCATGGCACACATGTATTTAAACTCGTCAGGTTGAGGTTGTCTATATTCCGCCATATAAATAGCAATCCGCCGTGGTGCAAGCTTACCTGGCTTTTAAAGGGAATGGGAGATAGCATTCTGATTGGTTTATTGCACGTTACGCCCAAAACACACCCATGACTCATTAAGAGGTACAACCCGACCATTTTTTTTTTATCGTTAAACTAGCAAGAGTGGATTCGAACACTCCACCTGCGCCATGTGCTTCAGACCATGCGCTAAGATTGTTAAAATAAGGCCCTATATGTGTGAAAACACTTTAAAAAGATCTTACTTATCTTGAACTACAGTCAACTCTATTTGGATGGTTTTGGGTGGTGGGATTTCGTAGCAGGGTCATGTGTTTAAAGTCTCTTAAAGCATGCACTGTTTGAGGAATATGTTTGTTCTGCAGCTCAAAATAAGCTCTTTCTGTATATATAGTGAGATAATAGTAAGTATTACTCATCCTTGTTATTTGCTTGCATTGCATCAGTAGTGTTTAGTTCTGGTCAATATTTGCGTGTATATGTCAAGCATATGAACGAAATGCTTAAAGAATGTATTTATTCGGACAATTTAGAATCCAGCGTGTATTATTTTGTTTTTGCTTTTCTTCTGCTGTTAGATTTATTATTCTTCCTCATTCCTCTTGAACAGCTATAATGTTTGTTTCCTATGATGAACACTCACCAAACTTTGCATGCATGAAGAGTCTGTGGCTAATTGCATTTTGTATAATTTTGGGATGGAAGGGATGTATGGTTGCCTAGCAACTAGTGGTTAAATTAGCAATATTGAAAACATCAGCCATGCTACTCCTGTTTGAGCTGGAGACTTCACATGAGACTTCCTCTCTTCATGTGAACAAATTTTCCTTTCCAAATTTATAAATATTGGTGTATAGATATATACCACCGTTCAAAAGTTTGAGGTCTGTAAGATTTTTTAATGTTTTTGAAATAAGTCTCTTATGCTCAAAATACAGTAAAAACAGTAATATTGTGAAATATTATCACAATTTAACATTGTTTTCTATTTTAATATATTTTAAATTGTAATTAATTCCTTTGATGGAAAAGCTGAATGTTCTGCAGCCAATTACTCCAATCTATAGTAGCCCCTTTGACACATACAGTCTTCACTGATAAATTACAAGAACAAGAATTAAAGAATTTTAAAATTAACTTTTTAAAAATACTAGTAAATCAATTCTGGCAATTTACCGATCTGAGAAGTTAAATCATCAAATTACTGGTCTGATGCTGTGTAAACAAAGAATGATAATTTCGCTGTATATTTGATAAAATAAATGCAACTGTGGTGAGCATAAGAAACAAAAACATCTTTTAAAAACATAAATATTTTATGTGTGTATTTTATATATATAAATCTTATGCTTATCTATATAATTATATGTATATATATATATATATATATATATATATATATATATATATATATATATATATATATATATATCAGATTTTGACTCCTATGCCTATTTGTATGCCCTTTACTTTGTATTATTACAGTTTTTTCTACTCTACACACACTCTTTTTTTCTTTTCAAAACTTTAAACACTAATCCAAGAATTGCACACACAAAATGCAAAATGCCTCTCATCTCTTGCAAAATGAAGCACTGCATTCAAAATATCACAAAGACATCTCAAAAGCAAACATTTCTCTTACTTTGCAAACACCTTTGCCATAATATTCTATTTTTGGATATATCATGTACAAACAGTTATTCCAAATCTAAAGCTCTTCTTTTATGAGGTTCTATGTACATTTCATTGTGTTCGAAAAAGGAAATTAAGATACTTCCTGTTTGATTTTTGTGTGTTATAGAGAATTGTGCGTTGTGTTTTCCAAAATGTGTTTTATCAATCCGTCGAAGGCTGAGAATTGGAGTATGGTTTTCCGGATTTGGTGTGTGGTTCTGCTGTTTGAGTGTCAGGTTTCAGAGTGTGACAATTTTTGTGTGTAAACAGCTAAAGTGCACTCATTTACTTGATATACTTGGCAACCCCTGTGTCTGTGCTTTTTAGTGGGGTCATGTGAATTTAGTGGGATTGTCAGTTGAAAGTGATGTTTTAAAGCACAACACTATTACAACAACTTCTTGTGGGGACAGTCTAAATCTCTCCTGTGTGTGTGTGTGTGTGTGTGTGTGTGTGTGTGTGTGTGTGTGTGTGTGTGTGTTTGTGTGTGTGTCTGTGTGTCTTCAGCGGCCCCTGCCAGGTCCTGGATGAAGGCCTGATTGATATCTCTCTGCTGGCAGGAAAACATTTCTCTCCTCCTGCTCTGTTGTTATTTCCGCTCCTCTTTATTCTCAAGAGTTTGTTTCAGGAGTTTTGGTCTTTTAAATCTTCTCTTTATGTTAGAAAGAAGACCAGATCTCACTTCTTAACAAAACACATCCAAATATATTAGCGGCACCTGCATTTGCATCCATCTTTGTAGTTTTCGTTAGGTATGAACATATTTAGAAAATTTGGCCGAGGTATTATGAATCTATTAATAACTGTTTTGTTTGTTGTTGTTGTTTTTAGTTCACACTAAATGTCCAATATAAAATGTGTGGCCATTTTTAGAGTAACCAAGCATGAATATAAACATTTTATTGTAATCTATTCCTGTTAATGTAATCTATTACTGTGAATTTTCAGCATCATTAATCCAGTCTTCAGTGTCACATGATCCTTCGGAAATCATTCGAATACTGATTTGCTGCTCAAGAAACATTTCTTATTATAATCAATGTTGAAAACAGTTGTGCTACATTTGATGGAAACCGTGATACAATTTTTTCAGGGAGTTCAAAAGAACAGCATTTATTTGAAATAGAAATATTATTGTGACAGTGTAAAAGTCACTTTACTTGATTGTTACTTTTTATCAATTTAATCCATCCTTGTTGATTTTTTTCTTGTTTTTTTTTTCAACTTTTGAATTGTAGTGTATATTTGACCTGCGAAATGATTCTGATTGGTCAATAATGGCATGTATTCCCGTTAGCCACATAATAAGCCTTATATTATTATTATATTATCTGAATGCAATATGGGTCTAATTACACAGATGCTGAACATTTAAGTGATTCTAATACTGGCAGATAACAATTTAGTCACTTTTATTTCATCCCTATTTGTTCAAGACAGCAACTGTTTTTTTCTCGGTTCTCCTCCTCAGTGAGCAGTAGATATTGGCTTGTTCTGTAAGTCCTTTCATTAAATTGTCTCGGGTCTGACTGATTCTTCCCGTCCTCTCTAATCATCCTCTTATTAGACCTGCACAACCTCCCAAAATTAAAAACGTCTCCCAAAAACAAATGAAAAACAAGCTCCACTCAATCACACTGAGATAACTCCATCCATCTGCTGATTGAGTAGCTACTTATTGGGCTTGTAAAAATCATTCATGTCTATGGCTGTGTTCCAGAATCCAGTAAGGAGAGCAATCACATGATTTACTAAAATCAAAATAAAACTGAACACCTCAAAATTGCAATAAATCAAGGTTGACACAACAGCCTCTTAAACTTCTACAGACATTCAAATGCTCAAAAAGGGCATAAGTAAACCAAAAAAGTTCTCTTCAATATAACGGTTAAATAAAATAAAGGAAAATGAGAAGCCTACCTGCACTGGACATGCTGGTTTCAGCTGCAACCATGTCCTCATCTCATATATAAAACACCTGCGATTCACAACTACCTAGTCCCTGCTAATGCACTGCCTTGTTGACAGATTGGGTGAGTAAGATATAGTGCCTTCAATGTCCTGTGGATGGCGTTATCACCTCTTTTGTAGCAGAAATAAACTGCTGCAGAAGAAGTTATGTGCCATCCAAAATCTAACAAATAATTGCATTACTCATCACAAATGCATTAGAGTAGAGAGTACATATACTTATTAAAAAATGTGGTAAAGTAGAAAGTAAAAGTTGCTAATATCTTTTATACAAATTAGCCAAAAAGACACTTAACTACAGTAACTAATTACATTTACACAAAACTGAGAACATGTTCAATTTAAACTCTACTCAGTTGTGAGTCAGATCATACACAGCTAACAGGGAACATTGGTTAACATTCTGGCAAGGTTTTCTCTCAAAGCTATGAATAAACCTAAAACTGTATAAAAGCTGTACCTTAATGTTAATACGTGTTTTCCGAAACCTTCTTAGTTAACTACACTCTCTGTAAGTCATACGTTTGTAAGGTTGGTCTGGACCACTCTTAGCTATACCTTATCACTGTTGACAGTTTATGCGAAAATAATTCTGAAGTTGTTGTGTTCAATAAGGTTAATGGCAAAGAATAAAATGCAAAGATTTTCATGCAAAGAATATAATTGTCATTACTGTAACACTCGGGTTCAGGAACAGGCACGAAGACAAGATTCTATTTCACACGGTTTAATTAATAATTGAAGACAGGCAGGAATGCAGGCAAATAACACCAGAACGTAACTTTAACAACGGACAAGGACTGGACTGACACAGAGGGAATATATACATTGAAACACAGGAGGATAACGAGCGGGGCACAGGTGACGGACATGATTACAGACGAGACACAGCTGACTTAAATGAACTAATGATGAGACAGGCACATGGGAAAACAGAGATCACATGACAACTGACAGGGACTGACGAAAGCAAAACAAAGGAACACATGACAGATGACAGGACTAGAACTCAAAACAAGGAACATGCGACTAGAAACAGGACTGGGGAACATAGGAACAGAAATGACAATTACACTAAAGGTGTAATGCTTTTTAATTATATTATACAAGGTAAATCAGCTGGCATACCATTAAGCAGTAAATGCTTAGGAGTATGTAAAGGGAATGATTGTGGTGGGGAGTTTGGTCAAACTATGGCAGAGACACAGTGAATAGTCGTACCCCGTGACAGATGAGCTCAGCGCTTGTCCTATATTACAGCTACACATTTTGTATGCAAATACACATTGTGTCTGGAACAATAAAGTTTACTCTATTCTCCCAGTTCACTGGCAACTTACTTTTATGTAGCCTAGTTTGGGTAAAATTTTGCAAATCTGACAGGTCTGAAGTGCGGTGCAAACTCATCGCACGACAAAACACATTCACTTCCACATATTTTACAATTGGAATATATCATATAATTCATGATATAGTTAACAAGTTTGTGAATCTTTTGAATAAAAAAGGAAAAATTAAATGAACTTGATTCCTACATACGTATCTGTCATCTACATGATAAGTCTCTGAGGAATTAATACGTTCTAAAATAACGGTCACCTTAAACTCATGCTGGGGTCTCAGCTAGAATATAGAGCCCCTATAGACAAATTAGAATATAGATTTAGTTTGCAATTTGGATTATTTTTATAAGATCCCATGAGTCCTTATAAATGAAATTTTTACTTCTGTAGTGCTTCTTTTATAAAGACCGCTGCTTTCTCACATAACACAGTGAAGAAGCCCCTGCATACATTGAATTATCGATTCTTGAGCCATCAACCAATTCAGCACCACCACCATGGACAGCACCTGGTAACCTTTCATAGCGCGCTAAGAGACAATGTTATCGGGAAATCCAGCCCTGGACGTTTAGTAAACATTGAGAAATAACTTTTTATAACTTAATGGTAAAATTAGCAAAACATTTTTAGAACATATTTTTATTAGTTGAAGTAAAGTTAAAAAAAAAAAAAGTTTCCGAAGTAAATAACTAGTAAATAAAAGATTATTGAAGTATGTTTTGCAATAAAGTACTATTTTGTCTTTCTACTTCAAAATGTCATGTTTAATTTAATGTTGCTTGCAGAGTCCTTGCAATTATTTTTTAAATTTACTATCCATTTCTAATTGAAAATTGCTCCATACCAGTTTTTTTCATTGCATTTAGTGCTCCAAATCAGTTACTTATGACGTTCAATATTAGTTTGCTACCTATGCAGGTGGTAGACAGAAGGCAGCTCACTAGGTTTTGGAACAAAGTCATTGTTAACCTAATATTTCTAGGTGAAGTACATCAATCTGTCTTGGCTTCACATTTCGCTGCTTTTCTTCCACTTGTTGACTGTGGCTTAGATGCTCACATACTGTAGATCCATCACACCCAGTCTATTCTGCTTTTGTGCTTTTTGTCTTCTTCTCTATGGATGGATGGTGTGACTCTGACATTTAGCTGATAATTGAAAGCAGGATGACTTTAACCAAATCATGATGTGAAAGCCACATGGAGGCTGGCACATAAGTCTACACAGCTGTTCACAGCAGCTTGGCGGCATTTTATGCTTGTGAAAACAGCCATTAACATCTTTTCCACAAATCGTTCTTTTGTGAAATTCTGAAAGTGAGATCTCATCATCTTGACTTCAAGATGTTGATGGTTGCAGTTCTGAGGTGGAAACTCTTAAGCTTCAAGGGAAAGGTCTGTTCCTGTGGTCTGATTATTCACACACACACTGTGTTATGGTAATGACAGTAATCAGTCTCTCTTATTAATAGGTCAGTGTGACAGTGGGGTTCAGGTTTTCTAATGTCACATGACAGAGGATACAAAACAAAGCGCAAAGACCTTTTCACAAAAATCTCTCTCTCTTTCCCCATCAGGTGACCCATGCAAATCTGTGAATTTCTCTGTAAATGCTAATCTGTCTTTCTATGAATACTCATTCGCTAGCTTCTGGCAGACGACTTTACACATCAATTTCCGGTGGAAGAGCAACCTTGAAGAACCTTGAACATTGTAGCTCAGAGGATAGAGCAAAACAATACACGTCACAAATTAGAAGTCTAAAACGATCATTTTTGAAGTGGAATATTGGAGGATTTCGATATGAGAGAAGAGGAGCTTGAGTTTGTTGCCCAGCCCTATTCGTGTGAACCGCGAAAGGCATCTAAACTTACGCTAATCATACATCCTACGTCATACATCCTACGTCATACATCGCATAAGGGGTTACTCATTTGCCGCAAGTCTACTTGTGCAGTATGCATTCGATCATCTGCTGGAAGCTAGTTATTTGAATTTCTAAAGATCGCTTTGCTTCAAAAGGCCTTTATTAACCCCCTGCACCATATGATATTTTTTTATAATGGATGGATGATGGATGGATTTTTGGGGCTTCAAAATCTGGCCTCCCCTTCACTACCATTATAAAGCTTGGAAGAACAACAATATTTTTAAATATATCTCTGATTGTGTTCTTCTGAAAGAAGACAGTTACATACACCTAGGATGGCTTGAGGGTGAGTAAATCATGGGATAATTTTTATTTTTGGGTGAAATATCCCTTTAAAGGTACAATAATGTGTGTGATCAAAAATGAGTGTGTCTCATGAAAGCATACCCTGTAATTATTAGAAATACATTGATAAATTCTAATTTTCATAAATAAAATGAAGCGGTTTGGATTGTGACATTAAATGTAAGATTCTGGAAACGAAAACTAAATTTAGCAGGATCTGTTGGGTTGGGGAGAAAATCATTATAAGCAGATAGCGGGTGAACACAGAGTGAATTTTAAGTGGGAACAGGATGAAAAAATAGCCCTGTGCAAAACTCAAGTTTAAGGAACATGATGAAGAGTTCAAGGTGTTGCCAGGGCTTCCAAATTCCCCAGATCGCAATCCAATCGAGCATCTGTGGAATGTGCTAGACCAAAAAGTTTGATCCACGGCAGCTCCTCCTTGCCACCTGAAGGATCTGTTTCCAACTTCTTGGTGGCAGAGACCACAGGACAACTTCAGGGGTCTTGTAGAATCCATTCCTCTGCGGGTCAGCACTGTTTTGGCAGCACGTGGAGGACCAACAGCATATTAGGCAGGTGGTCATAATGTTTTGGCTCATCTGTGTATATATTCACGAGTTTGCACTTACATATAATCGGTTTGGCACGAACCCAGAGTATTGCCCTTGTTCCTAGCTGGAATAGGAATAATCAAGAGTGAGGCGTTGGGGTGTTGGAGGGATTCTGGGAAACGGTTGTGGCACAGAGGAAAGTCGGCTGTATATAAAGGCCTCCTCTCTTGCTGATTGGGTTGATTATCCTAAACGTCAGCCAGAGAAATTGTGAACATGTATTTATTTTACATATAGGTTAATCTCTTTGCAATCTAAGAGACGCAATCACAATATTAAATAGATCCCATTTATATTTTTTTCTTTCATGTGTGTCCCTTCATTGTGCATCTTCATTTTTTCCAGTTTATTAGTTTTATATATTGGTAGAAATGTTAAATCTGTGGTACAGATCTTCAGTAATGATTTTACACTTTCCCTATGCAGTCTCCTGCATACAGGCAGTAAGGGGCCATCACTCTTAAATGAACTCCAGGTCCTCTAGGGGTCTGAGGAGATGGCACCGTACAACTCCCAAAGGAGCTTTACACTTCGAAATAAGATTACGCTCTCCTGATGTATTTAACTCAGGGACTTTACAGTGGAAGTCACACATCATTGTGTGTGTAAGAGAAAGAAGGAAAAGTCTTAAAACCCAAAGCCTGTAGCCATGTATCGACTTCTTTCTGTAGCCATATATCGAGGTCTTTTGGGATGCTGGATTTAAGGATTTGGGGTTAGACTGCGAATCACAGACTGTGTGTGGTCTTGGTAAAGCCTACGTTATGTTATTATATAATTACAAAGATGGCAATGTCCACAGTCCTTGTGGGGACATTTTTTTTGGCTCAGCTTATTAATCGTACTAAGTGATATTTCTTTTGAAAATGTAAAAATGCCGAAAGTTTACTGTGATGGGTAGGTTTAGGGTTAGGGGATAGAAGATATAGTTCGTACAGTATGTGTGTGTGGGGGTGTATGTGTGTATTTTGATCATCATGATCCAAAGGAACATTACCCGAGAGGTTTATAGTTTTTATACTTTAATAATGCTTACTGTTATGTTGTATTGAAGTATCATCTTTGTCTTTTCTTCTAAAATTCCTTATGCGAAATGAAAATAGACATGTGTACACTAAAAGTATAGAGATATAAAAATAATGTGAATAGCATGGCTCGGATAATTGGTTTTAGAAGAATTCTATGATAAATATTTAAGTTCATATTGAAATCTCGGCCTTTTCAGCACAGGCTTTAATATCTTGTGCTCTGATTTACAGTAATATTAAATAATAATAATAATAATTGTTGTTGTTGTTATTATTAAATTTATACATTTAAAACAAGACTAACATGATTTATATAGATTTAAAGTTAAAATAATTGATAATTCTATTAACGTTTTTTTGATTCACATAAATGTTATTATTTGCCATAAATACAGTCTCACATGACCACTTTTATGACTACTTTTAGCGCTCATGTGTAGCTCTTTTTACAGTTTAGGAGATTTAATAAGTGTCTCATTTATGTTTTATTGAAGTATCAAATAGAAATATTTCTGTTAAGAGAAGTATTTGGGTTCATAATTTTTTTAATTTGGCAAATATGAGTTGAGTTTTTGACAAACTATTATGATATTGCCAAACTATTATGATATTGATATGATTTTTTTGCTTTTTCTGCCGCTGAACAGTATAAATCACTGCTTAATTCTTTCTAACATCTTACATATAACATAATCATTTTTCTGTTTCACAGAAGAAAGTGTTTTGAGTTTGGAACGACACTATAGGGTGACAATGTGATGATGAGGATTCAGTAGAAGTCTCTATGAAGTCGCCATTTAATCTATTTTCTGTCTAGAGAAACAACAAGACAAACCATTTGATTATTTTCTATTCTTTGGGGAGTCTTGCAGTGTCATTTGAATATGATCTAATTTTTGTGCTCTATGATGGAAGGGTATCTGATTGCTTGCAGTTGTCCTGAAAGATTGAATGCAATAGCCAGTTACACAACCCCATGCTGTAATGATTTTGTGACAGTAGGACTCTTCTGCAGAGGCAGATGACGAACAAAGATTTTTATCAATAGGGTAACGTGATGTTCTAGGATTTTCACATCAAATTCGATTTCTCTCCTAATCGATTCTGGTGGATTTCATATCCTTGCTGTAGTTCACACACACAAGCAGGCCTCATTTAATAGAGCTCAGCCTCATGAGGCGTCTGAACACAATACAACCACACACACACACAACAGGAGGATGACAGCTCATTTCTGCATTCAAATAAGCATCCTCTTCGTTCAGTTTAAATTGGACCTGCTTTCCCTGTCAACAACAGTGTCCTGTCTCAGATTTTTTCGTTTTAAAACTGATTGGCACAAACTTCTTTGGCTGGCAAAGGGCACATCAAATGAGTTGGCAGAGAATTATAATTTCTAAAGAAAGTGCGAGTGATGTTTGCCCCTGTGAAACTCGCCGCCATGAAGCAAGGGTGGTTGCCAGGTCATTGCTATGTGATTAGTAAGATGTTCTAAGTAGTTTTAGTGTGTTGCTATGCACTTATTAGGATTGCTGAGTCTCAGTCATGCAGAAAAGTATCTTAAACCAGCCTAAGGTGTATTTTTTTGTTTGTTTGTTTTTTGTTTGTCTTAGCAATTAGCTGAATTAGCTGCACGATTAATCGTAATAAAACCAAAATCGCAATATTGTTTAGTGAGATTATCAAATAGCAAAGGCTGTGATTCATTTAACCCTTAAAGACCTTCAGTAGAACATTTTTGGGCACCTGACTGACCTGTATCTTTCTTCATTTTTCTAACTCATTTTAGCAGTCAGCAAGTGCCATATATCATTTTGAATAGGAGAACTTGTCATTTTAATCTGACTCATTTAAAGGCCCTGTTTTACATTTATTTAGTCTGAGAATGGATAAATTTTCCAGAATTAAGAAAGCTGGCAGCAAAATGTTTTTTTTTTTTGCACTCAAAACCTCCTGACATGTGTATTTTTTCCTTTAGAAAGTTATACTTCGATGTTTTAGACTTTCAGATGAAATTTTATAAGCAAGTTGTATCCATTTATTACAACATTATTACACGCACTTTTCAGTGAAAACTGATGTTTTTCATTTGCTGACAAAGTAGATGTGTACAAAAAAGTTCAGGAAGTAAAGTAAATAGAAAAATTGTTATGTAAAAACAGAACACTGAAGCAAAGGTGACTTGTACAACAAAACTAAAACAGTGCAAATGATTTCCACAAACTATATAAGAAGTATTTACAAAAACGAAACGGAACTCTTGGCTGTGCCAGTTATCTTCGTCGGAATCGATTCCACCGGGACATTGTTTGAAAACATAAATTTTAACACCTCATCCAATGTGCACCGGTGTTTTATAATTGCTTTTGGTTTGTATTATGCCAAAGTTAGGCTTTAGAAATTTTTCTAATGCAAATCTGTTATTTTGTGTTTATTTTCATGCACGCATACATGCAAGTATTTTGACTTTGCTTGTTTGTTCAGATTTCCATGGAAACATGCTGATTGGTGGTTTGGAAGACCAAAATATGTTTGAGTAGATGACAGATTCTACCAAAGGGTGGGACTAAGAATCAACAATCGTTCCTGTTTGGCTCAGAGGAATAAACCGTATGGGTTTCTTTGTTGACGAATCAATGCTGATCAAAACTTAATGATGTAATCACTTTCACTACGGAGCCTCTGAAAGTCCAACTGAAACCAGTGTGATACCACAGAAAGCCGGGAATCTTCTCTTTACAAGACTTTTAGTATACTGATTAGATTAGAGACTCAAACGTATTCAATATTAAAGAACAATACCCTGTTGAGCAATATTAAACCAACTAATAAGAGCAAGTTTTAAAAGCCTACTCCTAAATCTCTATGATATTCTGGTCTTTAAATATTGCTTGAGTCTCTCTTTTAATATATAATTTAAGTGTATGGTATTTTTTTGTTCACCCGTTTTATCAGCCACCAGGCAAAATTGTAAATCCAATCACTAAGGAAAGTAACAGCACAGCTCTCCTCAGCAGCCCACGGGATTTGAGGCATCATTCAGGCATCTTTGTAGCATAAATGGTTACCTGCTATAAAGTTTGAATAATAGTAATTTTGCCTTAGCAAACAGCACTAATGATGTTGTTCGCCAGGTTGTTCAGGAATAGATGCGGAAAATCTGCACATGTCACGGAGCACAAGCTCTCACCTGGTTATGGGTGTGAAAAGGTTTCTGAGAAGCTGCCTTGGATTTGGTGTGTGTGGTGTATGTTTGTGTGTGTGCCGTTCCCTTGAGTCTCTACCGTGCCTGGTGTGAGATCCCTCTTAATAGCATTTGATTTCTCCAGAGTGCAGACGTGATTCAAAGGAGCCATTTTTCTCCCAATTCCCATACAGTTTTATCCATGTGCTCTTGTCCCTGACAAATCCAACAGAATTAAAAATAATCCAACAGGAGCCAAGTATTAACGCCGATCTATATTCCTAACCACTCTAATAGCTTATATTAGCTGGTGCAGGATGGGATTTAAGTGACTTTGACGGACAGCAGGTATGTTATGACCCCTCGCTTGAGGTACTGAGATGCTGTTTACCCAGAGATTCTTGCATTTATCGTCACTCGCGGCTGATGTGTTTTTGCTCGGCTCACATGCTAAAGGGTGGTTTCGCTCAGGTCATGGATTTCCTTTCAGGTAATATTGGAAGTAAACATCAGGGCCTCGGAGTCTGTCTATGTCCGATAGTGTCGGATGTCGGTTATGGCTGAGTTTCTCTGGGATCTGGACTGTAGGCTGCTATTGAGTTAAAGCTGAAGTGTATAGTTTCTGCTCCACTAGCATCACCAAATGCAATTGGAACAAGAAAGATTGCTTCCCAAAGAGAAAGTTCACTTGTATTGGGCTTGACTACTGAAATTACGTTCTTGTGACTGTTCCCGTAAACTATTCTGGTGAATAGTGACAGTTTGTTTCATGAAAATATTTTTTGTTTAAAAAAAAAAAGAACAAATAATAATAATTCACAAGACAACAAATAATTGTGAAATTAATCTAATGTTGTTCCCTTTAGGAAATTTAATGGATAAAAAGCACAATACATCTTTGCGATATTCTTTATTTTTCCTTAATTTTATGTCACAGAAATAAAAAATGTTTTTTAAAAATTCTTGAATCTGTGACCCAGCTCTTGCAGTTAATACATCTCAAAAAAACAAATGCTCAGGGCTGTCACGATTATGACATTTTTATAGAAATGTCATAGATTGCGGAGTGCACACAGAAACATTTAGGACTCAGGAGCACTGAAACTTGTTGTCAACGCTGCCCTGCAACTTGTATTAATTTTATTAATTTTAATATTAAACAGTTTTGCTATAGCTGCGTTATATTTCTCAGGAAAGAGGTAGAAGCATCGTTGTTTTTGAAGCAATTAAACTAACAGCTTCACTATTAGATGAGAGACTGCACAAACGCAATTCACACATGCACAGTCTCTCTCTCTCTTTATCTCATTCACACACACACACTAATTCATTCAAATAAATGTAATCTTCCTGGAATGCGGAGACAAATTCGAAAGTCCTTTGGTCTATGTTTCCCCCTTGTGCTTAAAATAGTTCAATAATCGTGGTTATCTGAAATAACCGTGGCTGGATCAAATAACCACGATTAGATGATTATTTAATAAGGCCTATAACTGGACTTATTAAATAACAGGCCTACAAATGCTTATTGCAATTAGGACAAATACAATACATGCTGGCACTGTAAGTAGACAAGAACATTACATTATGAGAGTTTAATGGGATGTGAAAAGTGGTCCGTGTTGTTGTGAATGCACACATGAGCTCTGAGAATAGAATCTGACCAGCTTGCTAAATACCAGTTCTGGTTGAATACTATTGTTTGCGCCAGGGCCGTCTTAGGGGGGGTCTCAGCCCTCTTCATGAATGTGAGATTTTGTGACTCTAATAGTCTTCTTTTCAGCAGAAAAGGTTAAAAGGTCAAATTTTGCTTGACTGAAAATTGTTTTAAAATTTTATTCAAATTAAATTTTAATTAAACTTGCAATATAATGGTCTGGTCAGTTGCAGTTTATTCTGTTATTTGAGAAGTTTATTTATTTTAAAGTTTATTTAATGGAAAGTTTATTCAATGGTTTTGATGTATTCAATGTGTATATATATATATGCATATCTATATATATATATATATATATATATATATATATATATATGTGTATGTATGTATATATATATATATATTTGGATTTGAGAGCATGGAAACAGGTGTTTTAGTCATACATTTTGCTTTTAAATATTTATATAAACATATGATATAAAAATCAATACCTAATTTTAAATTTACTTTAAAATATAGTAAAACATTTAAAATAAAATAAAGTAGTAATTTAGTATCTTAGTAGTAATTGACCCTTCGCAAACAGTTTGATTGACAAGCGATCTAACCAATCATAACTCCAAATCCGCCATCTTATCCAACAAAACCGTCAGGGAGTAGCCTATAGTAGATTAACGTTGAAATATTGTTAGCACTCACGTCTTTCCACGGTTGAAACAACATTCCTTCTGATGTTCATTCATGTTTTTTTGATGCTATAAATGAACTAGTATGAAGAGATGAACGGTTCACGAGCCGTTTGAAGGATCTGTCACGACACATTAAGGAGCCACTATACGGTATTTAGAGTTTTAACTGCTTTAAAAAATTACAGTATTTTAAATATTAAACTGTTTCATACATTGTCAGTGTCCTCTTTGCTCAGTGATGTATTTTTCACTGCGGGAGAACATGATGTGTGGTGTGAGAGAGCAGGAGTTGTCAGGGGGCGGGCAATTAAATATTTTAGTTAGTATTAATTTATTAGTAATTTTTATTTATTTAATATTATTTCATTTATTTTTTATTACATTTTCTAAGTAACGGCATTAGCACTAGTAAATTGTAAACATGAAAAACTTTTTCCAAGTGTGTTTGCAAGGAATTTATTTTGGTGACAGAAGCTTCCAGTGCAGAAAAAGTACATATTTACATAGAAATGAAGGTAATAAAATTAAATATAACACCAATAAAAAAGAGAATAGACAAATAAAATAAAATCTAATACAATACAGTAATAAAAATATAGAGGAAAAAATATATATATCAATAATTATACCAGTAGAGGATGTACAATCCTGAGATGTGTTATGCATTGTTCAGATGGGAAATACCCTGAGAGAAAAAGCTGATCTTATGCCTGGCTGTTCTAGTACTCAGTGCCCTGTAGCTCTGGCCAGAGGGCAACAACGTGATTTTCCTCGCCATTTTTCTCACTCCAAAGGTGTAAAGTGCTTGGAGGTTGGGCAGGGGGGCACCAATGATCCTCTCAGCCGTCTTGACTGTCCGTTGTAGTCTGATCTGGTGACTGAACCAAACAAGACAGCTATAGATGATCACAGGACAGACTTAATGACGGCAGAGTAGAATTGTATCTACCGCTCATGTGGCAGGTTGAACTTCTTTAGGTGGCAGAGGACCTTTCAGTCGATGTGTTTCTGATTGTCCCATTTCAGGTCCTGAGAGATGGTAGTGCCCAGAAACCTGAATGACTTCACTTTTGCAATGATACTGTCCGTGATGGTGAGAGGGGAAAGTGCTGGGGCATTTCTCCTGAAGTCTACAATTATCTCTACTGTTTTGAGAGTGTTCAGCTCCAGGTTGTTATGACTGCACCAGACAGGCAGCTCTTTAACCTTCTGTCTGTTAGTAATCACCATCCTGGATGAGGCCGATGCCTGTGGGTGGCGTTCACAAACTTCAAGAGCTTGACAGAGGGGTCTTTAGAGGTGAAGTCATTTGTGTACAGTGAGAAGAGCAGTGGAGGGAGAACAGAACCCTGGGGGGCACCTCACTAACTGATGCCTATCTGTCAGAAAGCTTGAGATCCACTGACAGATTGGGGTGGGCACAGAGAGCTGGGTCAGTTTTGCTGAGAGAAGTTCAGGCATGATGGTACTGAACTGAAGTCCACAATAAGATCCTTGCGTAATTCCCATGTCTGTCAAGGTTTTGCAAGATGTAGTGCAGTCCCATGTTGACAGCAACATCCGCAGACCTGTTTGGTCTGTAAGAAAATGGAAGGGGATCCAGCAGGGGTCCAGGAATATCCTTCAAGTTGGCTAACACTAGTCTCTGAAATGACTTAATGACCACAGACATATGAGCGAAAGGACTGCAGTCACTTAGTTCAGTGATTTTGGGTTTTTTGCTTTTGAAGCAGCAGGGAACTTTACACTGCTCCCATGATCCGTTGAAGATCTTCGTGAAGATTGTGGCCAGTTTGTCAGCTCAGGCTTTTAAGAAGGCAGGTGAAATGCCGTCTGGGCCTGAAGCTTCCCTAGTCTTCTTCACAACCTCCACACAGACAATAAACGCAGGTTGAATGGCAGGAGCAGTGAGGAGGGGGGTTGCAGGAGCTGTTGGTGTGTGAAGTGCAGATCAGAGCGGGTATGCGGTGTGAGACCAGAGATGTTCACAAGTCTTTCATCTGAAGTCTGAGTCAAGTCAGAAGTCTTTAAGCTGGAGTCCGAGTCAAGCCTGAAGTCTTTATCAGTGGAGTCTGAGTCGAGTCTGGAGTCTTTTTTCACAAGTCTGAGTCGAGTCTCAAGTCATTTCATGTCTTACAAATAAATAAATAAATACATAAATAAAAAATCTCATGCTCAAAAATCCTATTTTTATCCTAGTTGTATTATATAGACAAAATATATGATCTTTCTATCATCTGTTTTGTTTGTAATAAAGGTCCTAAGATGTAAGGGATGATGTACATCCAGCCTTTTACTTATGTTATAACCCATTACAATGTACAAATCAATCCTCCTGGTAATGAGCAGTCATTTTTTAATACAGTTGCTAAATGGACGCAAGATGGTGGCAGTCATGGTTTGTTATACAGCAGTTTGTTATACAGCAGTTTGTTATACAGTGTTGTTATTGATGACAGTCATCAGAAAATATCAAATCAGTTTTATGTTTCCAGCTGTTTTAAGTCAATAGGAAACTGTACGCATACAAATTGTGATACGTTAAAATATGCACTTTAAGTAATAAATGGATTAACATCTTCCTCTCATATATACATTAAGAGAGAGAAAAGGTGCATATGAAAACTTGTAATCAGACGTGCTAGGTATAAAGGTTAGGTTTTTTTTTTGTTTGTTTGGTTTTCCTTCCCTTTTTTTAACAGACTGGCAATCCAAAGGAGCCCTGCAGCTACCCCACAGTATAACTGTGAGTTAATGTGACCTTTGTGGATGCGATGTCTAATGACATTTTATGTTGTCATTCCGGTGTCTTTAATCGTTTTACACAACTTTCTTTGCATCTAGCTGATTTGACATTAATAAACCCAAATTTGAGAACATTTTGCACGGTGGCTCCCCTCATGCTTCAAGGGATTCTTATGACATTTTGGAGTTTATGTGCAATACAGGGACATATGTAATTCAATTCTATGATATGACAAGGTCTGATCTACCACGATATGGGAAATATGTCATGCAGATATTATAAAACCATTCAAATTAAACACAAATTCTTTCTATATGATAGACGTCTATAAAAATGTGACTTGAGTCCAAATCACTAATTTGACTGCCCATATCTGTGTGAGACTGGGTTTTTGAAACATTCAGTAAAACACATTCAGGAGCCAGCTGGTGATTCTCCACAGATCATAGGTGTGCCCTACACTGTAAACCCTAATGCTCAAAATAATTAATTGGTTTGAGTAGGACAAACTTAAATTAAACAAATTAGTTTAGTCAAATGAACTTTTATGATTATTTAGCTTATTTAACTTTCTTTTTCTTTAAAGATCACAGAACTGATATATTTTAAGTAAACTGAACTATTTCATTGTTTTATGAACTTATTTCTTTTAATTTAGATGAACTTAAGTTTAACTGAAACTGGTCTGGGATATCTATTTTCCAGCATGTTTTGCCCATGGCACTCTAATTTGTGTGTGTGTGTGTGTGTGTGTGTGTGTGTGTGTGTGTGCAAGATTAATGTGGGGAGATTTAGTAGTGATTAATGTTTTGTTGTGCTAATTTTGAAGATTTTATGTATTTTATGTTACTGTGGGATTTTGGAGTGTTACCGTCGTGGCGAAGAGTGGTGTATGCGGCTTGGTTTGAGAGCAAGTATATTAAATGCTTTATATTGTTGTACCTATTCAACAAGTGCTATACCATGCTATTGTTAACATAAATCAAGCATACCAAAATTAATACATTGACATGTAAGTACTAACTGAAATTACACTGTGTACATGTAGTTATTACATGCTTCCATCAAGCACAAACTTAGTACACTATAAATTATTTTGTAAAGTAGTATACCTTTTATGAATGCAATTGTGGAAGAATGAAATATTCATCTTTAGGAAAGTACACTGGCTAGGTACTTTTACTATCTACAACATAGAAACTTGTTAAAAGTGATTATCATAATGATGTTCTCTAAGCACAAAAAAAATACCTTAAACATGATCTACAAACGCAAACACATATATCTTTATATAATATATACCCACCAATATAGCGAGTTGTTGTTTAGCAAAAGTACAACAAAACTGATTGTTTTTCCAGCCAGTGAAAGTAAGGCAAGGAGAAATTGACTTATCAAACATATACAAAAACTGCCCCTTCACTGAACAAACATGCTGTATATAGGCCTATGTTAAAATCATATTATTACAATACTTCAGACACTTTTAAGGAGCGATGGAACAAAACAAATATACACAGAATGTGATATTGTCTCTTGTGCTATAGTCTTAGATGAGAACTCATACAGCTGCCTTGTTTACTTTAATGATATGACAACATATAAACAATCCCCAAAGACAAACATTAATATGGCCTTCGTACATCTACAGGATCATAAGATGTGTTGCCTCATTCATCCCTTACAGACCCTTACAGAGAGGTTCTTAGGCTGAGTGAGCATGGACATGTAATTGGGGTTATGAATTCTGCATCCTCTTTCAAAGGTTTTGTCGATTTAGTTAATAGAGTGCACATTTCTTAGAAGGAAACCTTTAAAGTCTTGAAGCTCATTGCAGCTAAAGACTCAAGTCTCACCATATATTTCAAATCTGAGAGTGATTCAATTATTTTAAGATGATGTTATGTCATTTTTTTTTTTTTTTTTTTTTTTTTAGATGAGACTTTTTTTAGATGAGACAATTTTTGTGCATCTAGTTTGTGTCTGCTAACAGGTGCTGTAAGGGCAGAATTTCCAAACACAATATTTGCCTACGGCGAAAATGTAACAATGAGCAATTTGCAAATTAAACATTTTGTTTGTTAAATATTTAAGTATTACTTCATTAGTTTATTTTTGTTGAATCCTCTGTTGACCTGTTATGATTAATTCTACAATACAATGAAGTGTATTTGAGTTCTACATGTTGAGTATAATAAAGATAAAAGTTTACAGGAAGTGTGTTTTGAGTTGCAAAAAAAAAAAAAAAAGTATGACCTTAACATGACCTTTATAATTATGACCTGTACCTTCATCTTTTCAATAATTCAATAATTTAAACTTTGAATATCAGGTATTGTTCAATTCAAATTTATTTCTATAGTGCTTTTCACAATTCCGCACGGTTGCAAAGCAGCTTTACAAACATATACATATACATTTACATACATCTTACAGTGTTATTGAATAGCAATTGCAAAGTCACCAAAGTACATTTGGAGAGTAAATTCTGCATTTCAAAACTTAAATATGAGAGTAGATATTTAAAGAGTACTTAATTATTCTTGGAATAGTTCCACATTAGCATAAACAAGTATATTTAATGCACCTTTAGTTGCACTTCAGCACTGCTTTTGGATAACTAAAATGCATTTAGTACAAAATTAGTTGTTCCAGTTTAACAGACTTTAAGTATACCAATTTATAGTGTTCCACAAATATATTTAATTATATTAAAGTACATACAAATAAATTGTGTTTAATTATACTATTTATTCACTAGGGTGGTGTCTTATTCTTGGTTGAATTTTTTTTTTTTCAGCTTTTCATAGTAGCTTCTTTTTGCCACTCTGATCTCCCTTGTCACTGTGCCTGGTTGTACATGATTTTGTCCCCACTTCTGTAAGCAATTTCTTTGGTATGAAAAAGCTGTCTGAGTTTTGCTGTTAACCATGGTTTATCATTAGTCAATGAAGAAAATGTCCTAGTAGGGATACACATATCCTCATAGAAACTTATGAATGATTTTACAGTATCTTTGAGCTCGTCCAGATCAGTGGCTGAAGCTTCAAAAACACTCCAATCAGTGCAGTCCAAGCCGTAGTTCCCACTCTGCTTCATTAGTCCATCTTTTTACATTGCTTATTACAGGTTGAGCTTATTTCAGTTTCTGCCTGTAGGATGGAATGGACTAGACAGTGATCAGAGAAAGCTGCACATGGAACAGAGTGATATGCATCCTTTATTACAGTGTAACGGTGGTCTATATTACTATCTCTGATGGGGCATGTAACATGCTGTTTGTATTTTGGCAGTTCAGGGGAGAGATTTTCTTTGGTAAAGTCCCAGAGAATGATTAATAGAAATGAATCATTTATATACAAAGTTCTGGCATGAAACTTTAAATGGGCAGATTAATAGGTCCTTAACTCAACCTGCTCATAATCACATTATGAGCTTGTATGCTCAAATTTAGAATTGAAATACATTGGTAGCGTTTGCCTTAGCAGTGCAGCACACTTTCAGAAACCCTCCACCTTCCCCAGCTCCACCTGTATAGATCTGCTATGTGTAATTCGTGTAGAAATATTGTACAGCAACAGCATGTCTTACTTGCTCACAGCAGTATGTTGTGTATGTTTTAGCTGTAGCAATTCCGTACTTGCTCTGCAGTAGAGCCCTGCGCGGGACTGTTTTCTTAAACCCGCACCCGCCCGCTCCCGCTGAATGTATGACCAGGACCACCAGCTCCCGCAACTGTTCCACTCCCGCGGACTTTATCTCAGAGCTTGTGAAAAATGTAGCTACACATATACTCAGACTACATATTCGTTTAAGTTAACATCATTAACAGATTTATGTCCGTTGTAAACAAACACTTTTGCACATTTATCGCAACTTTCGAAGTTTTTTTTTCAGTGAGAATTGACCCTTCACAAAACCCGCCCCCTGTTGCAATGCCCGACAACTCATGCTCTCTCACACCACACATCATGTTCTCCCGCAGTGAAAATACATCGCAGAGCAAAGAGGACACTGACAACGTATGAAACAGTTTCATATTTAAAATATTGTAATTTTTTAAAGCAGTTTAAACAATAAGTACTATATAGCGGCTCTTTAATATGTCGAGACAGATCCTTCAAGCGGCTTGTGAACCGATCATCTCTTCATACTAGTTCATTTATAGCTTAAAATAAACATGAATATACATCAGAAGGAATGTTGTTTCAACCGTGGAAAGACGTGAGTACACACAATATTTCAACTTAACCAACATTAATTTACTACAGGCTACTCCCTGACGGCTTTATCAGATAAGATGGCGGATTTGGTGCTATCATTGGTTAGATCGCCTGTCAATCATACTGTTTGCAAAGGGTCAATTGAGAATTGTTTCCATATGTCTGACTTGCCTTGTTTTGCTTTTGTCAAGTAAACAGCCTCTTTAATTTTCTTCTCAACTTCTTGTGGTGATTCCATTTCTACTACACGCTAAATCTCATGGTTCCCAGCGGGTCTCCCGCTAAATTTTCTGCCCGCCCACTCCCGCCCGCAGCAAAGGTAAAACCGCCTGCTCCCGCAAGATTTGCGTTGGGGTCTGCGGGTCCCGTGGGAGCCGAAACCCAATGCAGCCCTCTACTCTGCAGCAGCAGCAGTGTAGCAGATCTATTCCACCAAGACCAAACATATCGATATTGACATACCAGTAAAAATAAATTATTTGTGCGATAAAATCCCGCCTCTTGTTTACGTGCGCGTTCTGAGCATCAGTCTACATGAACAGAATGATGCTGTCAATGGGAAGACTGATTAAAAAGTAAGTTAACAGCTCACCCATTTAGATATCACCACTTTATGTCATTTCAAAATCAAACTTGAAAAGACCTGAAAACATGATGACTGCTGGGGTTTTAGTGTGCAATCAGCTTGCTGAAATTAAAGATACATCTTTGTGTCTCTGACAGAGTGTTTACTGAGCATGACTGATGATCTGAAATAAGTTGACTATTAAAAAGAACAGCTGAAAATCAATGCACAAGTAAAATATATTGTTTAATCCTCTATTGTATGGTGTCGCCTCCAGGCAGTCTACTTTAGTTTGTTTTTAATAAAATGAGACATTTAAATCAACTTTTAAAAAATAAATTAATTAAAAATGAATGAAAATGTTTATTGATATTGTTATGGTGTCCAATTTTAAGCAGGAAAAACACCACAAATGATATTTTGATTTCTTACCAGGGTTAAATTGTTATTGCCTTTAGTTATTTTGGGATAAATGTAAAAATGTTTAAAACACTAACTTTATGAAATAAAAAAAAAATAAAATAAATAGAAAACTGTGAGGACATGACCCAAACGCATCAGTAACGGGTTTCATTAAACAAAGAACGCAGAACAAAACTACCATCTAAACGCAGCAATAACATACACTGAACTGAACAAAACAAAACATAGGGCTTAAATTCACAGTGAACTGAGGAACTAACTAGGTTCAAACTTGACAAGACAAACCCGAACAGAATACTAAAGCAATCAGGAACCAACAGGGGAAACAAGGGGAGAACAGAGGAATACTGGACTAATTTAGAAAACAAGAAAACCAAACTAGAAACAGACAAGCACAGATTAAAACACAAGCTCTAAACTTGAATAAAACTCAAACTGTGACACACTGCATGCCACTGATGTGCAACTACTAACATAAACTCCTTGTAATAGATTATTACAGTGAGCAGAATAATTGCATCAAAAAGCAAAAACAATGTAAATAGTGGTTTGTAAGCAAGCAGTGTCAGAATTCCACTGTTAATCAAGTCCAAAGCAATATGCAAATCCGTAGTAATGCGCTATGGCAACGTCTGTCTGGCAGCAGACACAAATAAAAAGGAATTTTAGGATTTTTAGTGATTTGTTATAGTTTTGTACACATTTTCATATTAATTACAATTCAAAAGCATTTTCTTTTGTTGACCCCAACATCATTGTTGGTAATATTTGAAAGGGGCAATTTTGATTCCCGCCTGGTAATTTTGATTAATTTCAGAATAACTTCAGCATACTGTTTGCATATCTATTTAATTAAAATTTTGTTTACTTAATGTTTGGTGCAGTTAAACTGATGGTTTAATGTTGTGTAACATCATTATTTTTTGACATGACCAGTGTTGGGGAAAGTTACTTTTAAAAGCAATGCATTACAATATTGCGTTACTCCCTAAAAAAGTAATTAGTTGCATTACTTGTTACTTTTTTGAAAAGTAATGCATTACATTACTTTTGCATTACGTTTTTTGCTTCTGGGCTTTTGGGATGGGATCCAGGAGAAGGAAGTTCAACACTCTTGTTTCTAAATCTAAAGTAGTATTAGTATGGTTATGGTTAACTAAATTAGTATGGGAAATCATTGAAAGTCGGCAGGAAAGACATTGGTTAAAAAATTGAGATTAAATACTTAAAGTATATTTGTGTAATTTAATATATTTAATTATTACAGGTTAACGTAACATTCTGAGATTGCATTTGACTGTTTTTTTATTCATTTTGAGTAATATTGAATTTTTTCATGCAAGTGAGATGTATGTGCACATTTACTTTAGAACTACAATAGCCATCATGTTTAGACAGCGTACCCAACACTTTATTTCTCTCAACAAGGGGACAGGAGAACTGTCAGTCAATTAATCCTGAAAAAATAACATAGATATTTTGTTATAAATTGAAAAATGGGTTACTTTACTAGTTACTTGGAAAAGTAATCTGATTACGTAACTCAAGTTACTTGTAATGCTTTATCCCCAACACTGGATATGACAATGAACTTTTCTTTCCCCTTCAAATCTAATGCAGCATTTGTTTTACAGAAATCAGTTTAGTATTTTTATTCTGTACTTTATATGCTTGGAGGGAGTAGCTTGACTACTTTTGTGATTTCTTATTACTTTCCTTTTGCAAAGTGTTGTGGCTGCCTAAACATTTACACTGAATCATAGGTATTTCTAGGCTCTATTTAAGTCCCCTTCAAAATCTTAGATTAAGCTGGCTCTCAGGTGAATGTTATCTCAAATAGAGGTTCTCAAATAGTGTTATCCATTCCAGTGCAAGTGCATATTTTTAAGGGATATTCATTAAATTCACAAACATAGATGTTATGATTGTCCGGACCTTTGTTTGGAAGGAAAAGTAGAGTCTGGATCACTTGGAACTTTAATTGAATAGCACTGGATAATGTTTTTTGCTCTGTGAGGACCGATAATTTAGTGTTTCTCTGCAGGAATTCAAAAGGAGTTGAAATAATTTGTAGCACATTGAAGCATAAAATGAAGTGTAATTATCTTGGAAGAGAGGCGAAAACTCAGCCAACCATACATTAACACATGCTGAAATTATGACCTTCACATTCTTACATAATCAGCCTCTCATACACAGATATTTATGAGCCAAAAGAGGACACTGATGAATCTGTATAGAATGAGGATTTACAACTTTCATTTATTAATGAGGAAATCATTATTATCATACACATTTATTAGTTGTACTTTGATATTACTTGAGGTGATCAGTATTCTATCAGGCACCTGGAAACCAAATCATTTCCTGCCAATCTCTTTCTGTCAGGTACCGTTCTAGTGGAAAACATGCAGATCAACGGGCGTGCTCAGGATCCAGATAGAACCATCTCATTGACGCTGCTGGACAACTATGATTACTGGGTTATCCTTGACCCTGCATTGCAGAGACTGTATCTCAACAGCACCGGACGAGTGCTGGACCGTGATGTGAGTAAACAAACATGCACATTGTGTCAAAATAACATATTGCTGCTGTTGTCCTTTGGCTAACACATACACGCACACACACACACACACATGTATATATATATATATATATATATATATATATATATGGGGTTGGCTCAAGTCGGCAGCGTCTGGGTCCAAAGTTGCGCTGACACACCAAACCGACGCTCGACACCCGCTTATAAAGGAGATAACTGTCTATTTAAGAACATGTATTTGTCAATATTCGTCATTCAAAACGGGAAAGTGAAACGAAAACTGCATGCATACAAGCCATAAACAAAGCAGCTCTTGCTTACCTTTTTGAATATCAATCATGCTGATCACGTTCTTTTTTCCACTCCACTCATGTTATTATCAAAATATTTGTGTATTCGAGTGCTCAGGTGAGATGACGTAAAATTAGAACCTTCTGTCTGTACCGTCATGACTTTTGCTTATATTCTCGTGAACTGATTTGTTTGCTATACTGAACAGCCAATCAGAGTTCTCTCTCTCACTGACAACCCGACGCCAATTCAACATGTCGAATCAGCCAACGAGGTCCAACTTCAGCCGACCGTAAGCTTGGTGTGTTCCTGGCTTAAGACAAACAGACGCTACAATAAATTTCATTCCAATTTGCAGCACACCAACATGTCATGATAATAAGATTATGACCACATCACTGCAACATTTTCATACTCAGTATTTTAGTCTTTCTAGTAAAATATGTTAACATTCTTAAAACAAGATAAATATACTATTATTAGAGATATCTAGAATTTTCAGAGATTATATCTTAAATAAGCATATTATTATTATTATCATTATTATTATTATGTTTTTGTTTATTATAAATATAACAAAATGTTGTGAGGTTTATGCTTAAAAATAATTTACCAAAAACGTTTTCTTCTCAAGTACATTTGTTATATTTAAAATATATTTAGACATTTTTTTCTTTTTAATATTATGTATCTTTTAGATTATATTTTTATTATTACTCATAATAACAATATTTCTTTTTTCAATATAAAGAATTTTGTGAGGTTTATGTTTAAAAATAATTCGCCATAATAAAAATTAAAATAATTTATAATTATTTATCAAAATCTTAATGCAAGTGTGCTTCTAAAGGAAAAGTTTTTTTTTTCTTTTACAAATTAAAAGATGATTTTTAGATGATGAGAATAATTATTCATTCAAAAGCAGTGAGTGATATTCTCTTAGTCTTTTGTTGTTTGATTAACATTAATGACAGACATCACAGCAGCGGGTTTATTAGGCTGCTGTCACTTTAGGATCTGACACACACAACGCGGATCTGACACATATCCAATGTCATTACGGTCATTTAAGACTTTATTTAACTTATTTAAAACTGTGCTTGTGAGAATACTTGTCAAAGCTGGCATTTTGGCATACTTGTGTGTGTTTTTGTCCACAAAAACTGAAAGAGAACTGAATGCAGCCGATTTTAATTATTTTATTGTGTCTTATCACTTTTGAATGGTTTAATAGCACTTGAATGAATGATATCATACATACAAGATGAAGAAAAAACAGATGCTGCGTTAATTACGTTAAATATTTAAAGCATTAAACTGAACAAAATAATTGTGTACGTTAACGCGTTGATTTTGAAAGCAGTTTTTTACAGTAATTGCAGATTCATAAAATGTGAGTAAATAGGATTGTCTGTGGCTTTATCTTTATTAAGATATTACTTTATATTTTATAAGGTTTTTGCTTTATTCAAGTGTGGTGTAGAGTACAAGAACAGCCAATGCTTCCATCAAAAAGACTCAAAAGGCAGAAGATTTTCCTCCTACAGCCACTATATCATTGCAATTCCTCCCATTCCTTTTTCTTCAAGTGCTTCATCTCCTCCCTCTTATACTGTCTGCCTGTATATTACACCAATCTTCTGTAAAGCACCAATGTGTCTGTGTGCTTGTCTGAAAAGCATTGTGGTTGTGACAAGCCTCTTATGCCACTATTGGATAATGATTACAGGACATTCCCTCCTCTTCCTCGTCCTCGTCCTCTCCAGGAGGCTTTGTGGGATTCAGCCACTTCACTCAACAACTCCACTGTTTGTTTTATTCTGAGTACTTGCAGCCAAACACCTTATTTATCCAAAAGAAAATGAGGAGGCTTGACATTAATCCTGTTTGCATTGTTACATTCAGTTATGTAATCTTGTGTATTCACACATACGGGCATCTTATTGCTGGAGATTGCTGATTGGCTATATTGTTAGTGTAGTTTTCAAACGGCAGATGTTATTGATGATTGGTCATAGCTTTTGAAAATTTCACAAAATAATAAATAAGTGTTGCCATTTATTTCCATATGAGTATGTAAGTTTTAAGCTCTCAAATCTCATCCACAGGGGTCTTGTTTCATGATTTGCTAATGCATCCAATTACAATAGTTGTTTTCTCTATATTTGATAAACCCCTTCATGTTCTTTCTTCCAGCCACCCAGTTACATCACCACCATCGTGGTTCAGATTCAATGTACCAATGAGCTGGTGGGAACGGTTATTCTGCATGAAGTACGGATAGTGGTGAGGGACAGAAATGACAACACGCCTCGTTTCCAGCAGCCTCGTTACTATGTATCAGTTAATGAGGTGAGGCCTAATAACTTATGCACTGCCTCATTTCCTCTCTGTCTTTTTGTCAATTCAGTTTCTATTTAATGTGTATAGTATGCAAATGTTCTATATACATGGGATACCTGGACAACCTGCCTCATTTGACAAAATGTGCTGTAACCAACAACAGCGCATTGTGGTGGGAACTGTATCTGACAATGCAATGTGATGAATGAACCAGAGGTACTTACTGCTGGGAATTTAAATACTATCGTTAAAAAAAAAAAAAAAACATTGACCTGGCAACCCTGGTTTTAACTACAAGTGATATATATATATATATATATATATATATATATATATATATCAAAATCTGCTAAGGCGTAATAATGGAATAAAAAGAGATTTATTTTATTTATTTTTGTGCATGAAAATCACACATTTCCTGGTAAAAAAAAAAAAAAAAATTCTTTTTTTTTTGTGACAGCTGAATATAACATGTTTGACAAGCCAAACATTTCAGTCTCTGAGAAACACCGAAATAAACTTCATTCCATACAATAATTATAATGAACTACGCAAAACTAATTTTGAATGTCTCCAGCATGTTTTATAAAAACATAGTTCAACCTTACGCACATTATCTCGTCCGTCACAAACTTTGGCTGTCTGTCGGTTGGAATAATAGAACTAAAATCATCAACATAACACACTCATGGTCATCAATCACTTCATGGAATATTTGCTGGCTAAGAAATAAATAATTACTACCTTCAAATCTAAATCATTATCACAACATCAATGTCTGTCAAAAAATAACTTGCACAATACACAGTAGTATTTACGAGAAACAGAGGTCCAGGGAGGAAAACATTTCACATTACCGGATATTTTGAATGCGTCATTGCTTTCCAAGAAGAGGGAGAAAATGTTGGCCTAAATGGCTTCAACATGCTGTCTATTAGAGATGATAATGATAAATTTGTTCTTTACTCACTGAAATTGAATCGGATTGATGAAATCCTTCACACTGAAATGAAGTGAAATACTTCACACTGCATGCTGAAGAAAATAAAGGGGCGTTCAACATGTGTTGGTTTTGATGGGCATTTTAATGCACAAACTACTTATTCTGACATTACTGATTTGAATATTTTCCATAATTTTATATTCTTGACTGTTCTTTTTTCATAATTTTGGCTATAGATGAACTGTTATTTTTTGAGTGATTGAATAGTAATTTTGATTCTTTATTTATTAATTAACATTTTAAGTTTATAACTATTTACAACAGAGCCTTAAATGAGTGATCTTGAGGCGAGTCTCTGTAGTCATCCAATTTGACTCTCATATGTTGATGTAATGTTTATTCTAAACTTGACAGATGATTTTTATAAGATGTAGTGTGTACAAATTTTTACATGTTTCTGACTGCTGCATTTTGACTGCAAGGCAATTTATTTGATCAAAAATATAGCAGCAAGAAATACATCAACACAGGCAAGGAACTGACACATATAAAATCATTGTGTAGTCTGTTGGCATTGGCTCAAAATTCTACTTAAAATTATGCACACACACATACGCTTGACCCTCCTCTTTAGAAGTACAGATATAGAGGACTATTTTTAACTGTAATGGCTTTCATTTATTTGGAATACGTTTGACTAACTTTCATGAGTGCGTACGTGTTGGGGGTGTGTAAAACCTTGACTTCTTTATGCTTGTCAATTTTCCCCCCTCCTTGAAGTCAAATATGCTGTCATTCTTTTCTTTCTGCAGCTCTCCTCCTGTGCATGCAAAATTTGAAAGGGAGGGAGGATAAATACAGTGAAGTGATGAAGTCAGAGGGGTGTGGGGTGTGGGGTGGGAAGGGAAGGGAAATGTATCAGGTAGTGTCTGCATTGGGGGCAGATGTGAACATGTGAGTTGCTTTTGATCCACAAGGGCCGTGACTTGGTTCATGGGTTTTCTGGGTGATTTGGAGCCCCAGAGGAAGTGTACTGTAGACTGATACTGTATGTGTGGGAGAGAGAGGCTTCGTGTGTGAATTTTAGTTCTCAGAGATACTGACATCGACCTCAGAATTTCAAGCAAGATGAGATTAGTTCCAGATCGCCAGATTGTTTTCCAAAAATTGTTTTGGCTTCATCCCTACCATCTCTTCAGTTTTTCAATGTAGCATGCCATTACTTCGAGCTGGTGTGTTTATGATGTTCTCCAGCACATGACAAATTACAAGGGACATTACATATTGTTGTCACAACAGAAAATACATTCAAATGGCTGAATTTGGTTTCATAGAGAAAAAAAAAACTGTAGTAGTATGAAATATTTTTCCCCCTAATTTGCATTTTTTTTTTTTTTTTTTGTTAAGCCATTTTCATCTATTTGTTTGGCAGACATTCTTATCCAAAGCAAATTGCAAATGAGAATAATACAAGCAGAAATGATTAATCCAGCATTTTGATCATGAGATAATGCAAGAATTACTCATTTGTGAAAGTTTTTTGTGACCTATTTTGTTTTCTTTAAAAATGTCATGTGATATGAAGATTAATGCTACTGTTTATCTCTTTGTAATGTCTTCCACCATTTTGAATTTTTGTTTTTTTTGTTTTTTTTTTAATTTACTGCCACTGCTGTTATTGTTTCCTGTTACCTTCAGTTATGTTTAACACCACTGACAGATGAGCATGTCGGCCATGGGTAAATCATTATAATTTTAAAAAACTACAATTGTTTAATGAGACCTTCTGTGAAATAAGAAAGAAGGGAAATTATTTAATATTGCACAGTAGGTATGTATGTATTATCGATGAGTTAACTCAGGAAAAAATACCAGATAGAAATGCTACCGCAGGTGTAGAATGACCCTAACCTGTTATTTTAATATCAGAAGTGTGTGTATTTGTGTGCAGGTTATGCTTTTTGACTCTCTCCATTTTCACTTTCTCTTTATGTTTTCTACTTGTTTTTTTTCTTAGTATTTTTTTTCCTCTTCTGTTCCTGTCTAGTCTGTCTTCTAAGGGAACCAAAAGGAACCCCCCCCCCCACACACACACACACACAAACACACACAATCTAGGTCACATGGGTCACATCTGAGGCCTGTCGGAGTTGCTGTGTTGTTACACAAGCATATAGCCAGTGTCTGATGTTTGTTTCATATGTTTTTTAATAATATCTCTCCAGCTCACTCCTGTCGGTACCACCATCTTCACCGGCTTCTCAGGAAACAATGGAGCCACGGATATCGATGACGGACCAAACGGACAGATTGAATACGCCATTCAGTACAACCCAAATGACCCGGTACTTCATCAGATCAAACAGACCTTCTGCAGTTACACTCAAGTTCTTCATTGTAATTAATGATTAATTTAAAGCAGTGACTTTATGCATGTATTTTGAACTTTCAAACTGCAATGTTTTATTCAAAATACTGCAATCTCTCTTTTTCTCTCTCCATTTCAGTTGTCAAACCGGACCGTGCGGGTTGCTGGGACTCTGTCTGGTAACATTGTTTTGGCAGAGCGGCTGAACTATGAGGAAAGAACTCGCTATCTAATTATAGTCCAGGCCAATGTAAGATTATTAACACATAAAATATCCTTCACTGTCATATAAAGTGTTTATAGTGTTCTTGTACTCTTAATGCATTTAAGAGGAGTGTTTAAGGGTCAATACAACTTATAGATCAATTGACATGTTGAAAATCAGTGATAATAACTTTTAAAATTGTGTTTACAATAATGGACTTGCAAAAGACTGTTGAAGTCATTTGGCCAAGTCAGCTAAAAAGCTCATAACACAGTCATAAAGCTTGTCAAAGTTGATAGTGTGGTTTTATACTGTATATTGCCAGACACTTGCATTTGTCATTGCATTATTAACATTTCACCAAAAATAAGCTCAATGGAGTTACAAGGTTTTTGACATACTTGTTTTTTCCATCATTAGAATGGCCACATCTGAGGCAGTTACATTACATTTTCATCAACTTACAAGTTATAAAGTTTAATGTAGCTATGTGATAGCTAGCTCAGTATTTTTTGGCATTTGGCCAAGATCTCATGTTATTAAAGACTAAGTGCTATACACAGGCTATTTAAAACAGCTATGAATCCATGGCAAATGCCAGACTAAGTCACTGCTCTCTACTCCTAATACATAAAACATTTTCCTTTACATATATTTAGTATTTCTTGTGTAATGAAAATGCTGTACTTATTCAAAGAACCCGTTCTTTGTTTACCATTGCATTGCCAACAAGTAGAGATGGTCCAAACTGTGCGCAGAACTTCATTCACGATAAAGGCGGGGTGGAGTTATGAGGTTTTACGGAAAGTTTGAGATCCTAATGGAGTTACAAGTTCTGGTCACAAGCTCTTTTTAATACTTTAAAACAAGGTGTGTTCAGGCGCATCGTTGGCATGTTGCTATATTGAGGCTACTGAAAATGACTGTGCCATTGACAAAAACCTGGTCTAAAGTCAATGGCGCAGTATTTTATTTATTTATTTTTTGTTATTTAAAGGGCAAAATGCAAAATGTGCATACACTCTGCTTGTTACACACACAGGGATGCACAGCAGCATACAAACATTTTTAAATATTAAAAATATAAGGATTCCTCTCTGGAGAAGCATTCTGTCTTTTGTCATTCTGTAAATAGCGAATCCACCATGGTGCAAGTGCAACTGGCTTTTAAAGTGAATGGGAGATGAGACTCTGATTGGTTTATTGTACGTTATGTCCAAAACACACCCATGACTCATTAAGAGTCTAGGTACAATCGTTTTTGACTACACCAAGAATCACTGCTAAAAGTTCAACTTAAAGTTCAATAATAAAAGTAATATATAAGTGCTTTAACAGAAATATGAGTTTAACATTTCTGCTTTTAACCAACCTTCCCCAATAGACTTCCACTGTGTTGCTATAATCACAGTTTTTGATGTTGTCCCCATGTTCTTATAGCTAAATTTTTGTAACCCACAACATTGCTTTAAAGTCGAATCAATCGGTCGAAAGGTTTGATCCCTGTAAGGAGTGAGCCATGAGCTGTAAGTCACTTCAGATAAAGAATTCTGTAAATGAGAACTTACTCTGTAACCTTTCCTTTAGATAAAACAATAACCTTGACTTTTTGGTCAAGCGGTGTTGGGCCGGTTATGTTGCCAGTTTGCACAATGCACTTTTTAAAATTCCAGGCACCTCCCTATATCTGTCACTGAATAACCAGCATCCTGATTCACTTCCAAATGCATCCCTTCACCCTCTCATGAGCTGCATACACAACTAGCTCAAACCCTGTCTAGAACAGCATCCCTGTGAGGTGTCCAGACCCCAGCAGCCATGAGCATGTTTTCATAGAGCCAAATGGCTCAAATAAATGCCTTACATCAGGGCTGAAACAGCTCTCCTTGAAGAAAATGGAATCATTTCAGGATGTGGGAAATGGAGGGATGGGTTTGTTACTGAGTTATTTCTCTCTCTCTCTCTCTCTCTCTCTCTCTCTCTCTCTCTCTCTCTCACTGAAATCTTGTTGGAAGAATGATACAGAACAGCAGAATTAACTTTGATTGTAAATCATTTTTATTTAGACCCTAGTCAATAATTACAGATTGATGAATTACATTTTATTACATTTACATTTTGTGAATCCTTTGGTCTGGATTCAGTGCTTTTACTGGGCGGAAAAAAGTATCAAGTTTACAAAAGTTTGGTCGTTCAAAATGTATGTTAATTGTTGAACTCTTAGTTTTAAAAAAACACTTTTTACTTATTTGTTGGAATATTTATTTTAAAAAATGATTAGATTGTTTGAGATTAAATATTTTTGAGAAAAAAAATGTTTTTTCACCTCATTCTTATGTTCTCATTATCCTTGTTGTTGTCTTTCTGTGTGCAGATCTGTGAATGTTGTATGTGAAGGTTTGTATCTATGGTAATATGCCAGCTTTTTTTTTTCTAGGACCGGGCTCCGTTTCCTGGAAGTCGTCGCACAGCAACCACTACTCTAACTCTGGATGTTTCGGATGGAGATGATCTAGGTCCCATGTTCCTCCCGTGTCTTTTGGTCAACAACACACAGGACTGTAACCCCATCACATACCGTGTGGCTATTCCTGAGCTCATTGACCCGGTAAGAACATGCAGAAAACCTCAGAGGTCTTCAAATGTTGAATACTCCCTTCATACCTTTATTTTCCAACCAGCTCCCCTTATGGGAGAAAAAAAAAAAAAAAACAGGTAAAAGAGATTTTCTGCCAGACCTTACAAACTTGGCCAAGATGGTAGGTTGATCTAGTTTGATTGAATCTGAGATGATCTGCCAGATGTCTTAACTTGACTGAAACACTTCACCAATTGAGCAGGACTCGGTGACCTGAGGCTATACAGTGGGCAGCACTGGATAGATGCTATGCTCTCTTAGAGAAAGACTTGAGTGCTTGAGAGCAGGGTGCATGAGATTGTGCCTTGAACTATAAAGAAAGAAATAAACTATGCACTGTATGCATATTAATAATTCAGCCTTACACAGCAAGGGTATGCACCGCTCACTGACTGTCTGATGTACGCTATCATTCAAAAGTTTGGGGTTGGTAAGATTTTTTAATGTTTTTGAAAGATTTCTCTTATGCTGGTTTGATAAAAAAATACAGTAAAAGCAGTAATATTGTGCAATATCTTTACAATGCTGTTTGCATTACACCTTTTTTTAACTAAACAGTTTTTATGCATTTTGGTTGTTCATTTATACAACCACACCATTTTGGGGACCTGAAAACACAAACTTTTGAAAACTTTTGTTTCAAAGTGCAGGTTTTTGAAAATGATTTCATTATCGTCTCTGTGTAAACTACAAAAATGTGAATTTGTGAACACTGTGAAGTCATGTGCGTGTGTATTACATGTTCAGTCGATAGGTGCAAAGTTTTTCTTTATTAAGTCACATCACCAACTACTGGCCTGGCAGCATAATACAGCATTTTTAATCGTTTTCAGTACATCATTTTCATGTAAACGTAGTACTGTTTTCTATTTATATTTTAAAATGTTATTACAAAACTGAATTAAGTGTCACATCTTTAGTGTCACTTGGTCCTTCAGAAATCATTCTAATATGCTGATTTGGGAAACATTTCTTATTACTATCTTCTTAATAGTGTTGAAAACAGTTGTGCTGTCTAATATTTTCCTTGAATAAATAGAAAGTTCAAAAGAACAGCATTTAGTTGAAATAGCAATAATATATAAATGTATAAAATGTATAAAGAATTATTAAACAGATCAATGGTTGTTATATAAGCATGTTTGACTGCAGAATTCACCAATTGACAGTGTGTTTTGAGGTGTCAGTACTCCAGTCATGAACATTTGGTTATCTTCATGGAATAATCTCATCTTGTTCATGGACATGCAGGACATTTTGATGTCTGCACTGGACATTGTATGAACCTGCTCAGTATTTGTGTCATATGTTGTTGGTGTTTTCTTGACCCTTCAGCAGTTAAATGTCAGTCCTTTCATATTTCCCATCACATACGTTGCTCTACTGACCTGTGCTTGGCTAAAGATGAGACTCATACAGCAGAGACAGGAAGGGTGAGAAACTAGGGATTTGGATGAGAAAAAGAGGTGGATCATGAAAGTTAGCTGGTACAGATTGAATGAGATCAGGGACACGGAGTAGAGACAAAGAAGGATGAGACCCTCAGAAAAAGCACAGGGTTCATCACCCATCAAAGACAAGATGCAAAGGTTTGATGAAATCAGACCCCAGTAGAGGTGAGTGGGCAGACCTCTGAGGAGATGGGTTGTTCTGGAACCAAACCTCATGGAGAAAAAAGAGAGTCCAGCACATACAGCCACAGATGATCTTTGCTAAGGGGGGACTTCCGTAATTTATGCTAAAAATGTTTTCCACTGCAGAAGCTGCATTCCCAGTGGCTGCCCATGTGCTGAAGATTTGCTTCATTTCGAGCAGTTTAACTTTCTCTTTTTGCATTCTGCTTACTGCAGTTATTGCATTTTTGCAGAGACAATCTCTTTTGTTCTTCGCTTTTCCTGCTGTTCTCTGATTGTCTCTGAAATTATAAAGGATTAGTGTGTGAGGGAATCCATTTCAGAATTGGTTTTTTAGACAATTTTTGTTGAATTTGATCACACCCCGGATTCATTCTGCTGTTACTGTGTGTTTGGAATAGCATACTGGGACACTTGTAGACCTATACTTTACGAATACAGAATATGCACATTTTCTGTGCAAACAAAATACTATGAAATATGTCTTTATTTAATCTGTCAAAAGTTTAAAATTCAAAAATCTGCCTTTTGCTCACCAAGGCTGCATTCATTTGATTTAAAAAAAAAAAAAATACAGTAAAAACATTAATATTGTGAAATATTATTACATTTTAGATTATTACAATTTAAAAGAACTGTTTTCTATTTGAATACATTTTAAAATGTAATTTATTCCTGTGATTTTCAGCATCATTACTCCAGTCTACAGTACACATGATCCATTAGAAATCATTCTAATATGCTGAACGATGTGACGATTTAAAAACGTTATATGCTACTTTGTAGTCATAAGCTCTTTACCTTGCATGTTTTCAACTGGTTCCCTGTTATCTTCTCATACATACATAACAATTATACTATCCTATACTTTATTCTGGAATTGTAAGCGTATTTATTGCAAACATGTTAAGCGTTGTTTTTCAGATACTATTTTTAAATCATTCCTGGGCAGTAGTCATTGTATAACTGCGCAGTATGCAGTAAGTATTATGCTAGAGTTCCATTCTGAACATAGTTTCTTTCTCATTTCCTTTGGAAGGAATAGTGGTAATTAATGAGGTCACATATTTCAAAATTAGAGCTGGGATATGGTTCGAAAGTCTTTTTCCTGTCTCCAGGCACAGATTAATCGGCCTAATGCCTGCTGGAGGGGGGATTATGGGTAGTTTTAAACGTCTCAGGTGGGCAAGAATTCTGATTTACCGCTCTCACATATTTAACATTGAGCGCCTGTATTTACACTGCCATTTTAATGAAGCTTGCATCCCAAAGGAAATGCTTCTTATTATCATATCTGTTAGAGGCCATATTTGTCTGCATGAAATGCACACTCACAGATTAATACAGTCAAATGTCCCAAGAGTTTTGCTTTTATCCCAGAGGAAAACTTTATTTTCCTCAGTGGATGCTCTTTGATAGCTTGAGACTTAATGGAGATCTCAAAATGTTTTATTTATGCACCAGCTTTGTTTTAGATGTTCCTTCTACAGTTTTATGGAGAAATATAAGTATACAAATAAGACAATTTGTTGACATACACAAAAAATATAGAGATATAGGTAACACTTACAATAAGTACCTACATAACTACCTATAATGAGATTACATTTATTAACAGTAGTTAACATGACCTAACTAAAGAATCTTCTAAAGAATTTATAAATCTTAGATAGTGTATTTCAGAGTTTACCAATACATTATTAAACTAATAATGAACTAATGTTAACAAGAAATTATAAATACTGTCGCAAATATATTTCTTAACTAACATTAACTAATATGACCTTATTGTAAAGTGTTGCCAGGATACAAAAGTAACATGGATAACAGATCGGTTGGTCTTTGAAGAATTTGATGAGAAACAATTGATATAAAAAGATAATGACATTACATATTGAACTAATTTAGCCAACTTTGATTTCTTAGTCGGCTATTCCTGTCTCCTTTTTTAGGGCAAACTGAACCCTCTGAATGTGACTCCTCCGATTAGAGCCATTGACCAGGACAGAAACATCCAGCCACCTTCGGACAGACCGGGAATCCTTTACTTCATACTGGTTGGTAGGTACTTCAATCCAGATTTGCAAGTGTTGAAAAATAGACAGATGGGTCATTCTATAATTTAGGGTACATTGCATGTTCATTGATAATTATAGTTTTTCTAACAATTTTCTTCAGAAATATCATATTTTATCCATTAAGATAATGTATACTTTAATCTCACACAAATATTTTGTGCACCCTGTATTTCCGTTTGAATAAGAAAATATTTAATTATACTCAGTCCGCAAAAATGTCAACTATGTTACTGATCAAACACCCCCTGAAAACTGTTTTATCCCAAAACCTTTTGACTAGCATCATGTGATGTAAGTTTGTTCTGCTGCAGATATTTTGAACACGTTATGGTATATGCCCCTGTAATTTTTATATCTCCAATTTCCTATTCTCAAGGAGAATATTAACTGCCTGTTTGGGTACATTTTTATGGTTTGCAATGTTTTTTTTATGATTTTAATTCAAATAAATATTAAAATTTCAGGCTAACCTGATCAAGAAAATTACATTTGGATGGCCAGACTAGGCCTGGCATTGAAATGAATGAAAATGGTGAAATTGTCAACTATGTTTCCTCAAATAAGTTACCCTGTAGAGCCAACTCTTGAATAAAATAGTTGTTATGAATTATTTGCCATAGATTAGTTTTGATCGTAATTTAAGCTTATGTGTGGCAGAGAGTGGTAATATTTTAGAATACTGTTCCGTCATTAATGTATAACTACACAGGAACAAATGAGTAATGCAATATTAACATTCTAGTAACCACTATTAACTAATAATAAACTCTGTTTAATTAATTTATTAAGTAATAGCTCAGTTGAATGAGGTAGGGCCGAATTCAGGTTGATTGGGACACTTTTTGCCATTGAGATCACTGGGGAAAAGTGTCCCAATCAACCTGAATTCACCTTTGTTCACTATATTAGCTAATCAGTAGCTATTATTTTTTCATACCTCCCAGGGACTATTAAGAACTACTAATTATGTACTCATAATTAAAGTGAATAATGTATTAATGTATAATTAATTAATAGTGAGGTAGTCTACTTGAAATGACTAAATCCTTCTGAAGAAATTACTAATTATTTTGAACAGTATTCTAAAATGAAAGCATGATAACTCTCTAGTAATGACTGAGGTCATTGTAAACTTTTGGGGGTTTTATAAGGTTTTGGATAGCAAATGCTTCTGACTGATTTGTTAACCGTTGAGTCATTACTAGTGGATTAGCATGATCTTCACTTTACAATACTGTTGTTTTCCAAATGGCCAGTAGTTCCTTTAGAAGGATGTAGTAACAAATTATATCCAAAAACCTCAAAATCTTGCAATGTCTTCAGTCATTACTAGAGAGTTAACACTTTATACTGTTTAAATAATTAGTAATAGGAATTTGGTTATACTTGAGTCATTACTAGTGGGTTACCATGATCTTCACTTTAGACTTAATAGTTACGGAGTAGCTAACAGTGAACTTCATCTTTCAACTGGCCTACTAATTAATTAATCTGAGTTTCTTGTTAGTTAATACTGGTTGATAGAATGTTAATATTGCATTACTCACTTGAGCAGTATTCTAAAATGTTACCTACTGTGTGTATGTGTGTGTGTGTGTGTGTGTGTGAACCTGACATTGTCCTTATCAGTGTTGGGGAAAGTTACTTTGAAAAGTAATGCATTACGTTACTCCCTTAAAAAGTAACTAATTGCATTTAAAAGTTACTTTTTAAGAAAAGAAATGTTACATTACTTTTGCATTACTTTTTTCACCTGTGCTGGGCTTGTTTTTTGGGGGGGGTTTTATAAGAAAAAAGTTTTTTTCAGCTATTTTGGGGCAAATGTAAAGGCTCTTTCAAATAAAAAGGTTGAAGCAAGCAAGTACATTGGTCAATAAAGTGAGATTAAATACATAAAAAAATGTTTGCTTTATTGGTAACACTTTACAATAAGGTCCATCATGTTCACACACAACATCTCTGCCCTTACTTATGATTACTGTCAACATGGGGACAAGAGAGATATCAGTCAATAAATGGGGAAACCAAAGATATTTTGTTGTAAATTTTAAATGTATGTGTTACTTTAGTTACTTGAAAAAAAGTAATATAATTACGGAACTCAAGTTACTTGTAACCCCCAACACTGGTCCTTAGTGACCATACTGAGAATATTACACAGATATCTGCAAAAAAAAAAAAAAAAATTCTCAGAAGTCTTTTAAAATAAACTCTGTGCATATGGCAGAATAGACTGAAAACATATGTGTGAGTCTATAAAAACATGAATATGTGAGTCACTTAAAGTGTAACACTTAATCGGTGTATGTAGTTTATCCGTAACATAGTTGACTAATGCACCAGTGGTTAGGTTTTGCAACTAGCAGATAAATTCTGATAAACCAATATTTCAATCATGACAACTCTCGGAGTGGATTAAAGTCAACCAGCATTTATTGGCATGGGGCATGAAATATAAATCGCTTGATTTTGGTGGGCGAGATTTGCTACGCTACTGCTGCTGAGCAAATACAATAATTTTTCAGCTTAGTCAAAAATAACAAACAAAGGAAAGGCTGCTATAAGAATGGTAGAATCCTCGTAGCAGATCTCTACAGGTGGTGCTGGGGTGGAGGAGGGATAACAGAAGCTTTTACATCGCGCAGCGTGTCGATCGCAGGCTAGGGTACAGTATATATGGTTGTGTGGATTTGTAAATACTTCTGATTGGCTGGTGCCACGGCGTAGAAAGAACCAATCAGCGTTCAGTGAGAAATCAGTGCCTTTGTATTTGTTTGACAAGAAAGCTTATGGTTTTACACTTTTTCGCTGATCTGAAATGTACTCTAAATTATATAATGGCCCACGTACAGTGACTGCACTCTTAACTAATATTTCCATATGTTTGAAAAAGAAACTCAGTTCTTTAATAAATGTTTAAAGCCTTTAAATGTTACATGATTTACCCTTTGGAATTGAACATCTGCTGTTGTTGCTGTATCTTTAAAGACTCCATACTAAAGAATTTGGAATGGGACATATAAAATTCCCTTTAATATGTATACAATAGCTTAGTACTAGAAAAAAAAGGAATAACAACTCTCTATACTGCGTTTCAGGACAACCTGCTGCGTACCCAGAATTCTTCTCACTCAACAGGAGCACAGCTGAGCTGCGCCTTCTGAAGCCTGTGGACAGAGAGCTTTACCAGCGCTTCACTCTCGTTATTAAGGTCATTATATCATCATCAGGTTATCTGCTGTAGATGACTGTGAAAATAAGAGGGGTTCTTTGAACACCCTGTTCACTGTTTCCAAGAGGCTCTTATATTTGAGCGTCAATAAGAGTGTCCTCATTTTTACAATATTATTGGGCAAATGTTTTACAACCAGAATAACACCAGGTATTAACTGCAGTATATTTCTGGAAATCTTCTCTTTATATTACAACAATATCAGCAATTGAACACACTTTCAATGTGTACACACTATCACTATTGTTTATTTAAAAAACCTACAGCATGTAGGCAGAATTTTAAAGTACCATAGGCATTTTCATGATGCAGAGGCAGTTATAAAAGAAATGCAGTATAATTATTGGCAGATAAAGCAGCTCCACATAAACTTTTGTGGAGAATGCAGCTACTGTGACACCTCACAAAAAAAATTAAATACTCTATCATTATACTTCATTCAATACCAAAAAATATTATTAAAATATACACTTCTGAGAGATCAAAACTCACAGTTCTTACTTTATAACTCCCAATTGCATCTTTATATCTCACAATTCTGAGACAAGAGGTTAGATTTGCAAGTTTAAATCCTGCAATTCTGTTCTCCGATCTCTGTGTACAAGTGGTGTGTGTGTATGTGTGTGTGCATGTGCTTCAATTAAATTGAGTGGTAGTATAGTTCCATCTAATTAAAAAGTGATATTTTTACCCATGTGCTACTTTATATATTTTTATGCTTCTTAGAGTATCACATCATTATCTTAGAAAATTTTAAAAAAATTATCTTTGAAGTAATTAGTCAATCCCATTAGCTTCATGTGATGAATGTTATTTGAATGCCACACTTAGTTTCTGCCCATATTGAGCTTATTCTTCTTCTATATAGAGCTTGTTCTTATATAGAACTCCAAATCACTTACTTGAGATTCCATTGCAGTTAGGATGCTGCCTTTGTAGGTGGTAGACAGCCAGGCAGATCACTTGCTTTTGGAATAGAGCTTTGTATATTTAATTACATTAAACATGCTGTATCTTCTAATTGAATTCAACTGGAAGAGAGAGAGCAAAAGAGAGAAATTGAAACGAGGAAGCGAATGCTAGTGTGAAATTATTCTGCTCTGTCATAGATTTGGGTGGAACAACTGTGTAACAGCAGGGGTAATTTAAATGTTTCCTCTGTGAAACGATGCATGACTGTGTTTGCTGTTATGATTTTGTCGTTTCATAATAACAAAGAATGCTTCGCTTCGAGCTTACTGAAATTCGAGACCAAATAACAAACAAAACATTGGCGCTGTCAACATTGTCAGATGTGTGTATGTGTGTGTATTTAAAGTGTGTGAAGTGTCTATTGAGTTACAGGGCTGCAGTCTTTCATGGCCTCTTAATGAAATCAGTAATGGACGAGACTCATAACTGAAATACAAATATTCAGGGAGCTGTATCCACATACTCTTCTTCAATAAACAAAGACCAATTTTGAGCCGTTTTGAGTCCATGAATTTTGGACTGTGTTTTAATTGCTGGACTTTAATTAGAAATGATTGAAGATGAATAAAAATCCTTTGATGAATTTGAATTTGAGAAAAAAAAAAAAACTTTTTTACTTTGTACGCTGCACACTTAGTAACCATGTCTCTAGCTTAACTCTACTGAAAAAAGGTTTTATAAAATATAGAAGTGCTGTTAATTGCAAAAATATATATATATTTTTATTATTGTTGTCAAATCAATTAATCGTGATTAATCGCATCCAACAAAAGATTGTATTTGCATAATATATGTGTGTATATATTATTATATTTATATATGTGTACACACACACACACATACATACAGTCAAACCAAAATTTATTCAGACACCTTCAACATTTCACACATTATCACAGTTTATTCACTCTAGTTTAGGTCAACCAATTACCAAGTAATGCTTAATTTTCAGTTCAGTCTGTGGTGTAAAAACGTCAATTAAAGAAAAACACTTCAGCAAAACACGGTCAGGTCAAAGTGTCTGAATAATTTTTGGTCCCAAATTTTTATCAATTTTAATGGTAGTCCACTGTATCAAGAAATTTGGGTATAATATGTCACGGTTTACTTTATTTTGCTTACGTAAATTAACTATGTCATGAACTATGTTTTGTCCTGCACCCACTAGTAAAAAAAAAATTAAAAATCGTTTCTGAATCTGTAAATAATGTAAACACAAACTATTATGTTATATGCGATAAATGGCGATTAATCGTTTTGACAGCGCTAATAAAAAAATATATTTTTGCAGTTAACAACACTTTTTAAATGTACCATGGTAACAGGCTTGTATTTCTTGGACATTTACAATCATAATAATGTTTCTTTTTCCAGCTATACCTTTTGTTTTTCTTGGTAATGAACATGGTTTGTATACCATGGTATTCTTTGAAGTACAGCCATTGTCGTACCTTAATATTTGTACGGATCGACAGATAACAACCTTAAGCTTTTCTTTTTAGATAATATCACCATGACAGTTAATTTGTTTATTTGTGAACAGGCCGAGCAGGATAACGGTCACCCTCTTCCTGCATATGCTGAACTGCAGATTGAAATTCTAGACGAGAACAACCAGGCGCCATATTTTCAGCGGCCCTCGTACCAGGGCTTCATCAGTGAGTCAGCCTCGGTTGGCACCACCATCTCAGGGAGCTCCAACCTCACGGCTCCTCTGGGCATCATAGCACTGGACAATGACATAGAAGAGGTAAGATGTTCTTATGAAAAGAGCCTGGGCATTTTCATAATGTATGCTCCTTATTTCTGTCTTGGGAATACACAGATGCATAAAATCACAGATGGTTTCAGTCTTTCCATATGTTTTATATTGTAGCTGCTGCCAGGGGCCACACCAGTATGTACCAGAGTGATGTGATGTGTTTTCCTTTTCTTTCATTTTCTTTCCTTTTCTCTCATTTGGTTTGCTTTTCTTGTTAAGATGTACGAAACAATTCCATGTACAAATTTATATATTTATTTTAGGACTGTCAAGTGATTAAAAATATTTATCTAATTAATTACATGAAGAGGCAATTAATTCTAATCTAATTAATCATAAATTAATTGCACATCAAATTTGACTGAAAAATTACACAAACGATGATTTAAAACAATTATTGTGTTATATGAGAAAAGTATCAAATAGACATTACAAAAAGTAGCTTTAAAAATAAGTATTTTATTGCGTTCAACAAAGAACTTTTAGGCTACAGCAGTCATGATTTTTTTTTTCTTTTTTCAGAAGCTGATTTGGTATCGAGATATGTTTATAGACCATTTATTACAGCTCAGTATGAGATGTAAGATGACCTACTTAGGTTTGGGGCAGGGCGGGTGCGTAAAATGCATTAATAATTTTAACACTTTTTTTTTCTATAACTAATTATTTAAATTAACATGTTAACTCGACAGTCCTAATTTATTTATATTTATATTATAATGGCTTTACAAATACAGAGTTCTTTCCGTTGTTGCTGTGTTTCCTATTGATAAAGGAAGTTGTGACATGATATATTGAATAGTTTGTCTCTTTTTTTAGACAATAGGCTTTAATTTATGTCTCAGCTATGAGTCATTATTTACTACACACTATTGCTTGTCAAAATGGGTGGTAATAAAGCAGACAACATCATTCCCGACAGTATTTGATTGCACAAAGTTTGCATGTAAGATGAGTAACCATATATATGTTTTGTATATAAGATAAAGCTATGAGATCAGTTCAGTCAATAGACAAACACCTTGAATTCATATATGATCAATCAAGCAGTCTGTATATGAAAAAAGTGGCTGTATACAATGTGCATGTACTTCATTTTCTCTCTAGATTTATACATTAGAATTTGACTTTTGACCTTTCAAACAAGCTTTTAAATGTGTTGTATTTCTGAAGAGGTTCTTGCATGTCGGAGTGAAAGAGGTAGTTGAGTGATTCTTTGGTGCATTTATGAAATATGAGGATTGTGTGCCAGCATGAGGCTTGTTTTTATTTTAATAAAAGTAGTAATCCTGAATTCACCTCTCATTTTTGTTTTTTGAAGACAAAAGATCCTCAGTTGAAGATCACTCTGAATGACTACACCTCCATCTTCACCATCACGTCTGCTGGCATCACACGTTACCTCACCCTGCTGAAACCAGTGGACCGAGAGATAAAGACAAATTACACTTTAACGGTACGAGACATCTTAATGAAAATCTCCCATTGGCTTCTGTTTGTTTTATTTTCAACTAATTTTAATCATTGCTAGATAAACCTGAACCCTTTGAACATTTCTAGAGAGTGAATCACTCAAAAGTGTCACATTTCATCCCAAAATCAAAGGACAAAAAAGTAACAACAGAATTTTGAATAAATAAAATAAGGCACATTTTTCGTTGTAACATTATTTTTATAACAATGGAGAACATTTTCTCACTCAAATCCTCATTAGTTCATATTATTTTCAGCAGTGATTCTCGTTTCCCTATCACAGACATTTTTTATGTATTTTAAAGTAAAGAGTACCCTTTTTTATTATTTAATTATTAATTCTTATGTATTTTTTTTATTTAAATGAACCTACATTTAAGATATATTAATGATAACATCTGCTTATAAACAGTTTTGATTTCATTTGTTTGTTTTTGTTTTTTTGAATGAGAATTTTGGGGACAAAATTACTTTACTATCATGAAAATAATGTTGAACAATTGAACAAATGTGGTCCTAAAATAGGCTTCATGAGTCCCTGTCGCTCATGTTGCTTCTCTCATTGAAGATGAATGACTGGTCAGTTTAGTTCTGTCTTTTCAGTCTTCTGTCCTCTTGAGATTATTTACTGCTCTTCTAAGACCTTGTGTGTATCACAGTCTACCCAGTGGGACTCCTCCGGCATGAGGAGCATCTAATTTATTAACAACGGGGAATGTTCTTACTGTAAGATTAATATTTCTGTCTTGAACATCAAGTCTCAGCATGACATCTCTTCGCTGTGATGAACAAAACAAACCGAAAGAAACGCTGCTGTTTGTTCAGGATGTGAAGTGTCTCTTCAGGACTCTGTCCATCGATTGAATCTATTGATCTGAGATTTGGGCTCAAGTGTCTTTGATCTTTCTAGAATCCCTGATCTCCAAGAAGCAGTTAAAAAGACTGCTGGATCACAGGGGGACCATTTGAGCGCATTGTTTTGATCATTGTCTAATCTGAGAGGTGGTGTTTGTTCATGGAGTATTCATTGCAATGGCATTGTTCAGACAGATTTGATTTGGGGCTGTCCCATTTGGGGCTCATTCAGGGAAGACGTTAGGAGTAGGTAAGATGACCAAAGTCTCAGCATGTAATTTTTGAGTTTCAGAGTCAGTTTACAGTCGACAAAACCAAACTAATCGAACCCGGTTTTGATCAGATTCAGCAGGTTCACGGCACCAGCTGTAAACATTCTTTTTCAACACGGGGTTTGATCCAGAGTTTATGATTAACTCTAGAGCATGTGGATCTGAAAGATTGACTTCTATAGTGAATAGCCAATCACACAGAGAATGGAGAGTGTTAGAGTCACAATTCACTTCTCTGCTGAAGATAAAGAGAGTGTTATGAAAATAAATCATGAATTTAATTTAAAGCATTTACAAGACAAGAAAAAAAACAGCTGTTGGCAGGAAAGTTTGAAAATGCAGCTAAAAGAAAATGTCTGACTATTAATGCAAGTGAATCAACTGTATTTATTTAATTAATAATTTATATACATGTAAGCATAAAAATTGGAAATGTTTTATAGCTCAGTGAATTCAAGGGTGGTACTGTAATAGGATGCCATCTTTACAATAAGTCATTTTGTGAAGTTTCATCTCTGCTAGATATACCACTGTCAACTGTTAGTGGTATTTTTTGGAAAGTGGAAGCATTTAGGAACAGCAGCAACTTAGCCATGAAGCAGAAGACACAGACTGAGGTCGCTGAGTGTGAGGCACATGTTGCTTAAAAGTTGCCAATGTTCTGCTGATTCCATAGCTGAAAAATTCCCACTGGCATTAATATTAGCACAACAACTGTGAGGCGGGAGCTTCATGGAATGGGTTTCTATGGCCAACCAACTCCATATTAATGTTTATGTATTTAAAATGCATTGTCATTAAAGTCCCTGTTGGTGCTGGTCAGGTGTCCCAATACTTTTGTCCAAATAAGGGCTTTTCACACTTGAAATATAGACCCGGGGTCATTCTAAATCCTGTGTAAATGGAATCCTGGGTTATCGTGCTTCACATTTCACATACTCATAATTTACCTGGAGTTAACAACTAATCCTAGGTATTCTTAAACTGACGTTTCAAATTGCACAATCCTAAACCTGAGTTAATGTTCTCATTTGCATATTTGTGGTGTCAGTGTCATTGATTCAATAAATGCAGAAGCATTGAGCATCCTCGTATTGCCAACTGTACTATCGAGTTTATTCTGAATGGACATTTTGGACTATAACGGTAAGAATGAAATGGTCTCTTCTTCACTCACATTGTCACGTTTTCTGTCAGCATTTGACATTTTTCCTCTCAAATGTTGAATTTACTGTTTTTATACAATGCACAGTTTTTAGGTAACTGTCCAAAGCAGGCAAATATGAGTACGTGATTGGTTGTCTGTTGCCAAGCGTTTAACTGCAACATTCTAACACCACATCGTTTCACATCAAGTATGGCATTGTAATGCAGGGTTAACTAAAACAGTGCTACAGAGCTGGGTTTCATAACCCTGGGTAAAAAAGAGGTGTTAACCTCACTTCTAAATTGCAAATGTGAAACTTTTAAAAGTTAGTTAAAAGCTGTGTTTAGGACATCGATAACCCGGGGTTAAGTGCAGTGTGAAAAGTCATATTATGTACAGTGGTGTGAAAAAGTGATTTCCTGATTTCTTACTTTTTTTTTTTTTTTTTTTGCATGTTTGTCACACTTAAACGTTTCAGATCAACAAAATAATATTTAACAAATTTAAATATTAGTCAAAGATAACACCAGTAAACACTAAATTCAGTTTTTAAATGATGGTTATTATTATTAAGGGAAAACAAAATCCAAACCTACATGGCCCTGTGTGAAAAAGGGATTGCCCCCTAAACCTAATAACTGGTTGGGCCACCCTTAGCAGCAACAACTACAATCAAGCATTTGCGATAGCGTGCAATGAGTCTTTTACAGCGCTGTGGAGGAATTTTGACCCACTCATCTTTGCAGAATTGTTGTAATTCAGCCACATTGGAGGGTTTTGGAGCATGAACTGCCTTTTTAATGTTATGCCACAGCATCTCAATAGGATTCAGGTCAGGACTTTGACTAGGCCACTCCAATGTCTTCATTTTGTTTTTCTTTAGCCATTCAGAGGTGGACTTGCTAGTGTGTTTTGGATCATTGTCCTGCTACAGAACCCAAGTTCGCTTCAGTTTGAGGTCACAAACAGATGGCCAGACGTTCTCCTTCAGGATTTTTTGGTAGATGGCAGAATTCATGGTTCCATTTATCACAGCAAGTCTTCCAGTTCCTGAAGTAGCAAAACAGCCCTAGACCATCACACTACCAGTACCATATCTTGCTGTTGGTGTGATGTTCTTCAGTGTTACTTTTACTCCAGATGTAATGGGACGCACACCTTCCAAAAAGTTCAATTTTTGTCTCGTCAGTCCACAGAGTATTTTCCCAGTCTTGGGGATCGTCAAGATGTTTTCTGGCAAAAATGAGACGAGCCTTAATGTCTTTTTGCTCCGCAGTGGTTTTCGTCTTTGAACTCTGAATTTTTGCCCAGTCTCTTTCTTATAGTGGAGTCATGAATACTGACCTTAACTGAGGCAAGTGAGACCTGCTGTTCTTTGGATGTTGTTGTGGGGTCTTTTGTGACCTCTTGGATGAGTCGTCGCTGCACTCTTGGGGTAATTTTGGTCGGCCAGCCACTGCTGGGAAGGTTCCGCACTCTTCCATGTTTTTGCCATTTGTGGATAATGGCTCTCACTGTGGTTCGCTGGAGTCCCAAAGCTTTACAAATGGCTTTATAACCTTTTCCAGACTGATAGATCGCAATTACTTTATTTCTCATTTGTTCCTGAATTTCTTTGGATCTCGGCATGATGTCTAGCTTTTGAAGATCTTTTGGTCTACTTCACTTTTTCAAGCAGGTCCTATTTAAGTGATTTCTTGATAGAGAGGTGTGGCAGTAATCAGGCCTGGGTATGGCTAGAGAAATTGAACTCAGGTGTGATAAACCACAGTTAAGTAGTGTTTTAACAGGTGGGGAATACACTTTTTCACACAGGGCCATGTAGGTTTGGATTTTCTCTTAATAATAACAAACTTCATTTAAAAACTGCATTTAAGTGTATCAAACATGCAAAAAATAAGAAATCAGGAATGGGGCAAACACTTTTTCACACCACTGTATATGATTTTAAAGTAAAAGTTAAATATTCATTGTCAAAATATAATTACTTATGTGTAATTAAGAATATAATATAATTCATGTAAAATCAGCAGCCAAAGACGTTTGTCTCTAAAAGCTTTTACTATGATTTGCTTTAATTTGGCTCATATCTGATTGGTCAAATTTTGTTTTGTGATCTTGGTGACTGAAACCAACTTTGTGAAATAGGCCACTTTGGTCAGTCATAGTTTAGAATTTCGGGGTGGCCAATAAGTTTTATCTCGTCTGGACACACCCCCGCTTACTGCGAGATTTTGATGATTTAGATCCTGATAATCAGCGTTAATCCATTTGAAAGGCTTAACAAAAGTCAGCTTATCAGCACAAAACAGAGAACCAATCACATTTAATAAGTTTTTTTTTATTTTTTTTATGAAGAACAAATGCTAAAACAAGCACATAAAAGGAAATTAGCTGTATAGTCCTGCAGAGAAATCCACATAATCAAAGTCTACTTCCCTGCGGTGTGCTTTTAAAGGTAAAGTTCATTCAACAATGAAATTCTGTCATTATTTACTCACCTTCATTTCATTAAAAAAAGACCTGCGTTCCATTGAACACGTATATTATAATATACACATATATTGAAAGAATATTTTTTGCAGAATGTTCTAGCTGCTTTCGTTCTATAAACTTAAAGTGAATGGTGACCAGGGGCTGTCAAGCTCCAAAAAGTAAATGGTGACATGTCTTTTTGACTGAACTATTCCTTTTAAAGGTATGTTTTTGGAGTGAGGGTGAACTGTTCATGCAGTGTGTTCTTTTTGGCAGTGAGTGGTCAAATCATTCACATGCGGCCTTGTCTCAGGGGTTCTGCTGGACAGTTGATCCTCTGACAGGCCAAAGTTTGAATTCCCCTCACGATTCTCCTGCCTCCCTTTTACTGACAAACACCTTTTCCCCTTCCCCTCATCCTCTGATCCTCTCTCATTCAGGCTGGAAAGAAAAATCGAAACTTAAATCTCTTTAATGTCTCAGCTGTTTCTTCTCAAGAGTAAAGACATTAAATGGAGAGAGAATGGACACTGATGTTTAAGTCTCCTGGTTTTTAGAAATCTCACATGTTTCTCCTCTAGAGTTTCAGAGGAGACGTGGAATAAGTGATGCATCCTTTTAGTCTCTTGAGCTAAGAAAGAGCGACTTTTGAGTTTTCCTCTGGGGAATTCTAATATATGGGGTTTCCCAGTCCACGTTTTTAACCTTCATTATTTTTATTTTTTTGTAGATTTAATTTCATACTTTTATTGTCTATTCAAAATCCATTAGGGCCATGCACAGAGAGGGGAAGCAGAGTAAAAATGCCCTCTAAATGACAGAAAGAGGGCTGCAAAGAGGCGAACGCTGAAGTGTTTCTCACTATCTGAGTTTTGTGGTGGAAGTTGTTGCAAGGAAAATGTGAAGTTTTTGATCACTGAGAGATTAGATGACACTATCTTTCATGCTTGCATACACTTGAACTTTATTCTCTCTCGTCGATTTCTCTTTATTCCTGTATGATAATATCCCTTTTGATTGTGCTTGATTGAATGTGCAACGCTGAAAATCTACTAATCTGAAGTACTCTTACATCATTTTCAAAGGGATTCTGGAAGAGATGGACAGTAAAAAGAGCTTATTGTAGAGCTGAACTTACCAGGCTTATTATAGTTAACTAAAACTAAAACCATATATATATATATATATATATATATATATATATATATATTTTTTTTTTTTTTTTTTTTTTTTTTTTTTTTTTTTTTTACTTGAAATAAAAATGTTGAAAATGAAAAAAGTGAAAGTGACACCCATACTCGGAATTTGTCCTCTGGATTTAACCCGTCTAGTTAGTACACACACATTGGGAGTAGTGAAGAGTGAACGCACATGCAGCGGGCAGACATTTTTGCTGTCATTTCCTGAAAACGATTGAGAATCGAACCCGCAATCTTGGAGTTACAGGTCTGACTCTATAACCATTAGGCCACGACTAACTGAAATGAAATAAAATATATTAAACATTCTTATTTACTACTACAGCTGTTCCAAACCAAAAGTCCTCCATATCTCATTGCTTAAACTGAAAATGCATAACTCATCTACATAAAAGCTCTCAGAGCTTCAGCTGCCCAACACTCCTTAAGGTTAAACCCAGCGAGTGGTCAATAACAGTGAGTTTCTAATAACGTCACACTTGAGTGGTCAACCTGCCCAGGGCTAATGCTAGTCCACCTGTGTACAGGCCAAACTGCTCTGGAGATCCAGCTGACCTGGAGCTGTTCTCCAACATAGTGTTTACGTATGCAAAGCTCTCCTCTCCTGCTCAAACTGAGGAACTGCTGGGCTTTGATCCACATTTACTGCCACAAATCTCTGGGGGAAAAGCTCATGGAAATGCAAGCCGAGGAACAACGGAGTAACCTACGGCTGCTAGCTCAGCACTTTGAATGCCTTTGAAAGGAGCGCAGTGGGAGACTCTGGACAAATGTTTGCTGTGGCAGTTTTAGCCGATAACATTTGTAAGCTGTCCCATAATACTGAGAATTTGTTGTATGAAGTGCTCACATGCTGTGCCATACTCTAGATAGAGATTAAATCAAACCAGCATGTCCATATAAAAGCAATACATGGCAAAAAGAAAAAAAAAAATTTTTGGTTTCCAGTAAAATTGCAAAAGAGAATTTGTTGTATGAAGTGTTCACAAGCTGTTCCATATGTCAGATACAGATTAAAACAAATTAATTAAAATAGCAAAAGATATATAATAAATCATGAATTAAGTTATAATTGTATAATTTATTAAAATTTGTGACTGGTATATTATTGTACAATGATTATATAAAAATATGTAATAAAAACTATTTTATATATACAAACAGGGATTTTTTTTTCTTTGTGGGTGCAAGGGGGAAGGGGAGGGGGTGGATTAACAGTTCAAATAAAAAAAAAATAAGAATGTCAATCAGTACCCTGCATTTATTCCATTTTACTTATTTAATTCATTTGCAAGGTCACATTGTAAAGTGTGCACAGTTATTAAGTGCAGTATCTGTTTCGCTGAACATCTTTATTGTTAACTTGTCAGCTCTTTGAATCAATAATGGTTTGTTGAAATTGTCGACTTATAGTTCCATAGTTATATAGGCGTACGTATATAATATGTCTATGGACAGTCCCACTTACTGGCTAGAACAAATAATGAGGGCTTTACAATATAACGCTATAACGCTCTTGTGCTTTTGAATAATGAACAAAATGGAAAAGAGGTTGGGTGTTTTTAAAAGTTTTACCTTGACATTTGATTTCAAAACAGCTTTTAAAGCTGCCTGTTTAACACATAAATCTATATGTTTAGATCAAAAAAAAAACTTTCCTCTTTGTCATCACCACTAGGCTAGGGTGAACAAAGTGCAAGAATTTATATTAAAACATATGTCGTTTGACATTTATAATGTGAGTGAATCTTCAAAAACATCAGGGTAGCTACTCACCAATAGCAGTTTACAAGAGGACAATACCTCTGTTGATATTCTCAGAACTGTTCTGAGATATGTTTGAAGTCCGAGGTCTTTTGCTTAATGTTTGATAGTGCTCTGTTAAGATTGGTTTTAATATAATATGAGCTTAATATGATTGCTATTTGCTAATGCACGGGCCGTACCTGAGCGTGCAATTGACCTCATTAAAGGCTTCATCCTCCCCCATACACACAAAAAATGCTAAAAAATCAGACAAATAATTACTAGAGGCAACAATAGTAATTAAAAGGTGAACATATATTAATAAGCACTTTAATAAATGTTTATTGTTTAATTATTATTATTTAAACTTATTAATAAATGTTCAATTATTAAACATATTAATAAATGTTAATAACTTTGGGTTCATTTTAAGCGAGCAATACAGTAATTTTAAACAATAGTTGAGTTAAATAAACTAGCCAGTAGGTTAGGCAAAGATTTAACCCATCTGCTGGGTTAAAACACCCCAAAGCAGTTTTTAGAGTGTAGGCACATTTACGACATCTATTAAACCTTATTTTATTTAATTTTTTAATTACTTTTTATTTTATTTTAATGAAAGTGACACTGAGAATAAAAACTGGAAAATGATTAAAACATTGATTGATTGATTGATTGATTGATGTTGAAACTATTCCATTCTTCTTTCAAAGCTGGTGGCCACTGATGGTGTTCAACAGAGCAGACCCGTGACGGTGGACATCCTGGTCATCGATGCGAATGACAACACACCCACATTCTCTCAGGTGTCCTACAGTGTGGAGATCTTCACTAATATGCTACCTGGAGAGACCGTCCTGCAGGTGAGGACACAAGACAGTTACACACATCAATAAAACTGAGAAATCTTCACTTCGCTTATAAGGAGCCATTTATGAATCATTTATTCATATAGCAGAGTGTTTGATGAGAATACGTAATGTGATTTGGAGTGTGAAATGAACTCTCCACAATGTTTGTTTCATTAATAACTGAGGATTCTGGTCAAATTACTGAATGTGATTCAACAGGAATGTCAACATCTTTTTTTTTTTTTTTTCTGATAAAATAAGTGCAAAATGCATTGAAAAATGAGGTGCAAACAGTCATTCAGCTAAATGAACATAAAAGAGAGCAGGCAATAAACCAACCTTTTAAAGAGGAACCAGATTATATGAACTGCAGCAAATGAACTGGAGTGACAAACTGCAGTGAGTCATACTGCGATCTGTTCATATCTTTAACCTTACTGAAGCCCATTCAAATGCAAAAATATAATTTTTCCCCTGAGGTCTCTTTTGGGTTCATTTTCTTCCCTACTAACTTAGTCCAGATCCTCTTGCAGCCCTTCTAACTTAACCACATGCTTTAGTTATGTGACAGTGCTTTCAACAGTATAGCCTTTCCAGTAGTCTCAGCCTCAGACATCATGCCCACGGATCGTTGAATGAACGTCTGATGCAGAAGGCACACAAAATGGGAACCTTTTTGTGAGTTTCATCATCTGATTGGTTGAATATACGGGAGATGCATATGGCGCATTCTTTAACGATCTGCCTGGAAACAAAGCCTTTGTGACACCAAACCCCTTCATGGAAGAAGAAAGCCATCCTGTTTATAACTGTGACAATTTGCACTTATCAGGATCAACTAAATGCTGGATTTTCAAAAGTATGTGAAGTTCACAGCACCATTGTTGCACCATTGTTGCTATAAACTTGCACTGCATTCTTGAGTGAATTGCATGCCGGTCTGTTATTGTGAGGACATTGGCTTTACATTTACCAAGTGAACTGTGTCTTTACTGGTCCTTGTACAATGAAAGTTGCTATGGAATCCATACCTTCTTTCATCCCATCTGATGGTATGGCTACGCAAGACTACTTTCCCAGTAACAAATTACTTTTTTTTAAAAAGCAGTGTGAGAAATTATTGTGAGATTTATTGTAGTGAATCGCCAATTCATTTGAACAAGTGCAATACACGAGTCGCTTACAACACATGACTCACTTTATTTAAGGATTTGCATGACATTTTCATTTTGAAATATTTATGTAAATATAACTTCTGTTCATCACCATGTTTTGTATAAATGTGTGTTTATTAGTTGCATTAGTTGTAGCATAAAAACATTGTATTTTCTCTAATTCTGCTCTGTTATTATATAATATGAATATATTTCCCCTCAATAGCTTCACTGAATCGTTTTTTTTTTTTTTTTCTAAGTAGTTTGTTCTGTTGCTAAAACTACTTTTTTAGCTTCAGGTAAGCATTTTTTTTTTCTAAAGTAGCTTTTCTATAATTAAATTGCTTTAAATTATTCAGTGTCAGAGTAGCTTTCCAAGCACTGATTTGTTCTGATGACCTGTCCATCTGTTTCTCTCATTCTGTCTTTTTCTCTTGCCACATTTTGTGAGTGATAAATGCATCAAAGAACATCAGTGCATTGAAGTTCAGCTGAACAACTTATCTATGCACACTATGCTATGCTGATTAATCATGTTGCCACTACTACAATTTTTAGGTTGTGTATTTGGTTGTAAAAACACAGTTGACAACCAAATAAATAACCAAACTCTGTGTGTACAGACCAGGATTAAATACTGAAAAGACAAACGACAACAGCATTCATCAGCATTGTGAAAGTGGCTTGTGTAGACATGGTGGGCTGACAAAAAGTGGGACAAAATAATATAAAGTGAACATAATGTGTGCCTCTCTGTCCCTCAGGCTATGGCATATTCACTCTCTCTCTCTCAGTAACGATTCTCTCAGCTTTATTTTTGCACTCTGCTCATGTTCTGCTCCGCCTGTGTTTGTCTTATTCCGTCACGGCTGGGTCACAATTCAAAGGAAAATCAGATACATAAAGGCCTGTAGTTTCTCTTTAAATAACAAGCTGCCCAGATCCTCCTGGAATGAGGTCACAGGTCAGAGCTAGGTCATCTGGGCCACTTGGATGTGTTTTATAAGCCATATTTGCCGCCTTGGAGTGTGTGTGTGTGTGTGTGTGTGTGTGTGTGTTTATGTGCGTGTGTGTGGTGTGTGTATGCATGAGTGTATGTGTGTGTGATTTTTTTTTTCCTTACCTCAGCACTCCAAGCAGCTAAAGGCATGCCAGTACGGATCAGTGCTTCTGGAGATTTTTTTCAATAATGAGAGCTGTGGATGGAGGTGGCGCTTTCTTATTAACAGGACTTTGAATTAATTACCCTTAGGGTGTATTTATTGCCCCGGTGCTTTTAAAGATGATAACGTTTAGAGTTAAGTGTTTACATCTAAATGCGTGTCTTTGAATCTAATCAAAAGTGTTTAGTCTTTGATCTGTACCTTTGTGTTTGAGAATTTATCCTGAATAATCACATTACACTGCTTTTAAACCTCATTAATACCAAGAGTCTAATCTGCATTTTAATAAGGATGGATGGATGGATTTTCTGTTATGGTTGATTTGAAGTAATGAATGTAGAGTTTAAAGAAAGAAAAAGTTCAGCAAGTAGAACTAACACCTCATCTGCAAACATTATGAGAATACGGCATGGTATCAACCAAGAAAAAAGTACCAGGCTTTTGAGCCTTGTACCGTGGGAGTACCATGGTATTCAATAAACACCTATAATATCTACCAATCAAACATTCAGACACAGTTCATAATAAAGTAAGTACAATACCTAAAATTATTTACATAAATGAATAAATGGATATGAATTTTTCAATCCTTGAAAAGGCATTGATATTAGGAAAATATTCTTTAAAAATATTTATTTTTTATACATTTTAATATTTTACATATTTTAATACATATTTTCTTTTAAAATGCAGTGAGATGCAGTGGCATGGAAATGTATATGGTAGTAAGTTAAATTAAATTAAATTAATTTTCTAGTTATGGCTTCTATATATAAATAAATGTATTATATAATATTTATATGTGTTACTATACACATATACACACACACGCACACACACACACACACACACACACACACACACATCACATTCTGTAGGCTACACAATCATGGGGAAGACTGCTGACTTGACAGTTGTCCAAAAGACAACCCTTGACACCTTGCACAAGGAAGGCAAGACACAAAAGGTCATTGCAAAAGAGCTTGACTGTTCACAGAGCTCTGTGTCCAAGCACATTAATAGAGAGGCAAAGGGAAGGAAAAGATGTGGTAGAAAAAGTGTACAAGCAATAGGGATAACCGCACTCTGGAGAGGATTGTGAAACAAAACCCATTCAAAAATCTGGGGGAGATTCACAAAGAGTGGACTACAGCTGGAATCAGTGCATCAAGAACCACTACGCACAGACGTATGCAAGACATGGGCTTCAGCTGTCGCATTCCTTGTGTCAAGCCACTCTTGAACAACAGACAGCATTAGAAGCGTCTCGCCTGGGCGAGACAAAAGGACTGGACTGCTGCTGAGTGGTCCAAAGTTATGTTCTCTGATGAAAGTAAATTTTGCATTTCCTTTGGAAATCAGGGCCCCAGAGTCTGGAAGAAGAGAGCAGAGGCACACAATCCACGTTACTTGAGGTCCAGTGTAAATTTTCCACAGTCAGTGATGGTTTGGGGTGCCATGTCATCTGCTGGTGTTGGTCCACTGTGTTTTCTGAGGTCCAAGGTCAACACAGCCGTATAGCCGTATATTCATGTGCAACCAGTACCTGGTTTAAGGACCACGGAATCCCTGTTCTTAATTGGCCAGCAAACTCGCCTGACCTTAACCCCATAGAAAATCTATGGGATATTGTGAAGAGGAAGATGCGATATACCAGACACAACAATGCGGAAGAGCTGAAGGCCACTATCAGAGCAACCCGAGCTCTCATAACACCTGAGCAGTGTCACAGACTGATCGACTCCATGCCACGCCGCATTGCTGCAGTAATTCAGGCAAAAGGAGCCCCAACTAAGTATTGAGTGCTGTACATGCTCATACTTTTCATGTTGGCCAAGATTTCTAAAAATCCTTTCTTTGTATTGGTCTTAGATACTGAATTTGGGATTTTCCTTAGTTGTCAGTTATAATCATCAAAATTAAAAGAAATAAACATTTGAAATATATCAGTCTGTGTGTATTGAATGAATATAATATACAAGTTTCACTTTTTGAATGGAATTAGTGAAATCAATCAACTTTTTGATGATATTCTAATTATATGACCAGCACCTGTATATAGCCCACCACCAGCTTTGTTGTTTTAGCAATGTTTTAATAACATCCATATTGACATTTTGACAGCCTTATTTTTGTCTTTAATATGATACAAACAGAAAATACAGGAAATTATGGAGGACCAGGAGTGCCACATAAAAATAAAACGAAGAATCAATTAATTAAATTAATATTTCAAACATAAAAATGTATATAAATAAATCACTTTTATATGGGCAAATAAATAGACATATTTAAAGTTGTTTATTTAATTCCTGTTTTTAAATGTAGTTTAACAAAACAATAAAACAATAAATTTAAAAAGTCTTTTTTGAATGTATAAATAAATAGGCGAATTTGAAACGGGCTATTTAATTCATTTTTTAAAACGTAGATTAATAGAACAATAAAAAGTACATTTGTAAATCACTATATGTAGCGATAATATCACTGTATATGTAAAAGAGTTTTTCTGTTGAGGGAAGATGCGGCAAACGCAGCGGATAATTGTGGTTGTACAATAAATGGAAGGATTTGGGTTCAGTTTGAGGTCATTCAGCGACTCTGCAGCTCTCACGCTATGGTTGAACTTCCAAGCATTCTTGAACAACACCAGTCGTTGGATGTACCGGCAGAAGAGACAGCAGGATGCATTGGTGTGTCGCTAAGGACAGTCCGACGAAAACCATTATAACCTCTCCAAACACGTTCGCCTGACATTTTGCGTGATCACGTTGCTCAAACTCTTCTAGAGAGGGTTGGCTCTTCAAATTGAGGTGAAAGTTGATTGGTTGCTCCCACATGTGTGTTGTCCAATGGCATTTTAGCACTCAATTGACAAATGGATGAAGAAAAGCATTTGGCAAACCGAGAGAGAAAAGCATTTGGCAAATACTTTTTAAAAAAGCCATTTAAAAAGCCATTTAAAAAGCCATTTAAAAAAGCCATTTAAAATGATTTACAAATGTACTTTTTATTGTTCTATTAATCTACGTTTAAAAACAGGAATTAAATAAACAACTTTAAATATGTTTATTTATTTACCCATATAAAAGTGATTTATTTATATAAATGTTTGTGTTTAAATTATTAAATTAATTAATTGATTCTTTGTTTTATTTTTATGTGGCACTCCTGGTCCTCCATAGGAAATATGTACACGCATTTTAAAAAAAAATCAGAACAAAATGGCTTCTTTAAGCAAAAATCAGAAGAAAATCTGAGAAAGTTCTCATTAGATTTTGAAAGTGGCCTTCCAGTCCTTTTCCATTCCATTTAGTTTTAGTAGAGCCAGGTTCCTGCTATTGCTCAAGTGTATGGGGAGGTATATAAATACTTACTACTTTAGCTTGTAGAAGTGTTTTTTATTTATTTTTGAATACTGCATACAAATCTCCTGTATTTTGTGGTTATATTCTAATAAAAAGACAAATATGTATGTATGTATCACCATTGATAAAACAAAATGTAATGGTGGCCTAAGACTTTTGCACATTACTGTGTATATATATATATATATATATATATATATATATATATATATATATATATATATATATATATTAATACATAGATATTAAAACCCCCCAGAAGTATTAAGATCCTAGTACATTGCCATATTTGGAATGGTAATAGCATACGTGTGACACACAGACAATGAAGAGCACTGGAAAATAAACTAATGTGGCTTAAAATTCTGTTGTCTCTATTCTGTCAGCTGACGGCTCAGGATGCTGATGCTGGTTTAAACGGCCTCATTACATACGCCATCCTGGCTGGAGATCAGGGCGATTTCATCATCAGCAACCGCACTGGACGAATCACATTAGCACCAGGGGTCTCGCTGACCGTCGGCCGTTCCTACGCACTGACCGTTAGAGCTTCAGACAATGCTCCTGACTCAGAGAGGAGGTCAGATATGACTGAATTGCATCAGTTTTCATTCTCATTTGCTTACTTGTGTCTTTAGTCTTATATTTTCTTTGTTGCTCCTCGTTTATGTGCATGTAGGAGCTCCATAACTACGGTCTACATAGAGGTTCTGCCGCCCAACAATCAGAGTCCCCCACGATTTCCCCTACAGACCTACAATCTGGAGATCAGTGAGGCCATGAGAATAGGAGCCATACTGGTGAATCTGCAGGTACGCACACATCTTTTGTTTGGAATGATATATTACTGTTTACTGCATACTGCACAGTAGCCTATAGACTAAAACTGCCTACTATTTTTTTTAACAGTATTTAAATATGGTCATGCAAAACATGTAAATATTGAATAATTCTAGACCTGGAAATGTAATATAAATAAATAGATATTTATAATATTGATATTTTATTTATAATATATATTTGGTAACACTTTACAATAAGGTTCATTTGTTAAACATTAGTTAATTTATTAACTAACATGAACTAACCATGAGCAATACATTTGTTACTGTATTTACTAATCTTCGTTAACGTTAGTTAATGAAAATACAGTTATGCTTTGTAGTGTGTTTCTATTCATTTTTTATATGATATATGTATATATATATATATATATATATATATATATATATATATATATATATCATGATGATTATTGTTCTAAACCTTAATTGACTTTAAATTGCGATGTTATGTTCACATTCTCTATAAAATGATTTGCAAAATCTTAACCTGTGATCATGAATAAAAACTTATAGGTTTATAGATGTTGGAAGCCTGGTCTTAAGATTTTGCAGTCTGATCAAATTATGAGCCCCCCAAAAAGATGTTGGCAGATAATTTGGAAATGGAAGGTCAAGTTGAGTGGATTGCATTGTGGGATGCAGAATCCCACGCAGTTTGCCCTTTTGTATTCTGCACATTTTGGTAAATGTAGTAGGTCATCTGGGTATTATGTGCATGCAGAAAAATTTGCATCCTACTTGTGTGTAGTAAGCCACACTTTTTTCTTATATCAAAATCATAATCTTCTTTGGTTTTAAATTTAGATAATTACATTTTATTTAAGAAATTAAGGTAATTTGTTTTACATTTATAATTTTATAAATGCATTATTTTATGATTTTAAACAAGTCAAGTGCACAGACAGATGAACCTGTCACATTTAGAAAACAGCATAATCAATATCAACAGATATCCTGGAAAATCTAGCAAGGGTCTAAGGTTGTAAATTTATATGTGTTGTAAAATGTCACTGATTCTACTTTTGTTCATTATGCCCTTCAAGCAGACTTGGCCTTTTCATTTAAGTGCATTGTTATCCTGAAATTGATTTTTTGTTTCATTGATTTTATGTTTCACCAACCGGTATTTGTCTGAACGACCAATGTAAACTGAGTGTGAATTGGTTTATTTAGGCTACAGATCGTGAGCTGGATCCGATCACCTACCAGATATACAGTGGTGACCCCCAGCAGGTGTTCAACCTTTCACGAACGTAAGTTTTCATTAATAAATAAAACTCAGTGTTTGAATATGAACATACAGATTACGGTCTCCTATATTTAAAAAATCCCACTATAAACACACTGACTCTAATCCATCGTAAACATTATTCCTTATGTCCATCCTGACCATATATATATAACATCAGTTACATAGATGGGATATAAAAGGCTGCTGTCACTTTAAGATCTAATGCACAGATATAGGCACAGAATATACTGAGAAACATCCGGTTTTCACCTAACTGTTTATTTTTACTTAAGACAGAATCATCTGCTTTTACCTGAATTCTCCACATAATAGGCATTTTGACATAATTGTAAGTATTTGAGCATTCATTTGCAATGAATGAACTGAATTCAGGATCACATGCTGTCTGATAAATAGAGGTGTAATGTAACGAAGTAATAATACTTCGTTACAGTACTTGAGTATTTTTTGGGAAAATATGTACTTTCTTGAGTTTTTGTATTTCTGTCAATTTTTACTCCACTACATTTCCTGAATGAAATGTATTCTTTTACTCCGATACAATTCCCCAAAGCGTTTTCGTTACTTACTACAAAATAAAAAAGGAAGAACACAGACTGCACGCAAGCATGTACAAACAAGTGCTGGCACAACCCCAGTTTAATTTTACGGGTTGTGTATGTTCCTGGAGAGGCTGAGAAGAGTGCGGCACGAGAGCAACCTCTAGAGGCCAAATAAAAACTATCACTGATGCCTGGTACAGTTTGTTTTGACACGTGATGTGAGGCTGCGCGCTGCACAGAACTGGACTCTTCAAAAAACTAATTTAAAACAGACAACAAAGCGGTATGCTATACAGTACACTACAGTACATGTTTTCATATCACTAAAGTAATTAGTTTGTTGACTAGACGCTGCATTAGTGGAGAACAGCAGTGTGTTTGTCGTCGAGGCTAAAAGGATGCTAACATTAGTAGCAACGTTACCTCAAGCGGTTAAAACAATGTGACAAAAACACAAACTGTTTAATATCACCATTGTTACCCTCTATTTGTATTAGTTTATATACATTTGTTCGATTTTATGCATTCGTTATCGAGCGAAGATGCATATTTAAATTGTATCCTAATCGTGCAGCCGACAGAAACATGAATCAGAAATGTATTCTTTTTCAGTTCTTTTTTTATCCGCACTTTAACACATATTTTTATTAGATAATTATCAAGTGTTCTAAAATAGAAGCAAATAACAAGTGAAAGTAAACATATATTATGCCATATATAAATGACCATTTTAAGCATGATTGTTTAGATTTATATGAAATGGTAACACTTTACAATACCATTTGTTTAATGAACAAAAATTAAAGTTTAATGAACGTGTTCATTGTTAATTTCAACATTTACATTTTAACATTTTAAAGTTGCCTCTTGCATTAATTATAATGCACTATGAATTAACATGAATAATCGAGGTATAATTATTATATTAGTATTTTTTATATTTAAAACTTACAATAAACATTTTGCCATTTTTTAAAATTCAAAGCAAACAAAATGTTAGAAATAGAGTTAAAACAATCTTGCTGCTCAAACTGTGTTTAGAACTATTTTTCATATTTTCTGCTCCTTCTGTATTTTGCATTTACTTTTACTTTTACTTTCAATGCTTAAGTATGTTTAATATATATATAAAAAAATACTTTTCATACTTAAGTACAAAGAATATCACATACTTTACAACTTTTACTCAAGTAATATTCTAAACATTGACTTTTACTTCTACCAAAGTCATTTACTTTTATTCAGGTATGGCTTTCAAGTACTTTATACACCACTGCTGATAAAGGAGACTTTCTGTGAGCACTCTGCTTGTATGGGTGACTTGGCTATTGATGTGCTTTCGACATTTGTCATTATAATAACACCATAGAACCCGCCTAAATAAACTATTAATGTGAGAAGAAAATCATGTCTGTAAGTTGCAATCCTTTTTTTATTAGTTAAAATGAATGGAGAATATCTCGTGTTTTTCCGTGACGGTTGCACAAATTGATTTTTAAATGTCAGTTACAGTTTTTATTATATACTGTGGTATTTGTTACATAATGTGTTTGCGGGAAAGCACAAAGAAGAAGGCGTAATGGAATCCAGGTAATAGAACACAAAACACGTCTTGATATGAACGAGAACAGACGAGGACTGAGGGAGAACACAGGGAATATATACAGGTGGCAAACAAAGGGAGAAACAAGGTAATTGACAAGACACAGCTGAACTAAATGAACTCTTAATGATGATGAAGGGAAACACAGAACCATGTAACCACAAACAAGACTGGCAAACAGATAAACACACAGAACCCTGACAGTATTGTAATTTCAGGGATGAAAAAAAATAATAATACAGACATAACTGAAATGCTGGAAACAATTTATGTCTTGCAGGATGTGGGACAAGGCTCCCAATTTCGGGACTGTCCCGCAAATTGTGGGATGGGTGGTCACCCTATTTGTGTGTGTGTTAGTCAGTTTGGGTTCTTCACTGTTTTTTTGTTTTGTTTTGTTTTTGTTTTTTATGGATTATTGAACTTAATAACTCTTTAAAGTCAAGTCTCGCTCTTTATTCCTCATTCAAACACGTTTCTTTACCACTCTAAAGTGTTGATAACACAGTAGTACTGTGTAGTACAGTAGTGATATAAATGATATAGCAAAAATTCTAAAGATAGGTTGCCACCACGATATTTACTGCATTCACGCCATGTTGTAATTACCGTAATTTCAAAATATACACATACTTCACACATACTGTATGGTTCATTGACTGTCTCTCTCTGCATGAGAACGCACGAACAGGGTTGCAAACGCACAAAACAGGGTTGCAGTGTGAACCTTTCTGAGAGTGGGAGAGAATGTTTGAGAAATGGAAATGTTTTTTTTTTTGTTTTTTTCAAATTGACCCTTAATGACCCTTAATTAAACACTTAATACTGTTGTTAGCAGTAACAGTCATTAGAAGAGAGCAGAAGAGCAGTACTAGTGCTGAACATCACCTTGTCTTTCTTGTTTCAGCTCCTATGTTCTTTTGTTTTCTTTCTTTTTTTTTTCACCTCACCGAGTCTGTTTTCCAGTTTTGTCTGTTCCTCTCATCTTTCATTCTCTCTTCATTCATTCTTGCTTTGCTGTGCCTCACCTTGTCTGATTTCATCAGATCTGGTGCTATCTCTTCTTATTTATGTCTCGTCTTGCCTCTTCTTGCCTCTTCTTGTCTCTTCTTGTCTCTTCTCTTCTCTTCTCTTCTCTTCTCTTCTCTCACCTTATATTGTCTTTTCATACCATCTTATCTTTCTGTCATTGGTAAAAATCGCAGCCGAGAGGTTTTCTGGGGTGACAGCTGAAATAAAACCTGATTTGTCTTACAAAGGATTTTGCCTGTTGAAGAAACTGCAAAGACAGTTGAAGAGTCATTAAAAAAAGGATGTTAAAATTTAAAGACTTTGCCTTGAATGCTATGTGCCCAGGAGAAGGTTTGTGAGGCTGAAAGAAAAGAGAATCCCAGTCACTGAAGTGTTTTATACGCCTGTTTCACAGCCTTCAGAGGACACGTTCAATATCGCTTTTGTAGGGGTCAACTGAGGAGGAATATAATTCTACACACACACACACACACACAAACATGAGCAAGCAGCGCAGCAGCCTGCTTCATCTGCTGTGTGTGACTGAAATTTTAACAGGATCCTGTCTGTCCATCCTTGTCCACTAACCAAGACACACACACACACACACACACTCACACATGTGAGTTCACTGTTGGATGAGGCTGGTGATTTGCAGAAATCCTATTGGTCTCTGGATGATAATGGCGTCCCTGTGGCCGGTGGTTCAGCACGGATGATCACAGATACTGGTTGTTGAATTGCACCCGTTGATACCAATGTTTATTTACGGTCTGCATTGTTTTAGCACCCGATTCACCAAAGGAAATATGCAAATCAGGTCACGACATGAACACACCCAAAAATTTAATCCCGAATACAATTTCCATGGCACAATTTCTGATCTTGCAGTACTGAGTTGACATATACTATGTCCTGCCTCATTATAATTATGAAAACATTTACACCATTAAAGGGATAATTCATCCAAAATGTAATATTGTGTCATCATTTACTCACCATCATGTTGTATCAAAACTATATGAGTTTATGTTCATGCTGATTTTTTGTTCTAGATAATAAAAATCTAAGGGATCTCAAGCTCCAAAAATGACAAAAACCACCTTAAAAGTATCATAAAAATAGTCCATAAGATTCAGAACTCTTCTGAATTAATGCAATAGTTTAGGAAAGGAAAGGTAGGAATAGGAAAGGTGTTCTGCACTGAAAATCATAGTTCTCAAATCTAATTTGTGCTATTTAAATATAAGAATATTTAAGTTTAGTGCATCATGATTGGTTATGAGAATCAATTACATTTGACATCAGTGATTTGACTGATCTTGAAACACCAAATCTGAATATTTATGTACAGTATATGTTTCTTAAAGGTTTAGTTCCCCCAAAAATTCTGTCATTGATTAATCATCATCATGCTGTTCCACATCCGTAAGACTTTCGTTTATCTTCGGAACAAAAATGAAGATATTTTTGATGAAATCCGATAACTGTATCTTCTGTCCAGCACTTCCAGGTTCTACATCTGAACGGTGGTTCAGTATTGGCCAAAGCTGAACGCATGCTTGTGATGCTCACGCAGAAACCGACCAATAATGAGTCGGCGTTCTGAATGTAAACAACGTATGAGAATGACACAGAACAGAAGATATTGTTTTTTGCGCACAAAAAAAAAAAATTGTCTTGTCGCTTCATAAAATTAAGGTTAACATAAAATTAACCACTGAAGTCTTGTCGACCATTTTAACGGTGTCTTTACTACCTTTCTGGACCTTGAAAGTGGCTGTTTAATTCCTGTCTATTGAGGATACAGCTATCAGATTTCATCAAAAATATTTTAATTTGTGTTCCCAAGATGAACAAAGGTCTTACGGGTGTGGAAAGACATGAGGGTGAGTAATTAATGACAGAATTTTCATTTTAACTCATTAATGGTCTCTAAACTATGGCACCCCCAAGGAACATGGTAGTGGAAAAAAATGAGATGGGAGGAAAAAATCTATTTCAATACTTTTCCGTTCGCTCACAAACTTGCGTTCCCCTGCGAATGGAATGGAAAAGAACCAAATTAACATCCTACGTTTTCAGAAAAGGATGTACAAAAGCTGTCACTTGAGCGATGCTCTAAAGAGTGCTCATTAGTACCTCGATGGTACATATTAGAACCTTTTGAAAGTATACTATCCCAGTGACAGCTTTTGTATCATTTTCATTTAGAGTGTACCTAAAATCTCCTTTGTGTTCAAAAAGATAATCAAGAAAAGAAATTATTTTTAAGCATGTATAATGATTAAATGATTGCAGTGAGTAAATTATTTTTTAATTATTGGTGACTGTAACAAAGTTCTTAAGAACGGGAAGAAGGAGGCGGGAACCGGCGAACGTTCAACAAACTTTAATACCAAATAAAACGAAAGTAAAAGGGCGGCAGTTCCTCACGGCGACTGCCGCCCACACAAACAAAATAAAACACAACATAAATTCCAGGCCTGGTCCTCTCTCGTCCTTCAATGTCGTCGCTCCTCCTTTATGCTTCCGGAGCTCCTCCGTGAGAGATCCGAGACCGGTGCGCCGAGCAGCTGAAGCTCGTTATCTCTCGCGTCACCGGCCTCGCGCCGTTCCCTCACGGCTCTCGCCCGCCCTGCTCGTCACAGTGACATTTTTAATTATGGGTGAAATGCCCATTAATCAAGTACAGCATTGTCCTCAATATAGACTAAACATAATTTATTTATTCTTTTTATCTTTTGTTTTTGTTTTTTGTCTCTCATTCTTAATTTCTTTTCCAATGCCTCTACTTAACTGTCTGTGATGACAGAAAATAAACATACAAAAAAGAATATAAAATATTTAATTTTGAATCAATAAAATAGAAAGTTTAATGAGAGTGTTTTGTGTCTGTTCAGTATAGGTCTTCTGCTGCTGGCCAAACCTCTGGACAGAGAGACCATTGACCAGTATCGCCTCATCGTCACTGCTTCTGACGGCCAGCCAGGAGGGGTGAGACTGCATCCACTTCACTACACCACTGACCGACAGACACTTCGCATCTTCTGTTATATCATTCATATCATAGGTTTCCTTTCAAAATTCCCTTTGCCTTTAAGTGCCCCTATTATGCTTTTTCAGACACTACCTTTCGTGAAGTGTGTAATATAGCTGTTTGTGAATATAAAATGTCTGAAAAAGGTCAAAGTTTGTGATAAATGTAGCTATCGTATGATTCTGAACTGCCTGAAACGAGTCGTCAGTAACTCCAGTCTTACTTCCTGCACCAACCTATGAAGATTTGTAACAAATTTGCAGAATGCCAGCCAATGGTCTTCCCACGAACAACATCTACTCTGAAAAGAGGTGATGCTGCAATGTATGTTAGGAGAAAAATAAAACATTTCTTGACCTTGGATGCTTGTAAACCTAGAAAATCTCCAAAACATAATTAGGAACCTTTAAAACAGCATAACAGGGGCTATTAACCACAAACAAAGCTGAAAATAAATAAATAAATAAAAAACTGGTTCAATATAATTTTGTTCATTAGTTTATTTCTTTTGCACAGTCATTACTGTCAAAAAAGTCCTCAAAGATGTTCTATAATGAGACTGTTCTGTTTAAACACATTCACCTTTTTAAAAGAACATTTACTTGGGCATTATCAGCTTAGCTTCTCTAATGAGCGAACTTCAGCAAACAGAAACGCTGGTGTGCTAAATGACTGCATGAAGCTCATTAATCAAACACTGATAGAGCTGATGAAGAGGGAGTTTTGAAGTAAGGCAGGCATGTTAAAAGCATTTCGAGACAGAAGGATGTGCCTTAATCCCTGTGGAACATGACTGGGCAAAATGACTTTCATCTGATCAAACAAGTCCATTAAATCATTTACATTTCTGATCATGGTCATGGAAAGTGTCGTGCGGTTAATTAATCAATGTTATTTACCTGACCTCCACCTCTTAAAACATGATAATGATATCTGATGAAATATTCAGTGCAGCTCACGTTCTCGAGATCAAACAGGCTCAGTGGGGTTCAGCAGATTCGTTTTGCTCTTGCCTTTCAGTCGGTGTTTGTATGTGTGTGTGTGTGTGTGTGTGTGTTTGATGGTGTTGATACCTCTTGACAGAAATGCAAGGCGCATGTGATCTTAGCCTCATTTCAGCACAAAATAAAACAAAAACAAAAGAGGACACTTTAGTGGAGCACCTTAACACATTTTTGCCAAATATCAACTTCATCTATGAATACATAATTGACTTTCATTTTTTGAAAAAATTAATTTTTCATGCACATCCCATTGGGATTTTAACGCTACATGCTGATCTTGACTGATCGGTTGAATTTATATTCCTCACTGTGTGCTATTAAACTTTTAAGCCCCAGGAACTCAATTGCTTATGATTTAATTACATCTCTGCAAATGTGTTTCTGGAATAGAGTCAGAAACTAAATGGTGACACTATATTTTTTTAGAGAATTCATTTTCATTATTTAAAAAGGCAACAAAAACGACTGACAGACAGCAAAAAGGTGAAATCAGAGTGAATGCTGTGAAAGGTTCAGGGTCTGACAGCGAATGCACACTGAATGATGCGTAAAAAACCCTCTTCTAAACATAATTAATAATTATGTTCACTTTTTAATTTTTTTAAAAAATGTCGTTTTTATTGTTGATATTTCTTTCCAATTTTATTTATTTATTTATTTGTTTATTTATTTATTACTAAAATATATTTAAATTAAATTTATTTTAAAATTTGGAGTCATGAAAAATATATATACGAATAAAATATATATATGAAAAAGTTTGGTTTTTTTTTGTTTTCCTGAAGTTTTATTTTATTTTTTTATTTGGATTTCAGTTAATGAAAATGTCTAATTATTTTTTGTTAAAACTGCCATAATAAACATTCTTTGTTTCCAATGAACAATACTGTGATGAAATTCGCAAACCATGATGATTAGTTTCCAGTTAACAACATTGCTAAAGTTTTTCATATTTTCATTTATAAAAAAAATACAAAATTAGTATGCATTATTGCATTACATTATATTATGTTATATTATATTGAAAAAAATAAAATAAATGCTGTGAGGGTTTTTCTAATACAGTAGCCTGAGAGAGTGACAGAAAATTAGACATCTTTCTCTCTTCTGACCAACGTATTCAATCTCTATCATTTTTTCTTTCTTTGTGGAATCTCTATCAGATTTTTTTTCCTTTTGTTATTGAATCAAATGAAAATACAAAAATTGTATTTGCTGTCATCTCCCGTTCACCAATATAAAATTTTACCGCACTCTGATGACTTCTGCATCAGAGAACCCCGGGAATGTGAAAAGGGTAAATTCTAATAAAGGTGTATAACTCTTACTGACCTTTAAAAATGAAAGAATGATAGGTTGGTACCAATTTTGTTCCAGGACCAACAAGGATGTTGACCCGGTAACTTATTTTTAACTAATCACTGCTGATATTTAATGAGTATGTCTTTATTTGTAGACTTCCACTGCCACCGTCAGCATTGTCGTCACGGATGTTAATGACAACGACCCCACCTTTGACCTCACTTTACCAAGAAACCTGACGGTGAAGGAGGAAGAGGCCAATTTGTTTGTGGGTCAAGTCAGGGTAAGTACCATGACAAAAGAAATAAAGTGTCTTTAGTTCGGGTCATTTCTAAGTTGGAAAGTTTCTAAGGGTCTCGTGAGATTCACACCTGTCATGGCGCACATATCTTCAAACAGCACTTTCTATTGTTTCCCAATTAAGTCATGGTAAATTAGAGTCATTAGTCACCGTACAGTCTGTTCCTGATGATTGCTTCTGTTCCGCCCTGCCAAGCGGCTAGATTTTAAATTAGCGTGTTTGATTAATCATGCTTTGGTTGGTTAGAAAGATAATCAATGAAAGATGCGTCAGGCTTTCATTCACAATGCCGTGTTGTCATCATGCTACTCTTTACCACTCATTTGTTGCTCTGTGATGTCTTGATCACTGAGTTCGGTGACGATGTGATTGGCAGGTGTGAGATGATGCAACGTTTCCCTCTTGCATGAATAAAACCGCTATTGAAATCATTTAATGTGTGTTGGAGCTCATTTGGTGTGATGTTGTGTTTTTTTAATGAACTAACTGCTAAACATCTAAATATGAGTGTTAAGGACACTGTTGCTCAAGCCTCCCTATGAGCTGTTTCCATCCTCTTTCTTTTCATTTCATCATCCTCTCATCATCAAGACATGTTCTGTGTAGTCTGCCATGTTCACAACACGCAGGTGCTCATCAAACTTTGAGGCCTCACTCTCAAATTCACACGCAGATCCCTGTGGAGATCTAAACCACTTGGATTCTTATTGTGCTGTGACAACAAACAGACATACACATACGGACACTTACTTCACACATCAGGAACGCACTTCAGTGTGTTCTCGCACTGCAAACACATACAGCCGTGATGTTTGCCACAGGCTAATATGTCCAAAGGCTTTAAGATTCTGTTCATACTGAGAGCTTCAAACAAGGCTTTAACAAAAAAACAAAACAAAACAATCCATTCTGATGGACTTATTCACCCTAGGGACAAAATTCGCCTGACAAATCAGTTCTGTCTGTCTATCTATCTATCTATCTATCTATCTATCTATCTATCTATCTATCTATCTATCTATCTATCTATCTATCTATCTAGGCAAGGTATACATTATAGTTCAAAAGTTGTTGTTTTGGTATGTTGGTATTTTATTCAGCGAGGACACATTAAATGGATCACAAGTAGACTAAAGACTTTTACATTGCTATAATTTGTAAGTCAACATTATTCTTTGAACTTTCTATTCGTTAAAGGGGACCGATTATGCCCCATTTCTCAAGATGTAATATAAGTCTCTGGTGTCCCCAGATTGTGTCTGTGAAGTTTCACCTCAAAAATACTTCACAGATTATTTATTATAGCTTGTCAAATTTGTCCCTATTTGGGTGTGAGCAAAAACACACCTTTTTTGTGTGTCCCTTTAAATGCAAATGAGCTGCTTGTTTTCAAGAAGAGGGTGGAGCTTTAACAACTCACGTTTCTGTTGCTCAACAACAACAAAGCAGGAGAATATCACTCGCAGCCAAAATGATAATTGTCAGTAACAGTGTTCAGCCTTATGGCCTTTTCAGACAGGGCACGCAATGCGCTGCATTCTATCAAATGATTCATTTACAGTAAATGTTAGTACAAAGTAGTTAAAGACACCTAATATAAAGTAGGACCACACATTTGTGTTTACATCACACATTAATTTTTGCAGAAATGTGTTACATGTACACTGGAAATTCTTTTTTACATATTCTATACAGTATGACTTCTCACACATTTTTACTTATCTTCCCATTGCTCTTCAATGACAAGCAACTGTCAGTTTATATGTAACAAATTTCTACAAAAATAAACTGCTTTTGCTGTTTATATATTTAGATGTTTCTCCATGTTCAAAAATGGTAGTGATTTTACTGAGTAAACTCCATATAGAATACTGTATGCTTCCAAACTTGATTGGTTGATTGGTAAGATTGTTATTTGCATTTCATTACAATGGGAGGCCATTTGCCAATTCAGCAGACATTACAATTATTCAATGTCAAAGGTATTTATAGAATATACATGCATGTCTGATAGATTTTGAACTGAATGGATCATTGGGGGATCATTGGGGGATCATTGGGGGATCATTGGGGGATCATTGGGGGATCATTGGGGGATCATTGGGGGATCATTGGGGGATCAGTGGGGGTAGTCGTGGCCTAGTGGTGAGGGAGTCGGGCTTGTAATCTGAAGGTTGCCGGTTCGATTCCCACTCTGGCAGGAATTGAAGGTGGGGATTGTGAATGAACAGCACCCTTGCCACCTTCAATATCATGAAAGTGCCCTTGAGCAAGGCACCTAACCCCAAAATTGCCTCACTTGTAAGTCGCTTTGGATAAAAGCGTCTGCTAAATTTTTTTGCGCATGATGGCTCACACGATGAAAGAATGTTTAGAAGTTGTGAAGGGTTTGAGAGTTTCATTGAGAATCAACTCATCAGTTTTGATCAACCATGTGCATTGACATGTTGTACAAATTGTAGACAATTGTACTTACTCTTTTGCACACATGTGCCAAAAAACACATGGAATCTGCTTAAATCAATGAGAAATCCAAATCTGATGTGAACAAGAATTCGACTCGTTTTAGAATTGCCAAAGCGATTGACAAAATCTGTACCGGTGTCTTGAGATTCTCCACCTGAAACTGTTTTAAACAACCTTTTGCTTTTTTTTAATAAGCACTAATGTTTGTTTATTTATTAACTGATAAATATTATATAGCATTAACTGACTATAAATGGACTAAATGCACTGTTAAAAATTAATTAGTCATTTAAAATGAATTAGTGGAGGCAAAAAGGTGATTTAAAACTTAAAAGAATTGTTGAAATGTTCCCTGACATGGAATAGCTGTCAACAGTTCCGTTAGGAAACCGGCTTTTATTTATGTATTGTGTAGTGTTTGTTTGTTTATTTATCGCACTGTTTACATATTCATTCCATTAGTTAATTATTGAGGCGAGCAGATGCCATGTAAGTGTGCTGTCAGGACGTTTGATGAGTGCTGCTGGTGAGAGGGCCACGGGCAGCACTTTCATTCCTCAGCGCTCAGATGTGGCTGTAATTTCTCAAAGCTCAGACATGCTCCTTTCATTTCACTTATTTCCATTTGCTGCATTTGGATTTTGGCCCTCCATCCCCCTCATCTTCCTGTCCCTCCTCTCATCTCTCCCTCTCTTCTCCTGGAGTCTCTGTCGTTCATGCCGGTTACTCTTCTCTAATAACCCCCCCAGTTATTCTTCCCATCTGCATCTGTAATTACTAGAGGAAGGAATTATGGCAGGCACCTCTGAAGCCATTACAGCCGAGCTCTGCTCCCCTCTTCACATACAAATGAGCCCCTGTAACCACACAGGAATTAGGATTAGTTCAGCAAGTCTTTATTTCCTTGCCATAAAGGACCACCAACGATTATTTTCAGATTATTTTCAGATTATTTTCAGATTATTTTCAGCGTTTTTTATTTTATTTAGTTTTATTTTATTTTATTTTATTTAGTTTTTTATTATTTTTTGGTGAATTTTAATAATTGTAAAGGCTTTAATTTGAGTAATTTTATATCCAATTAACAATATATTTGTCAAAATTGTGGGATAAAAATGAGTTTGCTTGATAACATAAAATATACCATTAAAAAAGCGTTTTTTATTTTAATTTTTACAATAAAAGTACTTTATTTAAGTTGCTTTCTTATTATTTTAGTCATTTGTTTTACTGTTTAAAAAACAATACCACATTTTTCTTTTCCCTTTTGACACATAATGTACGTACCATACAAATGTTTGAGATCAGTAAGCTTTTTTAATGTTTTTAAGAGAAGTTTCTTATGCGGCTGCTTTTGTTTGATCAAAAATACAGTAAAAACTGTAATATTGTGACATTTTTTTGCAATTTATTTTTTAAGTTGTAGATTTTAAAATGTAATTTATTCCTCTGATGGTGAATTTTCATCATTACTCCAGTCTTCTGTGCCTCATGATCTTTCAGAGATTTGGTTCTCCAGAAACATTTATTACTATTATTTATCATGAATACAGTTGCTTAATATTTTGGGGAAAACATGATATTTTTTTCAGGCTTCATTGTTGAATAGAGAGTTCAAAATAACAGCATTTATTTGAAATAGAAAGCTTTGATAACATTATAAATGAATCACTTCAGATCAATTTAATGCATTTTTACTAAATAATAGTATTAATTTCGTTAAAAAATCTTACTGACCCCAATATAATTTTGAATGGTAGTGTACATGTATTTATTTATTAATTTACTATATACTACATAAATAAAACTGCATGATCCTAAATGCATGTTTCTGTTTTCAGGCCACTGATCCTGATGCCGGGCTCAACGGTCAGGTCCGATACCGGCTGCTCACTTTTGCGTCTCTGTTCACCATAAACGCCACGGGCAGCATCTTCACAGCTATCCCGTTGGACAGAGAAACTCGCAGCCGGTACGATCTGATCGTGGAGGCGTCAGATGGGGCGGTTGACCCCCGCAGGACCACCATCACGCTGCTGGTGGAGGTGACAGACATCAATGACAACAGCCCTGTGTTTTCCCAGCCCACCTACACAGTCAACGTCCAGGAGAATACCCCGGCTGGAACCATCATCCTGAGACTCGTTGTAAGTGCTCCGCTAACTTTGCGCTTGACTCATCGATGGCTATCTGAATTCTTCATGATTTGGCACTGATGAGCGACATAAACTGTTGAGAAAGGTGAACTGTGAAATGTTTGCGTCACCAGTCACACTCTGTTTGACTGGGCATCTAAGCTGACTTTTAGAAAGGAAGGAAAAACAGATTGTCTGTGGGTGTGTGTTTATTTATGTGTCTGTCTATCTGTGTTGTGTCTTCTGGCCTGACAGTAACTGGCTGATTATGTGTGTTTAGTTTCCCCTGAGAGTGTGTGGAAAACGTCTCTGCATTTGCCTGTTTATTCCTGACGGGTTGCATATTTAACTAGATAAATATTGACAAGCTTGACAGACCCAGTGTGAAAAGCTGGAGATGCTGTCTTGTGGTAAATGTGCCTCTAAACGATCATGCTCTTGGGAGTTTTAGCTGAACGGCAAAGTAACAACACAATCACCACAGAAAAAAAAAAAGAAAAAAAAAAGTCACAGTGACAAACTCACTAAACTGCTACGCCACTTTAATGTGTCTTAATTGGATTTCATCTGCAGTCCAACTATAAGGGATAGTTCAGCCAAACATGAAAATTCTGTCATCATTTTCATCTGTCACTCTCATGACTTCTGTGGAATATATCTTGAGAAGTGTCTCATAGGTAATAGTCAGCAGGGTCCAATGTTGTTTGAATGTCTGTCAGCTGAGGTTTATTTTGTTGATGGCTAAAGTCATTTTACAAGTAATTTTAGCTAGGCAAAGTTTTGGGGGATTTTATTTTGAACATGTGTAAGAGTTCATGGTTTGAAATTGTGCAGTTTGCATTGATGTAGATTTGGGTTGAAAAGGTTAATGGTGAACAAATGTCTAATTTCTGGAAGTAATTAGCAGAATATAAATGAAGTGAATAATTGCATAACTCAAATATGTGATGTATCACAGCATTTAAATAATATTAGGCATAATATACCCATGTCTCGATTCAGTACAAATCACAATACTGAACTCACAAAACAATATTATCGGGATGTTTTAAACCAGAATTAAGAAGAAATGGTTTTGTTTTATTATTAATTTATTATTATTAAAATAATATTATTTTATTATGATCAGGACCCACAAATATTTCGCAATTCATTATTATACTATATATTCAACATAATGTCACTGCAACTTTCTTTTTTTTGTATTATTTTGTGTTTAGAAGTTGAATGAAAATCTTACAGGTTTAAAATGACAGGAGGGTGAGTACATGATGACAGAATTTACAATTTTGGGTAGATTATACCTTATACATACAGTTAGCGGAGTCTTGGATAAAAGCAATATCTCAATATTGCGATTTTTGTTTATGCGTGCATATATATATATGTGTATATATATATATATATATATATATATATATATATATATATATATATATATATATATATATACACTACTGGTCAAAAGTACTGGTTGTTGTTGAAAGTCTTTTTTTCTCACCAAGGCTGCATTATTTGACAAAAAATAATAAGTAATATTGTGAAATATTATTAAAATTTATAAGAGCTGTTTTCTATTTGAATTTTTTTTTTACATTTTGCGCATTATTTCTAGGCTGATATGATGCATACATATGTAATTTATATTATATATATATATATATATATATATATATATACAAGGAGTATAAATAGTCAAAAGTTTACATACCCCTTGCAGAATCTGCAAAATAAGATGAATCATAAAAAATCCATGTTAGTTTTTATTTAGTATTGTCCTAAATTAGATATTTTATCATCTGGTCAAATTTAGATTCATATAAACAATCTTCACATACACAGCAGTATCAGCAGGCACATCTGAAAAGTGAATCCCCCCCTTGGAATCAAACTGAAGGAAAAATAACATTGTGTATGTGTGTGCAGTCGGTGGTTGAGGGGCAAATGAGTGACACTGTTTGAAGACAGTGATCTTGCTGCTTTATTTTTATCTCGGTGTGTCTGACACCTTCGGGTCCCTGCAGGGTCCCTTGTGGGTCCTGGTGACAGGATCTGGTCCCGGGCTGATCAACTAATCAGATTCCCTGTGCTGTTTCTCTCTAGGGGACCCAAGCTTTATTTATATACTTCTGAAACCTTTGAGATCAGTGTAGAATTTAATTCCTTGTGCCTCCCACATCAAAGAAAGACACCTGATTCCCACACCCATAGAGAGACAGAGCTGCTCAGCGTGTCTCTCCTCTCCTCTGCTGTGCTACGCTGTCTGTTAGCTTTCACTCCTAATCAGCTTCACGCATGTGGAACACAGCAATGAATCTATGTGTGGTTAGCATGTGCAGTGGCCCCAAAATATATTTGGACACCTGAGGCACATTTAATGTATAAATGTCATTGCATCATATAGCAAAATATCAAACCAAGTGGCATTTATTTTAAAGACGGGTAGCACACACAAGTCAAACTTTTCACACAATGACGTAGAAAATAAGACAAACTCAAAATATATTTTAAAAAATGTCTAAGAAAATAAAAGTTAGTTCTGAGAAAAAGGTCTAGTATAGTTTGGACTTTAATTTTAATATCCTGTCATCTAATGCAGTGACATTCATACTTTTGTATTTCCTGTATATTCCAGAGAGAATCTTTGCTGCTCTTTTGCTACGATATTTATGGTTTGCTGAGCTACCTAATGCTTTTTGCTTTTTTAATACATGTTTTTAGCCTGATTGTGCACAATTCACCAGCGCACACACAATTGCAAATAGTGTTATTTAGTCATTTTTTATTATTATGATTATTTTGATTGATTGCAACAATAATACAACATTACAGAGGAGTTGATCCAGAGTTGATTCATTGAGAAATACAATATTTTTAGTGAACAGATTTTTTATTTTTTATTTTTTTTGGGATTACGCAAAAAATAAATAAAAATGTTTTGCGTAATCCAATACATTTAATTACAATGATTTAAAAACAGTGCTGGGAAGTAACTGATTATATGTAATCTAGATTATGTTTAAAAAATTAATTTGTAATTAAGATAATATTACATTTTAAAACACTCATAATCAGACTAAAGTTACTTTTTTTAGTGATTATATGAATACATTTTATTCTCACAATGGCAGTAAACTATCCATAATTATCAAAATTTTATCTTTTAAATGTTCCTTTCTTGAAAAGCCTACTGCTCATATATGTTCAGAAGGTCTTCCAGGTTTGTGGAATTGCATACACAGACCATCACTATTCAGTCATGTGAAAGTCATGTGAAGTCCCACACAGCAGTTGATCAATGGAGTTACAGAAAACATTTCACTGTTCACAAGTGTTTTCTCAACATTGCAACATTGCATACCTAATTAACTCCTGACAAAGTCATTAATTTTTATTTAAATGATCACTCAGTGAGTCATTTAACCATGTATTAGTAGTCTATGGAAGGTTTTTGTCTTTCAAACACATTAAAATTCACCAAATTCACATAATTTCATATTCATATGCAATGCAGGGATTCCCCTACTTTTTTGTCAGCTGAACCTCTTTGACCCATTATATTTGCATGACATACGCCCTTAGATTTTTAGTTAATAAATTAGTTCAATTAAAAGAAAAGTCAATTATAATAATAATAAATAATAACAATAAAATTAATTTCATGGTTCTCTGATGTCGGCTAATGGCCGACATGACATGAAAGTAAACAAATAAAATATTTCATCTTTTTTTAGTTAGTGTTTTTATTTTGATTGTTCATATTTTAAAATTATTTTTTAAAATTGTACATTTTTATGATTTCATTGCTTAATAGCTTTACATTAAATTCACGAACCCTCTGCAGTTCCAACGCAAACCACAGTCTAGGAGACCCTGACATCATCTAATATTTAATGCACTTTAGCTGATGACAAAGAAAGGAATGATTGTTTTCTTTGTATTTTTATATCAATATGGAACAAGATTATCCTATTCAAAAATATGTGATAAAAGTAATCAAAAAGTAGTCTGATTATATTACCATAACTGTGTAACGTAATGGATTATGTTACTAACTACATTTTTTGTCATGTAAATTGGATCCCGACTGCCCTCTTACTGTTTCAACCGTCTCCTCGAACCACCTGCCTCAATTCTCTATTTTTAACGCCAACATTTCACAATCCAATCAATTCCCAAGACCCGCCTTACTCTAGTTGAATATTCAGTTCCACACAAAAATAAACCAGATCACAAAATTAAAATGAGTTATGATTAGAATTTCATTCTGATCATGAGGCCACTTTTTTAATATTTCTCAGGTGATCTGATCAAGCCAGTGATCAGTCAAGACGATCCAATCGGTTGCAGATAGATAAAACCAAGTCTGGGCCAACTTTTTAAAAAATGTATTCATTGTTTCTCTCTAAAATTTGTGGAATTAGGAAATTAAAAAATTTTAAAATTGGGTTCTGAAAACAGGGTCTGAAAGACAATACATGTCATTTTGTTCAAACCCACTATGGCTTTCCACTCTTTTTATATATTGAAAGTCAATGGGGTCCAAAACAACATATTCTTTGCATGGATATGAATATATTCTTTTGCATTCCACAGAAGAAAGTAAGTCATACATATTTGTTACAACATGAGGGCGACTAAATCGTGAGAAAATTCCCTTTAAGGAATTTGTTAGGCTACTTTATTCCCACCGTACCTGGCAAAATGTGGGATCATTAGTTCTCTCTTTTTTAACCTTTATTCTCTCTTTTCTCATTCCTCTGTGTCTCTCAGGCGACGGATGCCGATCTCATCTCTAACGTGACCTACAGAATAAAAACAGAAGCGGCTCGGCAGCTCTTCGCTGTGAACCGTCTGACCGGCGCCATATCAGTCCTGCAGGCGGTAGACTTTGAGGACTTGGCAGCGGGAAACAGCACCTACACATTTGAAGTGGAGGCGTTAGATCACGGAGGGGTCCTCCCTCCTGGAACGGCCACAGTCATCGTTAGAATCACGGTAAGGCCGCTAAGAGCGCATGAGCCGCTCATCAGCATTAAAGCACTCTGTTTTATCGCGGCAGTCTCAGAAGCAGCATGAGAATCTCTGAATGTTCAGCAGGTTCCATTTGGAGATGGGTTGAACTGAGATGGAAGCAAATTTTCATCAGGTCTAGTGACGGTGATTGGATTAAAACTTTCAAAGCTCGTCCATAGTGTCTACACACAAACGGTCCTCGCAGAAGCTCTGTTGACTCTGTTCCAGTAATGCCCACAAAAGATTTGATCTCTGAATTCAATTAGTCTTGAAAGAGAAACCGCTATGTTGCCAGGATTGTGGGCGTTGTTTACTGGATCCTCGCCTGTGTTTTCCTACTTTTTCGTTGTGATATTTCTGGTTGACAGTGACAGGAGTGACAGACAAAGCTCGGTGCAGGTTTTGATGCTAGCCTGGCACAGCTATTCCAGGCCTGAATGACTCATTAGCTTTGTGACTGCAATTATGTGAGGATTTTAACGGGAGCGCTCTCCAGCGCCTCCGAAGATTAGCCGGGGGATCAGAACAGAGGGATTAGCCTCCTCCAGTTTACAGCAGCTGGAGTGAGTGTGAGTGTGTGTGATGAAAACTGAACTTGTTGAACTTCATGTAAAATCTTACATTTTTAATTATGTAAATCTAATGGAAATGTTTACAGCATGCAAGTAGGAGTTTTGTTCAGTCTTTACTACTTAAACTAAATCATTTTTAACATGAATAATTGTTGAAGTTAACAGTATAAGCTAGCATCGTGAGTAAAAAATATGTAATGTTATATTAACTTTAATTTCTATGATTAATGTGCACCAATTAATGCATAAAAAATATAACTTATTCAATGACCCACAAAGCACACCTTTCCTGGTTGTGGCCAGATAGAGCGACTGACCCAAAAGCGTCGAGCAGCCGCGAATGGCTCATTAAATCAGTTTTGCTTCCTTTGATCACTACAGCCTGTACATGCTTAACTGTGGGAAGTCCAGAGCAAATACATGCAAATGAGTGTCGACCCACCTCACTGCGGGGTCGCTTGCATTTATCAAAATAATCTGTGCTTTTCAAGTTTAAGTTCAAAAGATGACATTTAACAAATTTAAGTTGTACTTACTTTGTGTTGATTGTACATTCGTTTTTGGATGAAATTGATTATTTATATTTTATATGTCATAATCAATGCTATTTAAGCTTTTATTTGTATAATTTCAGTTATCAATTTTAAAGGTACTCAAAATTTTGAGTCAATCGTCAATCCTTCTTCCAAAGCGTGTTTTTGTCTCATCCTGATTCACTATGATAAGCCTATTATAAGTGTTTACATTTTAGATCATAAGTGTTTACATCACTCGCCCGTGCGATAGAAAAGAAACAAATAGACAATAGACAAAAAACAATAGAAAAAAAACAACTTCATGGCTAATTATTATGTGTATGCATTTTTACCTAATAATTCATGGAATTGATTGACAACATAGACTTAAGGTTGAACATTTCTCAGTATATTTATTTAAGATTGTTTCTCTTATTACAGTGTGTGTTTATAGATCATGGTGACTTATTTCTTGTGAGATCAAATTAAACCCCCTGAGATTTTCATGATCTTTGCATCAAGTGTTTTGTTGTGGTGTGAAAAACAAAGCGGTGAATTGTAGTTGTGCTTCTGCTATCTTCAGATGTGCCTTGAATCTTGAGTTTCTTTGTGTCTCTCTCTGATGTTTACCTTCAACTTTTTACCTTCAACTCCAACTTCAAAGTTTGCATCCTGTTAGTTTTGCTGCAGTGGAGATGGTGTAACAAATTGTAATGATGCTTGAGCTGAGGTGAAGGCAATATTATTAATGTCAGGGTAGAGTTATCTTAGCTGGGCTTATGGGAGATTTTGAAGGTCTCTCAGGGAAAGTTTTTTTTTTTTTTTTTTTCCCCATCTATCAGGCAAAGTGTGGGTGTGTGTGTGGGCATATCCATTCATGGTCAAAACCCTAAGAACATTCAGAGAGGGTCACTTGACCCCTCTGAAGAGTTTCAGGGTTATTTTGATCTTGTGTGTGTTTGCAGCCCTCATCCCCTCGACTCTGAGAGAAGAGCAGCTCGCTGCATATAGATTCCTATCGCTTCTGCTGTAGTTTCAGCCGCTTGAGCTCAAGCTGAGGTGAAAGGTCAAGGTGTATCGATGTGCTTTTCAGGTGGGCAACTCCCAATGATGAGATGCTGAATATAACAGCAGCAGCTTCTCCCTGCGGCATACTGCTGAAATTTCAGGTTTCATATCCCTTTTCGACAGACAGTTGTCCATGTCTCTGCGTTCTCGAACCATTCCGTGCATTTCCACTGCAGAAAAGGGGGTTCTGAGCTGGAAAGATCGGTTTAAGTCTGGCCCTAAAAACTTGCTTGTCTCGAACAGCGCAGGCGGGCAGAGAAATGCTGTCGCTGTTTATGGGAGTCTCATTCAGCAAAGCAATAATGTTGTACTGCATTGTTCTTTTATATCTAAATATATAAAACCTTTAAGAGAGACCCAGCGTGCAATAGGGCAAGTGAATCAACGGTTTACGTTTCAATATATCTCTGAAAAGTATCGTGTTCCTGGCACTGTGAATAGCAAAACAGAAGTGCCACACTGCCTGGACAAACACAGGGACACGCACTGTTTGATTTTAAAATGGTTATAGTCAAGTAAACCACATGTAGCATTCATTCCTCAAGTCTGTGGGAGCAGGTGGCCAGTTCAAGACAACAGACGAGAGCAGGCTTTGGCTCCAGAATGCAAACCATTCTTGTGGAAAAGGGGTATTAGAGGTATTATTAGAGGTTCAGTTCCAAAATAGTGAGCTGCCTTGCTTCCTACACAGTACAGTACACACTACAGATCACACGTTTGGAATAATTAAGAAGATCTAAATGATCAAAAATCTAAAAGATGATCTATAATTACTATAAAGTAATAATTACAAAAGTCCCTTATGCCCACCAAGGCTGAATTTATTTGGTTAAGAATAGGAATATTGTAAACAAAAAATAATAAACAGTAATATTGTGAAATTATTACAATTTAAAAGAACTGTTTTATAGAACAGTAATCATTCTAAGATGCCGATTTGAGCTCAGTTATTATCAATTTTATCTTAATATTTTGTGGAAACCAGCATTATTTGAGAGAAACATTTTGAATCATTATAAATAGTTTTACCGTCACTTTAAGGGCTTCTTGGTAAATAATTAAAGAAGCATTATTATTATTATTATTATTATTATTATTATTATTGTTTCATACTCCAAACTTTTGAATGGTAGTATCAAGAAATATTAAGCAGAAATATTTTCAATATCGATGATAATAATAATAAGAAGAAATGTTTCTTGAGCAGCAAATCAGCATATTAAAATTATTTCTGAAGGATCATGTGACCATGAAGACTGGAGTAATGCATCACAGGAATAAATTACATTTTAAAATATATTCAAATAGAAAACAGTCATTTTCAATTGTAATAATATTTCACAATATTGCTGTTTTTACTGTAATTTTGATCAAATAAATTTAGCCTTGGTGAGCATTAGAGATTTTTTTTTAAATTAATTTTTAAAAAATCTTCAAAAAAACATTAAATGGACAAATTGGGAGGGGGGGGGGTGTATTAGGCAAAAATTATATTTGGTTCTTAGAAATAACATGCACTGATTAATTGTGCACCGTAAGACAATGTGTATTTAAAAAAATGTATTTAATTTTGACTTTAAGACACCTTAAAAGACAATGTAAAGTGCTTTTTTACATTGGAAGTGGACAGCAATTACATCAGCATCCATAAACTGATTAATACTCTATTTATCATTGTGTCACTCCTCACTAAAGGGACGACAGCTGACAGTACAGAATCACTTTGTCAGCGGGCCCTGCTTACCTCAGTCCTGTTTTAATGAGAGTTGTTAATATATATATTTATCCATGTCTCTCTCTCCCTGTTCTTTTCAGGATATGAATGATTTCTCCCCGATCTTCAGACAGGCTCTTTATAAAGGGATGGTGGCTCCAAACGCAGAGAAGGGGACAGTCATCACAACTGTGTTTGCAGAAGATCAGGATCCTCCAGTAAGTACACAAAGTCATGAACTACACTTTTGCGATCTCTGACTCTGACAAATGACTAACCTTGACAGTAACCAATTTGTTGGTGCAAATTATGATTCATTTTTATAACAGACCTGCAATTTTCGAGGTTCAGTGATTCATTTCTGTCATATTTTGTATTTTTTTTTTTTTTTTTTACATGATTTTAAAGAAACCCTGGAATAATCTTACTTTAGATATTTGAAATATGTTATTGTAAATAAAAAATGTGGGGCCAACACTGCACATCCACAGTCAAGTAATGATGCTAAAAATTTAGCTTTGCCTCACAGGAATAAAGTACATTTTAAAATATATTCAAATAGAAAACAGTTATTTTAAATTGTAATACTAGTTCACAATATTACTGTTTTTAATGTATTTTGATCAAATAAATGCAGTTTTGATGAGTACGAGGGACTTCTTAAAAACAAACAAACAAACAAAAAAATTAATTCTTCGCGACCAACTTTTGTATGGAAATATACAATAAAAAAGAAGTTAAAAAAGATTATTATTTTTTGAATAGAAACAAAAAAAAAAACTACTAAAATAAAAAAGTCATATTTAAATAAAGTACAGTTATATGAACATTTTAAAAAAGTGGTCTCATGTTACATCTTTAATCCAAATAATATTTAAATTTTTAATCAAAATAAGACTTTATATTTGCTAATATTTACATTGGAATACATTTAACATGACTGTTTATATATGTTTTTATATATTTACATATATATTCAATGTAAATACTAGCAAATCATGGCCCTGGCAAGGATATATACAAGTGCTGGTCATATAATTAAAATATCATCAAAAATTTGATTTATTATGAAGTATGAACATGAAAAGTATGAGCATGTACAGCACTCAATACTTAGTTGGGGCTCCTTTTGCCTGAATTACTGCAGCAATGCGGCGTGGCATGGAGTCGATCAGTCTGTGACACTGCTCAGGTGTTATGAGAGCCCAGGTTGCTCTGATAGTGGCCTTCAGCTCTTCTGCATTGTTGGGTCTGGCATATCGCATCTTCCTCTTCACAATACCCCATAGATTTTCCATGGGGTTAAGGTCAGGTGAGTTTGCTGGCCAATTAAGAACAGGGATACCATGGTCCTTAAACCAGGTACTGGTTGCTTTGGCACTGTGTGCAGGTGCCAAGTCCTGTTGGAAAATGAAATCTGCATCTTCATAAAGTTGGTCAGCAGCAGGAAGCATGAAGTGCTCTAAAACTTCCTGGTATACGGCTGTGTTGACCTTGGACCTCAGAAAACACAGTGGACCAACACCAGCAGATGACATGCCACCACAAACCGTCACTGACTGTTGAAACTTTACACTGGACCTCAAGCAACATGGATTGTGTGCCTCTGCTCTCTTCTTCCAGACTCTGGGACCCTGATTTCCAAAGGAAATGCAACATAACTTTGGACCACTCAGCAGCAGTCCAGTCCTTTTTGTCTCGCCCAGGCGAGACGCTTCTGACGCTGTCTGTTGTTCAAGAGTGGCTTGACACAAGGAATGCAACAGCTGAAACGCATGTCTTGCATACGTCTGTGCGTAGTGGTTCTTGAAGCACTGACTCCAGCTGCAGTCCACTCTTTGTGAATCTCCCCCACATTTTTGAATGGGTTTTGTTTCACAATCCTCTCCAGGGTGCAGTTATCTCTATTGCTTGTACACTTTTTTCTACCTCATCTTTTCCTTCCCTTCGCCTCTCTATTAATGTGCTTGGACACAGAGCTGTGAACAGCCAGCCTCTTTTGCAATGACCTTTTGTGTCTTGCCCTCCTTGTGCAAGGTGTCAGTGGTCGTCTTTTGGACAACTGTCAAGTCAGCAGTCTTCCCCATGATTGTGTAGCCTACAGAACTAGACTGAGAGACCATTTAAAGGCCTTTGCAGGTGTTTTGAGTTAATTGGCTGATTAGAGTGTGGCACCAGGTGTCTTCAATATCAAACCTTTTCACAATGTTCTAATTTTCTGAGATACTGAATTTGGGATTTTCCTTAGTTGTCAGTTATAATCATCAAAATTAAAACAAATAAACATTTGAAATATGTCAGTCTGTGTGTAATGAATGAATATAATATACAAGTTTCACTTTTTGAATGGAATTAGTGAAATAAATCAGCTTTTTGATGATATTCTAATTATATGACCAGCTCCTGTATGTTCCAAATGACTAAAAGTTTGAGATGGTTAGGTTAAGGTTAGCGTTAAGACTAGACAGTTTCATTCATTCTTTGAGAGAAAGATTTAATCCGTAAACTCTTTAAACTCATTTGGATTTCTTCGTCTGAAGTCTTTGTTGTATTACTTTGTATGAGAGTTTAGACTCCCGCTAGTGTACCTGTTTACATGTCCCTCCATTAACATGTTTGTCTTCTGTTGTGGATAATCGGTTTGTTCTGTGCTGTCACTCTCTTTCTGCATCTTTATTTGATTGTTCTGACAGAGCCGTTTTACGTTTGCCATCTGGAGACCGGCCTCTCTCTCTCGCATGCTAGATGACTCCGAAATGAAATTACACGCAACAACATAGAAATTTTCACACTGCTTGAATCCGGAAATGATTTTTTCTGTTTTCATCAGAGAGAAAAACATGTATTCGGTTTTAGAATGCAACCCAGCATGCTTCTGCAACTTTTACAGCTTGAGGGAAACGAATGGCCATTACAGTATAGCAAAGACACACATCTCTTATTACCTTATAAATTACATAAACAAGGTTATTTGCTACCCGAGGTTTGGTTTATTCGGAGTGGCAGTGCACGCCAGAGGCTGGATATCCGCTTAATGCCTGTAAATGTTTATCATCCACAGACTGTAAAACAGAAAAATGCTTTGTGGGTTTCTGAGTGTCTATATGCTGTGTGCAGATGTATCGTTAACAGATTTTATTGGCTGTCAGTAACTCTGGACCACAATGGCGTCTAAGTTTCAAAGACGTCTGAATGTAGTTAGTGTATAAAAGTATTTTTAAAGTGTGTTAATTTGTCTTTCACAACTGCCAAATTTCACAAACAACTGTAGGTGACATTTACAGGCTCACTTTTTGCCATGGTCAATTTTCTTCTCATCACTTTCCTCTAAGGGAAACAAAGCTCACAGCAGGGGTGCCTGTAATACAGAGGAAGCATTTTCAATTGGTGACCAGGAATGGCCTTTTCATTAGTGGGTGTTAAAATAAACTGAGATGTTGCTGTTGAAATTTGTAGCTTTTAATGTTTTGCTGCGTGGTCGTTGTCACAGAATTGTGATATTCAAGGAAACAGCAGGGGTGCTGGAACCACTTTTTAGCCCACGTCTTATTCAACTGAACATTGGCTGATATTGAAATATGGCATTCAATGGGTTTTCAGTGGGAAAATTGCATATTCCACTTAGAAATGGCTTTTACATGGTGCATCTCAATAAATTAGAATGTCGTGGAAAAATTCATTTATTTCAGTAATTCAACTTGTGTATTAAATAAATTTGATGTACACAGACTGAAGTAGTTTAAATCTTTGGTTATTTTAATTGTGATGATTTTGGCTCACATGTAAGAAAAACCCACCAATTCACTATCTCAAAAAATTAGAATACTTCATAAGACCAATTAAAAAAACGAACAACGAAAAAAAAAAGATATTTTTAGTGAATTGTTGGCCTTCTGGAAAGAATGTTCATTTACTGTAAATGTACTCAATATTTGGTAGCAGCTCCTTTTGCTTTAATTACAGCCTCAATTCGGCAGGCATGGAGGTGATCATTTTGTGGCACTGCTGAGGTGCCTTCAGCTCATCTACATTTTTTGGTATCTTGTTTCTCATTTTCCTCTTGACAATACCCCATAGATTCTCTATGGGGTTCAGGTGTGATGAGTTTGCTGGCCAATCAAGCACACCAACACCACGGTCATTTAACAAACTTTTGGTGCTTTTGGCAGTATGGGCAGGTGCCAAATCCTGCTGGAAAATGAAATCAGCATCTTCAAAAAGCTGCTCAGCTGAAGGAAGCTTGAAATGCTCCAAAATTTCTTGGTAAACAGGTGCCGTGACTTTGGTTTTCAAAAAACACAATGGACCAACACCAGCAGATGACATTGCACCCCAAATCATCACAGATTTTTGAAACTTAACACTGGACTTCAAATAACTTGAGCTATGAGCTTCTCCACCCTTCCTCCAGACTCCGGGACCATGGTTTCCAAATGGAATACAAAACTTGCTCTCATCTGAAAAGAGGACTTTGGACCACTGGGCAGTGATTGACTGGCCCAGCTATAACTTTTTATGGCTACGAGAATCATATCTACTCGAATGGGCGAGAGACGTGCCTGCATAGTAGTCAAATCCCATATTACGCCTTTAGGAAAGCGGTTCTCTGTAGTGGAGATAACTCGCTTGTCTTGGCGTTTAGCCATAACCCCAAGATTTCCATGTGAGCAAGAACAGCATCTTGATATATATATATATATACACACACACACACACACACACATATATATATATATATATATATATATATATATATATATATATATATATATATATATATGTGTGTGTGAGAGAGAGAGACAAACAACACCAAATAGGACACATGATTTCAACAGAGAGCGCTTGCTAAAGAAAACAGAAGCTGACACTGTCTGGTTCCAGCGTGCTTTATAGTTTCCTGGTCGTGACGTCACCCACCTATGACGTCCTATCACATCATTGGACTGATTTCACATGTGCTTCACGACGCAATCATGCAGAGGCGTTCCCACAGCACTTTGGATGCAGTGCGAGTTCCCTTGAAAGGGAAACTCAATTTAGTTCTTTGTTCACTGAAAATTTACTCTCAAATCACAGATTACCGACGTCAAACCTGATGCCACAGAATATCTGGGGGGAAAATGTGGAGATGACGTGGCGGAGGGCAAGATTTTCAGTGAATAACAAGTGTTTTTACGTGACTAGACGGTTCCTGACAGCAGGTGAGAGTGGTCAGTGAAGGGTGATTAAGGTGACTCTGAATCCCTCCATAAAGCAGGACCTTGTGTGCTTACATCACCGTAGGGGACATGAGTGTGTCAGAGAGAGGCTTGTGCTGCTGGGATTCTCTGACATACAGCTTAACCTGCAAGACAGATACACAACACTGCTTAGGGATTGAGTTGGGTTTTTCTTTTATTCTTTTTTATTTTGAATTCAAGGACGCCGACAATGCCAAAACGACAGGACAGTTAGTGTTGTGTCTAAGAGTTAAAGGATTTAGTCATCCAAAAATGAAAATTTGGTCATTGTTTAGTTGCTCCAATCTCAACCTTTTCTTCAGATCACAAAAGGAGACATTCATTTTTAAAAAAGTACTAGTGAATCAGTCAATATAGTCAATATTGCTCCTTTACCAGAACAACTTTTCAGGTAAATACACAAATGTGCTTTTCACATAAGCAATGCCATTTCATCTTTTACAGGTAAGATAATATTCACACATTAGTACCAAAATACAGGTAAACACTGTGATGTCAATCATCGGAAATGACCGGTAAGGATGGAAACGCTGAGGCGTTTTCTTCATCCACCTGGATGAAAAGTGCTTTAGTTTCATTTTTATTTACTTATTTATTTTTAAATGTTTAAAATATTTATTTAATTTTAAGTGTTTGGCGAGACACAGAACATCGTTTTGCTCTTAAAAACACAAGACTCATAATTATTATGGTATATGATATGAAACTTAAATCTGTTCATCATATAAGGCGATCAAGTCTCTTCGAAAAAAATCGGTCTAAACCACTCTGTTGATATGGATTAGTTTTATGATCTCTTTACGAACTTTTTGATGCTTCACAGTGGTAGTTATGTAGCTATCTATATATGAACAGAAATCTCTGATATTAATGACAGAATTTTTATTTTTGTTGTTAATCAACATTAGAGCGCCACCCTCAGGCTGAATAACGCAAACTCTGCCAAAAGTGTGTCTGCATGTGTTCAGCGATAGAGTAAAGCTTGCAAAATGTTTAACATAAACTAGCACTAAGACCCAGAATCTGCCCTACTTAAATTTAAAATCAGGAGCAGCTACTGGAGAAAAGTATAAAGTAGTCAAAATTCTGTTAGTTTTTGAAATCAAGAACATATCTTATGTAAACTACAAAACATCCTTTACGTTTTAAGTTTCATAATTTTTAAAATATGTTACTACAAACTAGAGTGCCTTATTATTGAGCTCCGAGCATGCTCATATTTTATTCTCGCAAGGTTACACATCTGCTTTACACAGCCAAGGTTTGGGAAAAATTATAACAGGCAGCCTCATTATTATGAGCGACATGCATTTGTCCGTTTCTTGAGGCTGTGTTTTTTTCATGTGTGTTTGTGTAGCAAGTGTGTTTTTGTTTTCATGTCTGGGAAGAAAGTTTTTTTTGATGACCCTGGATGCCCCACTGAAATACCAGATTCATCATTCCTGTTGTGTTGTGAATCACCATGGAGACATGGAGCAGCTCAATCTCCGTCCGTCTCTCTCAGGCATGACTGGAATTAAAGTCAGATAATTCTCACTTTTAAAATCCCCTTCTCGAAAACGGCCTTGATAGGAAAAGTGTGCTGCGGAACAAGGACAGGAAGTGATTGTCCTCATTTGGGTCCTGCTCAAACTGATGATTACAGTACGAGCACTGCTGCATTTCCAGACAGCGCCGGTGAATGAGATAATGACATGGTATTTATATGCACGGCTGCAAAGGTCACTGGGTAATGAAAGCTCCTCCTTTGCCTTTCTGCTGGTTGAACCTCATGTCCTGAGTGGCGACTTCCTTTTATTTGAAAAGATTTAAAGGGATGAGTAATGGACTTCCATCCTTGAAGTGTCACTACAGTGCAGAACAACCAGCAGCCATTAATCATACCACCACAGCATGAACACAATCACCAGGCAGAAACTTAATGTGTCCCACTAATGTGACTGACTCACGTTTGAGTGAATGACAGCCGTTAAAAATGACTCATGAATGTCATTCGTTAAACAGTTACCTGATTTTATCCCGTATTAGCAGAATGAGACCTGTCTAATTTCATGACTTAACCTAGAGGGAAGTGTTCCTTTTATTTACTTACTATATATATGTATATATATATATACACACACGCATACACACACACTATGTTCAAAAGTTTGGGATTGGTAAGATTTTTACTGTTTTTAAAAGAAGTTTCATCTGCTCACCAAGGCTGCATTTATTTTATTAAAAATACAGTAAAAACAGTAATATTGTGAAATATTATTACAATTTAAAATAACTGTTTTCTTTTGGAATATATTTTACAAAGTAATTTATTCCTGTGATGGTAAAGCTGAATTTTCAGCATCATTACTTCAGTCTTCATTGTCACATGATCCTTTAGAAATCATTCTAATATGCTGATTTGCTGCTCAAGAAACATTTCTTATTATTATCAATGTTGAAAACAGTTCAATGATTCCTTGATGTATAGAAAGTTCAAAAGCATTTATAATACAAAATACAAAGCTTTGTAACAATATAAATATATATATATATATATATATATATATATATGATAATTTGTTTAATCAAATTAATTGCTTTTCTTATATTATCTATGCATCTCATATATCAATATTTGTGAGAAATTAAAGATCAATATTATGTATTTTACTATGCCAGAGTACAGCAATAATGAATAGACAAAAACTAATAAAAACATAATAAATTATATTAACAAATAAAAATAGTGCAGATGTAACTTTTAATGCAAAAATGTTACTTTTTTACATAGTTGATGTCACTAGTGTCTCAATCCATGATGTCAAATTACAAAAACTACCCAACAGTCATAGAGAACAATCCTTAATATATTTATTATGTAGTAATGTTTTATCAAAACCATGTTGTACTGTAAATATGGCTGAAAGGGTTGCAGTGGCCTTTAGCAGTGATTTTATTTATAATATAGTGTACTTTCATGCTTAATTGTGATTCTTTTTATCATAATATCAGACCTGCCAACATGTACACATTTTTTGTAGCAGGTGCGCATTTTGACCTCAAAGTACGTTGGTAGGATTTGCTACGCAAAAACCTGATGACTCCTCTGTGCACATGCAGTGCTCAAATCAAGCAACAGCAGCAGCAGAAGAGTTCAAGCAGTCATAGTGCTGGGTTCATTCCCCAAATAGCAAGCGGGGATGATTGACTAATGCTTAAGGCCTATCATTATAAAGAGACTGCAAATCGACAGCAACACAAAATTCCCTTCGATCTCCCTTCCACTCACTCTGGCTGACTGATTTCTCAAGCGACGACAGTACTGACGTCATTCACCGCGAGTTTAGGTCTTATGCACACAGGTTTGTTTTGCTATCAAAGTGAGGACATTCCATAGGCAATGGTTCTTATACTGTACAAACTGTACATTATCTCCCCCTACACTACCTCTACTCCTAAACCTACCCATCACAGAAAACATTCTGCATTTTTACATTTTTAATAAAACATTGTTTCCTCATAAATCACACAAACGCGCTCTCACTCACTCACTCTCGCGCACACACACAAAATGCATCGTATTTTAGCTAAAGTAATATACATATCTATGATAAATAAAGCATTAATCACATAGATAAACGTATAACTATCTATGACGAATCACACGCCACGTCTTACAGCCGCCAGGAATTTACGTAAATTAATGGTTACCGCTAATTGGCCAACACCAATAGTCCTTTCACCAATCAGAAACCGTTCGGCATGGGACTAATTTCATATTCATGGTTACGCGCATACTAAATGAAGCAAAGCTGGAGAGTTACACTCAAGCTATTTTTAGGCAGAAATGATTAATTATTAGAAATAATAATTAATAGAAAAAAACAGAACAAAACATTTAAATACTTAATTTTGATTAGGGGTATAAAGGTACACATATTCCAAACCGTTTCGGTAGAGGGCTTTCGCTACATTGCACGTGTGTACCGAATGCATTACATTGCAACATTAAGGTCGATAAGAAACAAAATGTCATTGAAATTCAAACAGACAATGCCGTTTAGACGCGCTTTGATGTGGCGTCACAGATCTCTAATGGCGGAGCCCGTGTGAATCCTCTTTAATACTAGTTACAGAATAAACTTGAATTAACATCGTCAGTAAACCGCTTGTAAACAATATGTCACGTAGCATTTACCTCAGAAAAGCCATTCCTTGCACACAGCTTGTTAGTTCACAAGAGAAATGAACTCTTTCGCTTAATATATGCGCTGTGTTAGCCTATATATTCATTATATTCTACTTAACCTGTTAGTGATGTCTTGATTATTTAATGTAGCTTCAGCAGGAAACAATACATGTTTAAAAATCTGTTGTGAAATTGACAGCCACTTGTGTTAAAATGATTATAACAATGAATTGGAGTAAACCATAAGCCTAATTTTATCATTAGATTTAGAAGTTCATGCAAAACTGCCTTGTTTGCAGCTTACATGTTTGCATGTTGATTATTAAATAGCCTCAAAATAAATAGCGATTAAATTTAAGCTAATAGTTTGGGCTCGTTAACCTTTAATATTATAGTAGCATAATGTTCAAGTAAGGGCTCCCTACATAGTTTATAGCATTAGGATATACATATATATATTACATATATCTTTAAGAAACTTAGTTATAATTTAATTTAATAAATTTAAAGACAGACACCATATTCAGTAAACCTGCAGGGGGACTTTAATGTTAGTTGTAAATGTCAGCTGTACAGTAATAAACAGGGCTGGGTAGGTTTCTTTTAGAATGTATTTCACTACAGATTACAAAATGCATGCTTTAAAAAGTAATTTGTAACATATTTCGTTACATTACTCAAGTTTAGTAACTTAATCTAAATACTTTAGAATACTTTGGAATACTAATAAGTGTGGAACAAACACAAAAAAGGTTATTGCAAGGTTTTATCTCACAATTCTGACTTTTTCCCTCAGAATTGCGTGATTTAAAGTTGCAATTGCGAGTTATAAAGTCAGAATTATGAGATATAAACTCGCAATATTGAGTAAAGTCAAAATTATGAGATATAAACTCACTAAATTCACAATTGCAAGAAAAAGGATAGTATTGCAAGTTTATATCTCCCAATTCTGACTTTATAACTTGCAATTGTGAGTTTTATTTTCGCAATTTTGAGAAAAAGAATTGTGAAAGCCAAACTCACAATTGTGAGGGGACCTTTTTTACAATTATAAAATGACTCACAAACAACTATCACAAAACATGGAAACAGTCGTGGATCATCCAGGTCATGACAGGACAGGACAGTTAAGTTGACAGTTGGGCAATTTTTTTATGAATTCAATCATTTTGTCTTGTTCAGGACTGTACTAAATAAAAATAACAACATTTTTTATGATCCCTCTTAAAAGTATTTTAAGACTGTCAGACTGTCAGAGTCAGAGAATCACCAATTGCTGATTAAATGACATTAAAATTCAAAGTAATCACTTTGGTAATCTAAAATACTTCTCAGATGTAACTGTAATCTGATTACCACCCATTTAAAATGTAACTGTAATGAAATACAGTTACTCAAATTTTGTAAGTATAAAATCAAGTTAGCAGTGATTGTTAAAAAAGGTTGTTTTTTATTTATTTTCTCAGTGAATTGGTTAATGCTACTGTGTGGGCATTTAACTTCTCTAGCACATAAATTAAAGCATATTTTGCCTGCATTTGATGTTCTTATTTGGCATCATGACTGGATTTTACACATGAAAACCAGGACAGCACACAGTGATCCTGTAATGTCAGGTCATCGGATTTAACTTTACTTCCCCTAAACGTAGTGGTGTGATCGTCTTAACAGAGATTAAGGTGGTCGGGTGAGGTAAATCTGTCTGTTCATGTTCATGCCGTCTGCTGTCAAGCAGACTACAGTGCTGTTTATTTTCATGGCCTGCCACAGGAGCTGTTAAATTATGCATTTCTTCTTTAAATAATGCTTTGAAAACATGGGGGTTACCAAAGACATATGACACAAATAATAAGCCATAGAAAAATTGTGACATAGACTTAAAAAAAAAGACTAGGAACTAATTTCTAGGCTGTCAGAGATGTAAATGTGATGTTGTTTCTGTCTCTTTCTCCTGCAGTATAAATGACTTTGTATGTTTACCACAGCACAAAGCATCAAACATTTATGATGCAGCCAGACAGAAGAGCTGTAAAGTATCAGTAGAATGAGGTGCGGCAGACAGAGCTCTCTGTAGCTCTACAAAACACGATGCCCGAGAGACCTTTGAGGAAGTTCAAACTAGCTATTCAAAGAAGAGTCAATCCTGTAAAGGAATAGTTCACCCAAAATAAAGTCTGCCATTATTTATTCACCCTCATGTCTTTCTAACATTAAAGGAGTTGTTTTGCAGAATGTTCACGCTGTTCTTTTATATACATTACAGCATATTTTTTTACCATAATGTCAAGCTCCAAAAAAAGTACCAAAAAAAAAAGACCACCATAAATGCACCAAAAACGGTCCATTTGGCACATCTATATTCTAAGTCATCTGATAACATATGATAATGCTGTGTTCTCAAACACTGTTGATGTGTGGGATACATATTGACATTTTTAACATTACTACCAGGTGCACTACCGTACAAAAGGTTTATGTTGATAAGATTTTTAAAATGATTTTAAAAGAAACCTCTTCTGTTCAATCAATGCTGCATTTATTTAATAAAAACACCTTTAAAAATAGTAATATTATAAAATATTATTACATTTTAAAATAACTTTTCTATTTTAGTATTTAGTATTTTAAAATATAATTTATTTCTGTGATATGAAAGCATTTTCAGCATCAGTCTTCATTGTCACATGATCCTTCAGAAATCATTCTAATATGATGATTTGCTGCTCAAGAAACTTTTATTCTTATTATTATCAGTTGAAAACAGTTGTGTTGCTTATTATTTTTGTTTAAACCTTGATACATCCCCCCCCCCCAGGATTGTTTGATTAATAAAACGTTCAGAAGAGCAGCATTTATTGGAAATAGAAATATTTTGTATCACAAATGTTTACTGTCACTTTTGATTAATTTAATGTGTCCTTATTGTGGCTGAATACATTTTTAATTTCTTTCAAAAATATAAAATCTTACTGCTAGTATAGTAATCTTAATGGTAGTGTACATTTCAGTGGCATTTGATGTCATTGATTTAAGATATTGTATGACTTCAAAAGACCTCATTTGCCATATTTGTCCTTTTTAGAGCTTAAGAGCCGATAATTTCTGTCTTCTTTCGTTGAATGGAAAATAGCAGCTTGGAAAGTATTCTGCAAATGGCCATAGTTTGATGTCATAGAAAGAATATATAATTAAGGCCTTTTGGAGGAGTGATAACAATAGCAGTCTGTAATTATCTAATAATGTGATGCAGAGAATTAAATATAATGATACACCAGCTTTGGTCCTTTAAATCTAAGTAGGTGTGCTCTAGGGACGTGTTGATACTAACAGTGTTCCTCCCTTAGGGTACACCTGCCAGTAAAGTGCGCTACAGAGTGGATCAGGATCTGTCACCATACAGTGGAAGTATCTTTGATGTAGAGACGGACACAGGACGAGTTATCACCAAAGTCAACCTGAATGAGCAACCCAACACCCTTTTCAAGGTGAGTCTGGGCCGACAGGCTGTTCTTCAACTGTTATCCAGTTTGAATTCAGCCCAGTGTGATTTAAAGACCTGCTATGTTTTTTATTTTCTGATAATACCTTTCATGTTGTGTGTAATGTAGCTGTAGAATGTAAAAGGTCTGAAAGTGCATGATAAAAGCAAGAACCTATGTAGGTTTGTAACAAATTAGTATAATGCCAGGCTAAGGTATTCATTGGCTGCCTGTGAACAATGTCTACTTTGACCTGTCCTCAAACACTGTAGTTGTTTCTGAGGCCTGGATGGGTTTTGTTCATGTTGTCAACATGTCGAGAAGATGCTGTATTGTTTCCTGCTGAAGCAAATCACTTTGCATGCACTTCTGAAAGATGAGGACTCAAGATCAAATTGATATGGAAAAACCGATACCATTGTTACCATCGTAACTTTTTTGCTCACCAGCCACTGTGGCTAGTGGTTTTCCGAAGCTACTTGCGACTTTTTCACTGGCCATAATTTTGACCGATACCATGGGGAAAAACTGCCATATAGATATTTTTAAAATGATCTCATAATTTGGCTGCAATTTAAACTGCTGTCACTTTAAGACCTAATCCTCATGTGCGCAGACTTTCACTTTGAGTGTGAGCACAAGATCTGCGGGAATGAGTAAAAATATGCGCAATATGTACAATCAAACGCCGAAATTCAAGCCCTATAGCACCAACAATATTCATCCGGAGCAAATAAAATGAGTGAGTGAGGGGAGGCGGGTTTGTGTGTCAACTCGCTGTCGGAGAGATGAGAGAGAAAGCGCAGCTGGTATCGTCTGTCTATTCTGTGGATATGCGCTGTAAACAGTAAACCAAACACAACAGGCTGGGCTGTCTGACCAATCAGAGCAGGGTATGCTCACAGAAAGGAGGGGTTTAGAGAGACCAGATCTTTGATCTAACCATTTCAAACACTGAGAAAAGAAGTGATTCTTCAATGTGAATGCAAAGCATTTTTTGACCTTGGATGCATGTAAACCTATTGCAGGAGAACTCCAAAACAAAATTAAGAACCTTTAAAATTGTATAGTGGGGCACGTCACAACAGTTTTTAAAGAACAGAAACATTGAAAATGGCTTAAATACATTTGATGAACTAAAAGTTGCTAATTTGTATCTCATGAATTAGATAATGCTAACAAACTGAACATTTTGTATAAAGTGTTCCGCTTTCATGTTATTGAAATCCAACACCAAGCAAAGGTTTTTCTGAGCCGAAGTCGGTTTGATTATCTTTATAATGTTTTAAACATGATCAGAATTGGTTTGTCAGATGGCCGCCAATAAGATATCAGCATGCATTTCATGTCATGCATCCAGTTATGCACATGAATGCCATTTAAGCAATAGATGTTGATCTTTAAGTCATGCTGTAGTGTTATCTATTAATATCTATTAATATTGTTCTATCTATTAACTTGGTTCTCATGGCAAAAGCACAAAACACACAAAACATGGGCACTTTAAAATGTTTATTTATAGCAGTCAAACTAAAGCTCCAATGACAAAAGATGTCCTTCAGGTTTACTTCAGGGTCAGTACCTTATCATAGTCAATTAAAAAAGAGGGGGGAGTCACTGGATTAAAATTATAACTATAGTGTGTGTGTATTTCTGCCACATTCACGGACTTGTGAACTCTTTAGTTACTGTCTCCTCTACTATGACCTGAATCAATACATAAATTAATTAGCCTAACGTTAAGTGAGATTAAATCAATTTACCATTGAGCAAATGTAGGTTTTACCATGTTCATTTGGGAATAGCGGCTGACACGTCGTTTAATCAATAAAATGATTTTTTTTAAGATTTAGAAAAGGACAAAAGCAGCATTCATCCTCTGTGGTATAATTTGTACCACAATTAAACATTTGTCTGTTTGTAAAAAAAATGTGCTGTATTAGACAGCAATGTGTTTGTAAAGTTTTTTATGTTCAATATCATGGGATATTAAATGAATATAATGAATTTTTCTTGCGCCTATTTAATTTTACATTTAAAAAACTGAACTAACCATGTCATGAAAAAAATATATAGATTTTTACACAGAAGGGTCTGCAGTGGTCCTCTCTTTGATATTATTTCTTGTTTTCTTATCACTTGACAACAAAAGGACTTTCTGTATTTTGGCTATATGAAAATACTCTCACACGGGCTGAACGTCAAATTGAACGTTAAATTTTCATTTTAATGAAATAATTTAATTGATCAAATAAATGTGAATTGCTATTAATTAAAAAAACGTTCTATTACTTTAATTAAGGGTATTGCTGTCAAAAATATTGTAACATGGTTGGTATACAAATAACTAACGATGAGTAAAAGTGTTCAGCAAACATCAAACCTATTATCACCAAAACACACAAAAATGCAAATGCTGGTTACAAAAGGATCTGCCCTCTTAATGTGTAATTATGACATGTCCAAACCTTATCCAACTTTCATCGACAGGTTCTTGTCACATCTAATTTGTAAACAGAATTTTTCATTGCAGTGGTGTTTTATTTGGAACAATAAGAACATTTTATTCAAGAACAAATCTCTGTTTCATGATAATTGCTTTAGTAATGGTTTGTTTATGGTGGAGCAGTTGTTTAATAATCAAGGTCATTTGTTCAGGTACTCAGAATTTCTCTCCAAATACCAAATACCCACAACCCCAGAAGAATTTGCTACAGTTATGAGAGCTATTCTTTCTGGTTTGTGTGTGCTATTTACAAACTGTAGTCACTCCTCATTGCCTACTGCATCTTTTCCTAAACCTTGTGATACTTCTATTTGTCAAATTTGTTTTTCTGAATTATAAAATAAGATCTTTGTCTCTTAAAAATTTGATTTCTGTTCCACCTGTAATCTCTTTTTGGAATAAATTGTTTGATAACCTTGATTGGAAAAAAAAGTTGGTCACTAAAGCAACAGTTCTTCTCACAAAGAAAGTGAAAGAAGTATCCTTTGTATCCTAAAGAAGTATCCTTTTTTACCCTGTCAAGAAATTTATACAAAAGTTTAGAGCTGACATTTAGCTAACATGCTCTTATTGTTTGAACTCTGATGAAACAGTGGTACGCTTATTATTTTGGTCATGTTACCTCTCACGGAAGCTTTGGAATGATATTGGCGTTTTTGTCAAGTGTAAGATTTTGCCAGGCTTCTCAATACAAAACAAATTAAAGAGAAATTAAAGAGAAGTGCTGTAAGCTGAATCATACATGTTGCCCAATTGTCCATGACTCTTATAAAACAGCATTTTCTTTAGGTGTTAGTTTAGAGTTCAATTCAAAACAAATGTGTAGGAACAAACATGTTGAAAATTAGCCATTGAGCTATCAATTTATTAAATGATAAGCCATTTTCCTGTAAAAAAGCATTTTATTCAGCGTAGTGAAGCTATTAAAAAAATGGCCTCTGGTCTCCTTCCCTGTGTACCACAGTGTTAGCAGGCATTACGCTTTTTTTTTTTTTTTTTTTAAGGTTGCAGGCTTGCCTATACAAGTGGCTTTGGCCAAACTCCTTCATGGTAGAAGAAAGCTGTCGTGTTTACAACTGTGACAATGAGTGCTAATCAGGATCAACTAAATGCTGGATTTTCAAACATATGTCAATTTTGCTGCCCCATTGTTGCAGTAAACTTGTACAACGTTCTTGAACTAATAATTTATTAGCTGCATGGCGGCCTGTTATCGTAGGGACTTCGACTTTGCATTTTCACGCCCCTAAACATGACACGGAACAAAACAAACTTTGGTTGCTTTACATGTCGGTCAGAAGTTTTCTTGGGCTGTCTTTAGCCAATGAAAACTGCAGTGGAGTTCAGACCTTCTGCCGTCAATCTGAAGCTCCAGCTACAAGAGACTAATAAGATCATAACATCATCATAAACTATGATGGGAAGGCAATGAAGGCAAAAGTTTTGTTCTTTCATATTTTTAAACGTTTTAAGCTTAATTTTATTTCCTTTATTAAATATTAAAATATTCTGCACAATTGTTTTGTTTTTTAGCTAAAATAATTTCATTCTTTGTTACAATCTCTGGATGGTTACATCGCCTGGACATTTTATTCATCGCCCACAAAAATATCGAAATTGTAATTCAGAAACAAGTCATTGTCTGTATGAACTGTATTTTAATGTATTTTTCATAACCTCTTCTCATAGCTGGTGGTCATAGCCTATGACGATGGAGAGCCGGTGAAGATGAACAGAACCACAGTGGAAATAACTGTGCTTCAGCCCTCCAGGATTCCCATCTTCACTGAGGAAGAGTACAGGTGGGTCTCGCTGTCTGTTGAGAGCAAGAGAACAGACATTTACTTATTTATGACATGATTCTCTTTGAGCTTTGTGAGTCAGAATTAGTTTAGCACATATTCCCCCCAGGCTGATTCAGAATCTCTGCATGAGTAATGAGTGTTATCTGTGAATATGTGACTAGAAGTTCGAGGAGGTTGACTGGAGCTGGTCTACAGCTCTCAAATGCTGTTGTTTCCAAAGGGTACGTCTGCAGCTTGTCAGTAACGTGGATATTAACGTCAGGGGGTTTCGAAATTAACGTTAGAGAAGTTTTTTGAAGATTAATGAAGACACAAAGTCTTATGATTCTGTTGAACAACAAAATTAAATTTTCATGTAAATTTTAGCTTACAACTTTTGAACCAGTTGTCTAGAAACATTTTTATTTCTGATACCTTGGGTCATGCTAAGTTTAACTGACCAGATTTTCAACCATTTAGAAACTTTTCATAGAGCTTTTTTTTTTTTAAACTCTTCTTCCTTTTAAAAAAAAGATAGATCATCCTCAGACAACATCCTCAGTTTTTTACAATATACAGTATATACCAAAGTGTTCACACATATCACATCAATGGATCTGAGAGCAAAGACACCAAACTGCAAGTGAGGTTTGTTATTTTGGCCATGCTCTCTGCTCTCTGTAGATCCATTGGTTCGTATGAAATACAGTGATTTTTGGGGACCATCTACTGGTAAAGTAGAGCTAATTTATGTTATAAACTTAAAACTAAATGTTAAAATCATAGTTCTGAATTTTCATCGAAAATGTTAGAGCATTGTGGAGCCTATGGCTGTAAAAACTATAAATACTAGAAGAAATGGGATAACCGAAGTTTCATAGGTAAGAAAGTGTTTAGTAGTAGATGCATGGGGTAAATGTGAGGGCCCTAATGAACAAAGAAGGGATGGCCAGTGTTAAAGTCGAGAGCAGAGAGGTATACACTCACACACACACACACACACACACACACACATATATACATATATATATATATTAATATAATCGTTGCAGATAAATATAAATTTTATAATGAGGTTTTTGAAACATCCATTATATATATACAGCTCTGGAAAAAATTAAGAGACCACTGCATATTTTTTGTTATTTTGACCAGTTGTTGCTTTTGGCAAATAAATGCTCTAAATTACAATATTTTTATTTGGAATTTGGGAAAAATGTCAGTAGTTTATAGAATAAAACAAAAATGTTAATTTTACCCAAACACATACGTATAAATAGTAAACCCAGAGAAACTGAGAATTTTGCAGTGGTCTCTTAATTTTTTCCAGAGCTGGATATATTACATATTATAAAATGTATATTTATTTGCAACGATTATATTAACAGCAATAAAAATAAATTCCTGTTGTAAGAACAGCTAATTGGGTGATGGATGCCACTATGTGTCGTCATGGTAACTGTCACCAGCTGAGGTGCCCTTGAGGGGCACCAGGGGACACTCAATCCTGGACTGTTTTCACTGTTTTTGACTCAATTACCCATAACTCTCTGCCTGACCTATCATCCATGATTGTTTGCAGCTGTTTGTCATTAGCATCACTTCTGTCTATAAAAGCCATATTCTCTCACTTTCTAATTGTTAGTGAACGTTGCGTTTCTGATTCACTTTATCCAGTTCCCTTGGGTCTTGTTTTTGTACCTCAACCTGTCATGTGGATATCTCAGTTTGCCTATCTCTTGTGACCCTGTCATTGTTTGGACTGATTTACTGTTGTTTGACCCTCGCCTGTTTTTGACTATTATTGTAGATGACCCTTCAATAAAACAACACTGCATTTGGATCCTAAACCTGTCTCGTAGCATTGTGTAACATTGACATTCCAGGTGAAGATAATAAGGAAATTACGTTGCCTTTCATTGCTCCCTTCGCCAAGTGCATAAACCGACACTCAAGTGTCCTGTTCCCTCTGAAGTCTCCACTTCAAGGGCTCTGCCCTTCGGAGTGAGTTGAGCATAGGAATATTCACTTCCAGTTGGAATTTGCCATATATATTCAATAGACCTGTCATTATGGGATGCGTACTGTACCTGGGTTAGCATGGTCTGTTCCTGCGTCTGTACATTTTCATTTTCATAAGGTAAAAACTCCTGCGGCTCCATTCCTTTATCTTTCATTCCTTTATTCTATATCTCTCACTTTCTCTCAGTGTTGTTTTTCCCCTTTCATTCTCTCTGTAAAGACATCTGTCAGGAAGAAAGTTATGTTCTTCTGGTCAGAAAGAATATATGATTTGTGATTTTATTGTGTACTTTCTGTCCCTTGCGCATGCAATATATATATATATATTATACACAATTATTATTATTTATTAAATAATGCGTATTTTAATTTATTGGAAAATAGGCAACTTTAGCCAGAAAAATCCTTCTGTGAGGATATAGGGAAGGAGCTGTAATTTTTTTTACCTTACAGTGAACAGATGTCATTTTCAAGATGGTGTAAAATATCCAATGTCTTTAGAAAGTATTTAGACCCCTGAAAATGGGCCTTTTATTTGTATTCAGGCATTTTATGCAGTACTTTGTAGCGGCAACTTGGCCAGCAATTACAACGTTGTGTTGTCTTGTTTGTTCTAGCAGACAACATACTGGGATTTGAGCTGTTTCCCTGTCAGTTTGAGTGTGCACTGTCTGCCATTATTGGGGGATTTCTTGTAGGTAGCATGTCCACTCTTACAAACTTCTCTTCCATGTTGTGTATGTTTGTTTCTGAGGTCATGATCTCTCTGAAGCATTGCCTTCATTTCAGAGTCCTACTGATGTTCTCAGACCAGCAGTTTCCATAGCAATTATGAATAAAAAGGCAGTCTATTTTAAGGTTGAGACTGAGAGATAGCCATTCATCGGTAAGATTGATACATCACAGCTGGCTCCTGAAATGAGCTACACTCCAGTGCTCGATCGGACCAGTGTGCTATTATCATTAGCATAGCTGGATATAAAGCCCAAAGACCTTTAACAGTTCATTTGTCTGTGTAAATTAACAATAAATGAACTAACAACATGCATATGAAATTATTGAAGCTTTCAATGTGTAAAATAATATTTTAGTTTAATGCAAAATAAATAAATAAATACTTGTATTCAGTAATGATCAAAAGTGACAGTAAAGACTTTTACATTCCTACAAAAAAAATCTATTTCAAATAAATACTTTTCTTTTGAAATTTCTAATCATCAAAGAATCCTGAACAAAACGTATCAAGGTTTCCACAAAGATATTACGGAGCACTGCATCGACAATAAGAACACAATAAGAAATGCTTCCGGAACCTCAAATCAGCATATTGGAAGGATTTTTGAAGGATCATGTGACACTGAAATCTGGAGTAATGATGCTGAAAATTCTTTTTTGCTATCACAGTAATAAATGCCATCTTAAAACATATTCAAATAGAAAACTGTAATAATATTTCACAATATTACTGTTTTTGCTTTATTTTTGAATATTATCAAATATTTCATAAAATACTTCTTATCTACCAAAACAAATTTTTAAAATAATTATTTAACTATTTTTTAATAATTATAATAATAATTTAGTTTTCCACAATATTTCTGGAAGACACAAGAGAGAGAGAAATGGACTCAGCGTGGGTGTTTATTCTTCAAACAATGCAAACTGAGAGTTAAGTATTCAGATAGAAATCATCAGAAATGTTGCTGGTAAGTGATAAACACCATAGAGTCTGTGAGTAAATCAAGTTATGAAAAACAAGTCTAAACAGGTAAACCAAAATACAGCTTCCAAGATGCTCTATAAAATATAAAATAAACAGCACTTAACTTGAAGGATAATGATGAAACTCTGGTAAGTCTCTAAAAACAGGTAAACGGGCTGATTTTTCAGGAGATCAAAAAAATATCCATTCAGGTAAGTAACAGGTAAGTATCCACAGGAGAAACAGGTCTATGATCCATTATGGAGGTCAGACAGTCAGAAACTGGGTAACGTGTCGGTTACTGATGTAACTCCTCGTTTCCTGAGTGAGGGAACAGAGACGATACGTCGATACTTGGGGCCTTGCTGGGAGCCCAATCACCTTTGAGTGGTAAGTAAATAAGGCAATTGCTGTTGGCCAGTGAGATTTGCATGCCGAGCCACTTCTACCCAGACATACAGGTATATAAGACTGCTCGCAATCACTCATTTATATTTTGCAGAGGAGCCGAGACAGGGATCCCGGCTATTCAGCGGTGGTTCAGGGTTATGGCAGGGAATGAGTGTTACATCAGTAACCAAGACGTTCCCATTCAGTCAGTCACATTCAACGTTATGTCAATACTGATGCTGGCAAGCTATAGCATGCCCTTTTGGCAACTGCCCTCACGCAGTCGTAACTTACCTAGCACCCCATATAAGCCCCAGGAAAATTAGTCCTGCATACCAACGGGATGGAAGGGACAGGGCTAACCCTGGAGATGGTCTTAGCTGCTGTTCCTCTTAACGTGATATTTCACAGTCATATTTCGTGCTTCAGTTCTCAATTACCATGTTTTTTCAGCCATGATCAGTGTTGTTAATGCATGCCTAGCCCAATGGAGAGGGACTCTACAGAGGCCACACTGCTGAAGGAAGGTACTGTGTAGTGGATACATATATGGACTGGCCCATGGCGCAGTGCTACATGTGGAGTATCTCTGCGGTAGGTCCTGCCTAGACAGGGATGAAACTACTACCAATGCAGAGACAGGGCAGAGCACAAACTGCCCAGGAAAAGACACTGGTTTACCAACCAGGAAACCATATCATGGACAGTACATATATGTGATTACCAATGGGAAATCACAACATATGGGTATCTAGCCCAGCACAAGGGCTGACCTGCTGGGTATGCAAGTACCTCTGCCGCGTCTGGCTGCTGGAGGAACTCGATTCAGGGTTCACCGCGTGGAGAACGCGCCTAAAGAGCAAAGTAGGTGCTTGTATCCCACCACTATAAGGGAATGGTGCTGCAAGCAAGATACAAAGCCAGCCTTCCAACACATTACCTGTTTCTACCCAACACTCGGGAAGAAACTGTCTAAACTCAGAGATTGTAAAATATTATGAAGGTGTTAGGTGTCGCACAGCCTGCAGCTCTGCAGATGACTGGTAGAGAGGAGCCGCATGTTAAATGCCCTCGGCCCTCACTCCGAGGGGGCACAACTTGCCTTGGGACTGGAATGCCAAGGAAATGGCTTCTAGAATCCAGTGGGCCAACCTCTGCTTGGAGACAGCCTTTCCCTTCTTCTGACCTCCAATGTAGACAAAGAGTAAACAACTAGTACTTGAATGCGACACATCAACGCAAGGGCTGCGTCTGCCACCTCCAGGGACAGCGCTTGCAAGTTCACGACCTGGGCCATAAAGGGAGCAGTGGGAACTTTGGGCACAAATCCGGGGGCACATATCTGGGGCCGGGGTCTCAGGATAACGTGAGACATGATTTGCTGACCGAAAATCCCTGCAGGTCCCCCACCCTCTTGAGGGAAGTGAACTGAAGTGAATCTTAAGCTCAGCTGACACCAGTGGCTCAAAAAGAAGACAGGCCACAGAGAGGTCCCAGGAGGGGATAAGGCACATCCTGGGAAGATTTAGCCTCCTAACCTCATAACCAGGTCTTGCTTCCCCAGTGACCCAACATCGACTCAATTGTGATGTGCGTCAATGGGAGCAACATACATTTTCAATGTGGAGGGGGACAGTCTCCACTCTAACCTATCTTGCAGGAAGGAAAGCACACAACTGATTGGGCATCCGGGGGTCTTCTCAATGGGAAGAACACCACTTAGTAAACAGACTCCACTTCTCCTTAAGCGTTAGCGGGCCTGGTAGAGGGGGCTCTTGCTTGAGTGACATTTTCTACCGCCGCCTGTGGTAGGTCACTTTAGTCCTCCACATCTTGTCCAGAGAGCACACGTAGAGGTTCAAGAGCGTGGATGGAGCTAAGAAGGTGAGGCAGAGTCCAGAGTGTATGCAACAATGTCCACCTTCGCTGATTATTAAAATTAAATTCCAGTTACTTCATGGTAATTAGGCAAAGCACGATTCTGGACACCAAATAAATGTTATTGTATTCATGGTTGTGATCTCGTTTTTAAAGCTTAATAACTCTGTTTGGACTGAGCAATTTTAAACTCCCCCTGCAGCCAATGATTTTTATCCCTTAAAACTCATATTTGATATTTTTTATTAAATATGAGATATGAAATATATATCAAAATTATATATTTAAATATTGTTTTTTAATTAAAATAATTTATTCATGTCTTAAAATTGCTTGAATGTAACTAAACACCCTTGCTTTATTTGGTATACGTGGGTCTATGAGTATGGAAATTAGTCCCCGCCTTGACTCAATCACACCAGCCTGGCCTTACCGGATCCATTTAGTCAACTTGTAGTAAACACTACACCATGGCAAATAGAAATATTGCTTTAATTCAGCCACATATTTGAACCAGTAACAGATTCAGAGGTAAGTTGATGTATCAGAATGGTAATGTGTTTTATTTATTGCTCTATCAACAGAAATAAAACAATAATTGATATGATTAGTCTTTGCCTTGACTGTCAAACAGCTAATAATGTGTTGTTAATGTTACACAAATCATGTTCCCGTTCACCATCTCAGAGTCAGACAGCTGCCTTCTAAAAAACAGGATCCTGATTTGAACATTATAGAAAAGTCAGTGGAGAAAGCCATATAGTTCATCATAACATCATAATCTACGTCATAAACATAATCCATCCGCTATATTACTATATGTACCCATTTTCCCTGTCCCTTCTTAAAGGTGTTCTTATGCTCACTGTGGAAAAGCCCTGCCCTGTACATTGGTTACTTGTTTGTGAGAGTAGGATACAGGGTCAATTTCAAACCACGTTTTTGAGACTGTCTTTGGTGCACTGCAGTTTTAAGGAGAAAATACTCAGCAATGGTGCTGACTGTTGAATTTGCAGTTTTAAGTTTAAGTTTGTCTTAAAGCATATTAAAAACACCACATAGACATAAACAACATTAAAAACTTTATTTTCACCATAGGGTGTCTTTAAACTTTTTTAACATTTTTTGCAATATGGAAGTTTTTGTGGTATTTCCTATTTTCTTTTTCTTTTTTTTTTTCTTTCCAAAAAGGTTTTGTAAGAATTGTGACAGCTGAGAAGATAATAAAGTTGTATTCTGTCTCTTTCCAGCAGTGGGGTTTGAGATTTTTAGCCCATTCAACTGTAATGTTATGCAGTCTGAAGTCCATTCTGAGTGAGCTTGGTGTTTAAAGGGGGCTGTGTGTTGACTGAAGCAGTGTGCCAGAGAGAACACTTCACAGGAACCTCTAATGGCGTGAGCTGTAGAGAGCATGCAGCGTTTCTCTGTAGACCTCATTAGGCTGTGGACTGCAGCTGGAACACTCTGGAGATCTGATTAAAGCACAGTGGATTAAAACGGGTTAAATGAAGACTTATGAATCTTTCACATACATTCAGTATTTTTAACAATGAGGGAAAATCTGCTATTTTGGATGCCTCTAACCCTGTCATGTATTGTTTATCAAATTCAGTTATTGAACTGCTTGATGTGTATAACTGTAGACAGATTTGATCATTAAAATATACACACTACATTTTTCATCACGGTCGGCTCAGATCCTTCAGGAATATACAGGAATCGCAACACAAGGTGTCTTGCCGTATGAATATTTAGGCGGGTATTTGTACTTCCTAACTAACATCTCTGAGGACAAGTTCATACATACTTAAGGTTTAATAATTGTTGTTTATCAACAAGTGACACACAAACAAACACACACACACACACACACACACACACACACAAGTGTGTACAGCAGAGAAGTTGACTTCTGTTGTCACGTCTTGTCTTCATCATTGTGTGCTTTGCCCAGGGCTTCTGTCGCTTTGACACCTCTACGCTTTCAAACACAATGGATGAATCTCACAAAAGCTGTCAAGAACATGTCTGGGTCATATTTCACTCCAAAACAAAGGCATTTTCAGCATTATTAACTTTTTTTTTTAACTGCAACATTTTCTTGACAAATAAATGCATCTCTCCCAATTCTCATCATAATGCAAAATTATCTTATTCTCAATTCTTGCAAAAAAAATATCTTATTTAAATTTTAAAAAATATATACACCATGTATATATGTGTGTATATATATATATATATATATATATATATATATATATTTGTGCACATTACGCTTATTTTCTTTTAGTTTGGGGTGAAATGTGACCGGGACAGTTTTATTTTTATTTATTTTACTTTTTGTGAGATTCATGAAATTTAATTATTCATACATTGGTTTTGTGTATTTGCATATCTGTGGGTGTGTGAGATGAAGGGAATCAGAACAAAGAAAATCTAAACTGTTAATTCAGCCTAAAGACACAAACAAAGAAAAGTCTGTATATGTGTCTTCATTTCTCTTTGTTTGTTGCTACAAGCCAACTGAACTTTTGTTCAAATTAATGCAATTGTTTTCTCTTTAGCTCTAAAGTTGGGTGTGTGAGAGTTATCACTACTGTATGTAGGTGATGTTTTGTTTTATTTTATTTATTTTATATTTTATTCATGTTTAATTTAAAAAAGCAACATTTTGAACAAAAAGCTGGGAAAAATCAAGCGTAACGTTAGTTCTGGCAGGTCACGTTAGTCAATCTTGTATCATCTGACTCTCAGCTTATCCACGTCTATGTCTAGGAATACGAAGACTACCACAGCATCTCTATGTCTTAGAGCCATTCAGTATTATCAGCAGCTTTATCAAGTTGCTCAGAAGCTAACTACCCTGTTACATTAAATTATTGTCATTAAGAATATTAATGATACTGCAAATACATTTATTTTGGTTCTGTACTGTTTACCCTATGGTTATCGCTGCTCTCCCTGCTCTTATCCAGGCTAGGCAACATGGTTAGGCTAATTGTCAATCATCTTTGACAATAGTGGTCCTGACAGAGCTGATTCAGAATGATAATCAAAGCATAGATCAAGTAGATCTTGCCAGAGCATCTCCAAAACTGCAGCTCTTGTGAGATGTTCCTGGTCTGCAGTGGTCAGTATCTATCAAAAGTGGTCCAAGGAAGGAGCGGTGGTGAATCGGCGACAAGGTCATGGGCGGCCTAGGCTCATTGATGCACGTGGAAAGTGAAGGCTGGCCTGTGTGCTCTGATCCAACTGACGAGCTACTGTAGCTCAAATTGCTCAAGATGGTAATGCTGGTTCTGATAGAAAGGTGTTATAATACAGAATGCATCGCAGTGTGTTACTAATGGGGCTGCATAGCTGCAGACCAGTCAGGGTGCCCATGCTGACCCCTGTCCACTGCTGAAAACACCAACAGTGGCCAAGCATCAGAACTGGACCACAGAGCAATGGAAGAAGTTGGGCTGGTCTGTTGAATCATGTTTTCTTTTACATCACGTGGATGACCGGGTGCATGTGCGTCGCTTACCTGGGGAACACATGACACCAGGATGCACTATGGGAAGAAGGCAAGCCAGCAGAGGCAGTGTGATGCTTTGGGAAATGCTCTGCTGGGAAACCTTGGGTCCTGCCATCCATGTGGATGTTACTTGGACTTAGATGTTTTGCCATGTACACCTTTTCATGGAAACAGTATTCCCTGGTTGCTGTGGCCTCTTTCAGCAGGATAATGCTCCCTTCTACAAAGCAGAAATGGTTCAGGAATGGTTTGAGGAGCACAACAATGAGTTTGAAGTGTTGACTTGGCCTCCAAATTCCCCAGATCTCAATCCAATCAAGCATCTGTGTGATCTGCTGAACAAACAAGTCCGATCTATGGAGGCCCCACCTCACAACTTACAGGATCTGCTGCTAACATCTTGGTGCAAGATACCACAGCACACGTTCAGGGGTCTAGTGGTGTCCATGCCTTGACGGGTCAGGGCTGTTTTGGCAGCAAAATGGGGACCAACACAATATTAGAAAGATGGTCATAATGTTATGCCTTATCGGTGTATATAGAGCACCAGGCATTCTCCTGAATCTTCTAATGACCACTCCACTCCATACTTATTATTTAATATAATACGGAATTTGCATTTGCAGCTAATAGTTGTGTGCTGATTTTTTTTTACATTGCAGAATGGAAAACAAGTTCAGCAAACATCCATTTGTAGTCTATGCTTTTATTCTAGCGCAATTGTATCAATAAATAAAAACTCCAGTCATTCATATGCATCTCAAAGATCATGTTTAATTATGAGTGTGAGGTAACGATGGCACAACTGTGTTTTGCCTAGAGTAGATCCTTCAAACACATTATCATTTGATTTTACCTGGTCCAGTGTTCCAGTGTTAAATGAGCCGTTTGAAGATTAGAACTGTTATAACTTTTATTATGCGCACACCTCTTTTGAATACTTGATTCTGATTAGCCAAACTCTTTATTCTGCTCTGCTCTGTGTTGGGGTCCGATCTCCCCGCTGGGTTTATTTTTCAGTAATGGCTGGCTGATTGTACATTATTCCTTACATAATTAACACAGTTCATGAGATGAACTGCTTAGGATACCAGACATAAAACAGCACTGAATGCCTAAAGTCTAAATTAGCATTCCTTAGGGCAGACGAGAGTACATTTTACACTTGTTTTAATCCAGTCATTAGATTGCTGATATGTTGTGTGACATTTTTTATTACCATTTCTCAACATTTTCAAAAAAGATGATTTTGGGGAGAGAGATATCTAACAGTTCACAGAGGACACTGTCATAGAGATCGCAACAAACCATTTGAATTGCCAAAGACTTGCATACATGGTCTCAAAAATGTTCTTTCAGTGTCAAATTGAAAAATGTAGAAATGACTGTAGCTGAATCTTCTTTAATTGTCATTGATTGTTAATGCAGAGTTATTGCTGCTTTAATTTACTGTTAATGAGCTCTGATGAACTTCATGCACTCATTGATTTTATTACTAGAGTTTGAAATGTGGTTGAATTGTTGGTGGGTGTTTCTACTGCTGGCTGCCTCAGTGTTACTGGTGGGTTAATCTGATCCCATTTGTGCTGTGATCCGATCTAAAGCACTGAGGCGTTGTGCAGTCCATCAATAACTCATTGCTTTTGATTTGATCACAACACAAATGGGATGTTTTATCTCTAGTAATGACATGTCATTCTAATTTGACACTGAATCTATTTTCTTGCTGCTAAAAATGAACATTCTGGAAAGTGTTTGCAATTGCATAACGCATCATACCAAGATGAATAGGCATTATTCGAACTCACTCAGATTACTACAATCCCATCATGGTTTACCACACATCATTTTTCATTATTTCTCTTCATATGGTGTCACTACTCATTTACATAAAATCACGTTAAACTTACGGTAAACTCATCCATAAGAGTGTCTTCAACTGCTTGTTAACGCAAATAACTAATCAGACAATCACATGGCAGCAACATTTAGACATGTAGGTCAAGACGATCTGCTGAAGTTCAAACTGAGCATTAGAATGGTGCCAAATGGGCTGGTCTGAGTGCTTTAGAAACTGCTGATCTACTGGGATTTTCACACACAACCATCTCTAGGGTTTAAAAAGAATGATCCAAAAAAGAGAAAATATCCAGTGAGAGGCAGTTTTGGTGATGAAATTGCCATATTGAAGCCAGAGGTCCGAGGAGAATTGCCAGCCTGGTTCAAGCTGATAGAAAGGCAACAGTAACTCAAATAACCACATGTTACAATCGAGGTCTGCAGAAGAGCATGTCTAAATGCACAACATGTCGAACCTTAGGATACAATTTGCACAGGGTCACCAAAATTGGACATTAAAAGACTGGAAAAATAATGCTTGGTCTGATTGTGACAAGCAGGGCGTGTGAGAGCCGTGAGGGAACGGCGTGAGGCCGGTGACACGAGTGACAATGAGCGTCAGCTGCGCGGTGCACCGGTCTCGTATCTCTAACGGAGGAGCTCCGGAAGCATAAAAGAGGAGCAACAACAGTGAAGGACGAGAGAGGACCAGGCCTGGATTTTATGTTGTGTTTTATTATGTTTGTGTGGGCGGCAGTCGCTGTGAGGAACTGCTGCCATTTTACTTTCGTTTTGTTGTTTGTTTGTTTATTTATTTGATTAAAATTGCATTGATTCTTCGCCGGTTCCCACCTCCTTCTTCCCATTCTTATGAACTGTGTTACACTGATGAATCTTGATTTCTGCTGCAACATTCAGATTGTAGGGTCAGAGTTTGGCGTAAACAACGTGAAAGCATGAATCCATCCTGCCTTGTATCAACAGTTCAGGGTGGTGGTGGCGGTGTAATAGTGTGGAGAATGTTTTCATGACCCCTTACTACCAGTTGAGCATAATATAAACAGCGCAGCCTGATTATTGTTGCTGTCCATGTCCATTCTTTTATGACCATAGTGTACCCATCTTTTGATGGCTACTTCCAGCAGGATAACGTGACATGTCGCAAAGCTCAAATCATCACAAACTGGTTTCTTGAACGTGACAATGAGTTCACTATACTTAAATGGCCTCCACACTAGAGGTCTTTTCAGGTCCTTTAATCTATACCTGACCTGAATCCCTGTTTCTCAAAAATGCACTTTACGCGTCTTAAGTACGGACTGAAGTGCTGTCAGTCACCGTAGCCTGATTATGTCCTATAACATTTTGCGCCCACTTATTTTAAATTACCCAAGACAAAAGGACACTCATACTGAAACTGACCCATGTGCGAGGCACTCGTCGGAGTTTTGGACCCGAACCCACTCACATATCGGGTCAGACCTTGGGTTTTTGGATCTAAGTGGACCCGTGAAGACCTTTACTCTACACTCACCAGATCTCAATCCAATAGAGCACCTTTGAGATGTGGTGGAAAGTGAAAATTGCATCATGGACAAATCTACAGTGACTGTGTGATGATTTTATTTAAACATGAACCAAAATCTCTGAGGAATATTTCCAGCACCTTGTTGAATCTATGCAATGAAGAATTAAGGCAGGTTCAACTCAGTACTAGCAAGATGCACCTAATAATGTGTGTATACAGAAACCATCACATTACTATGGCAGCGCTCCAGAATGTGACTAAATGGTCACATTTTGCGACCATTTTTCCGGCCCACTGGCGTGATCATCAAATGACCAGCTTTTAAGTAGCTTGCAACTTGCGTTGCACTGACATTGGTTCAAACCAGTTAGTGAAGCAAAATGAAACTGCGCTACTCATTTGTGCTTCAGGGAACATTTATCAGTTTGGACCAATGTCAGTCCAGTGCTAGTCGCAAGCTTTTCACAAGCCGATCATGATCACATGGTAATGTTACTGCACAGTGCTGAGAGATCCAAAGCATTTGAATTCACCACAGAATTAAGAACATTGCTTTAAGATCTAATGAGAAGCATTCAAATTCAGCGCAGATTTCTCCATTATTAATCATAGATATCAGATCAAACAGCGCTGACGTGGACTAGGAGAAACATTGTGCCGCAACGAGTTGTAGAGAGCTTTCAGTCCACAAATTAGCAACATTCGCCATGGATTTAATGTAACAATACCTGTCACCATGTAATTTTAGCAGGAGTAGTAAAATGCTACTTCAGACATCTTTTCATAATACTTCAAAACTCTAAAATTATCATATTTAAATGTTATTTTTAATGTGATGACAAAAAAATTATTTGTTCATCCTTCAAAGATTACCCCCATTTATAAAACTAAGAGTTTCAATATTTAGGACTATGTCTCGAGTTACGATTGTAACCCTTGTTTCCTGAGAAAGGAAAGAGACACTGCGTCATCTTTACGACACTTTGGGGAACGACTTCGGCTAACAAGCATCTGAAGACCAATCCTGATGGGTGTTGCATCATGACGTGGCTTGTGCGGGCATACACGAAAACTGTAAAGAGGTGCCAGCAGAAAGGTCTAATACTCACGTTTAATATCTTGAACAAAGTTGCTCTCAGACATACGAAGGCATGGCAAAGGGATGCAGCATCTTGTTTTCTTCTCAGGGTACAAGGGTTACAGTCATAACCCGAGATATTCCCTTTCGAGGAAACTCGCATTGCGTCGTCTTTACAACACTTAGGGGAAAATTAGATCAAGTCTCTTGTCTTCCACTGACACATGCAGTAGAGTATGGAAGGCCTGAAGAATAGTTGATCTAGGAACATTTGAGGGCACCTTAGGCATGTAGCCAGATCTAGGGTGTAAGAAAGCCTTCACCCTCCCTGGGTCAAATTCCAAGCAGGGAGGGGAAATAGACAAATAGACAAAGCTTGAAGGTCACCAACTGTCTTGTGGGATGTAATGGCCAACAAAAAAGCCATCTTAAGTGTGGGAAACATCTCAGACATTGACTCAAGCAGTTTGAAAGGGGCCAGGCATATCCCTTAGAGAACCACCGCAAGGTCCGAGGCTGATACTATGGAATGAGTCGCAGATCTCATCCTCTATGCCCCATGGAAGAAACGTACAACCAACTGGTGCCTCCCCAAAGGTCCATCACTTAACGGAAAGCCATAATTACGGCCACATACACATTAAGCGTGGATTGGGTAAGACCAGCATAGAAGAGATCTGAGAGCGATCTGGAGATGAACTCCAGCACTGAAGCCACCGGGCAGTTAACTGGGTCCACACCACACTCTCTACACCAAAATGTGAAAACATTCCATTTTAGACTGTACAGTTTCCTCATGGATGGTGCTCTATAGTTGAGTATAGTCTCTACCACTCTGGCTGAGAGATCAGCCTCTAGGTAGATGATGGTCCCTCCATAAACCCCTTGTGAAACCCTGATTGTACAAAATGGATTTCCCCTCAGGGAAAACCCCTTGGTTCTCAACCACCACTCTAGGGGTCTCATGTGCAGGAGGCCAAAAGTTATTACGTTGGACGCAGCTGCCATGAGCCCTAGTAGCCTCTGAAAATTATTTACAGTGATAGTTTCAATATGTGCAGGAGACAATTTTGCCCACATCGCAATCGAATCCCAAACCACTCCCAAGAAAGTGGTACTAGGTCCCATCATACATGGTTTCTCCTACCACTGCTATGCTGATGACACACAACTCTACCTGTCTTTCCAACCAGATGATTCCGCTGCAGCTTCACGGATCTCAAGCTGTCTAGCGGACATTTCGACATGGATGGAAGAACACTACCTGCAGCTCAACCTGGCAAAGACTGAGCTTTTAGTCTTCCCTGCCATTCCAACTCTACAACACGACATCAACACACAGCTTGGTACTACCACCATTACCCCATCAAAGTCGGCCAGAAATCTTGGAGTTATCTTCGATGACCAATTGACCTTCAGAAACCACATCTCAAAGATGGCACGGTCATGCAGATTTGCACTTCACAACATCAGGAAAATCCGGCCCTTTCTGACTGAGCATGCAACACAACTTCTTGTCCAGGCTTGATTACTGCAATGCTCTTCTGGCTGGACTGCCGTCAAGTGCAATCAAACCTCTTCAAATGATCCAGAATGCTGCTGCACGTCTTGTCTTCAATGAGCCTAAGAGAGCCCACGTCACGCCCCTCTTCATCTCTCTGCACTGGCTTGCTTGCACGCATCAAGTTCAAGGCGCTGATGCTTGCTTACAGATCCACCACAGGCTCTGCACCCTTCTACCTCCACACACTGCTACAACGCTATGTCCCCACCAGAAGCCTGTGATCACTAAAGGAACGAAGGCTTGTGGTACCGTCACAGAGAGGCACAAAATCACTCTCCAGAACATTCTCGCTTATGTTACTGAGCAATGTATGAAACTTGTATTGTGAGCACTTCCTGTGTCTATTTGCCAATTCATGAAGAATCGCTTGTTTGTATTCCTCACTTGTAAGTCACTTTGGATAAAAGCGTCTGCTGAATGATTAAATGTAAATGTAAAGTGGTTCTTTGAGAGGGTGTCAACACATTCTTCTTCTTGTTGAGTCTCAACCCCAGGTGTTTGATATGGCCAAGGACAACATCTCAATGCTGAACTGGCTGAACTAATGCTGCCATGGAGCAGCTGATGGTGTGGGCTGTCTTCTTAGTGACACGGTGAAACAGGTCTGCAACCGGGCGCAGTTCTTGAATATTGCCGGGCTCAACCCTCTCGCTAGCATCTAGGTCCATTAACAGGTCAGCCTGGTATGCCTGCATGATGCCCATAGTTTGCAGGCATGCACCAGCCCGACGCGCCACCATATATGCTTTTCCCACCAAAGCTGATGTAGTACAGCATGGTGTGGTATAAAGCGTCGTGGCTTTTAGGGATGACTCAGGTTCAACCTGTGGTATCATCCCATAACCGTTCTCTTTTGCACCCTGAATGCCGCTATATTCAGTCACAGTAGATGTAGAAATGCGGCAAGAGAATGGACTTAAAGAAAGGTAAGCGCCACCATGGAAGTTGCAGTCTTGATTGCAGGAAGCACTCATCTAAATTGCTTTTCTTAAGTGCTTCCTGCTTCTCGTGGGGCCAGTGGATAGCGGATGCAGAGCGGAGCACTATGAGTGACAGCAGGTCACATGCTTCACTCTCCTGTGTCCCCACCCATGATGTAACTAGGGATACACAGGGATGCACACACTGCTATCTATCTATCTATCTATCTATATATATATATATATATATATATTTATACATAATGTTTGTATTTGTATATTTATGTGTGTGTGTGTGTGTGTGTGTGTGTGTGAATAGTCCATAAACAACACCAAAGACAGACAGTTTCACATATAGCACTTGCTGAAGAGCAAAAGCTGATGCTACGGCATCTTTTAATAGCTTCCGTGTTTTCTGTCACATGCCACGTCACTGAGTGCGTCATGACACAACACCAATCAGGATTAGTCTAGTTTCACATGTGATTCAGACACTTGCATGCTGAAGGCATTCCACAAAGTCTATTCAAGACGACGCAGCGCGAGTTCCCTCTAAAGGGAACTCACTTATTTAAAAATTAAAAAGACCATTGTAACCAGTAGTTGGCTACCATTTCCACTCCCAAATATATATATATATTCAATCGTTTTGCTTTTGAATTATTATTTAGACATTATGAATGATAATGCTTCCCTCAAATGTTAATCTAGAGCCTTGCAAAATTAAAATAAAACTGCACATAGCAATTACTTTATGTTAAGTCTAACAAATAGGCATTTATCAGTAATACAGTCAAACTGGGGGAAAATGTGAATAACTTCACTACTAGTTGATTTAAGGTGTGCCCCTAAATTTTCTGCTTTTGTTCCTAAATTTTTCAGTAAGGGGCTGCAGTGTTCCTAGTAATAAAAGTTAGTCTGAAGCCCTGCATGGTACCACCCCAGAGAAGTAAACGTGTAAAGTGTGTGTAAGAAACCAAAAAGTGTATTTAAAGTTTAGACTCACTTCCACTGTTAACATACAAGTTAACATGTAGCTGCATAAAATCACACTTGACAAATATATGTAGTAGAGCTAAATGGATTGTGTGATTATGTAATGCTATGTAATGCAATGAGAGTATGACAATGAGAAGATTACAGATGTGCTGTTGAAGATAGCTATGAGTTACTGTGTGTGTGAGAGTGTTGCAGTAACTCGTTTCCATTAAAAGATTCTCCTCTTTGTGTTTTCTCACTCCTGGTTCTGGCTATTTCTGTCCTCTGTGATCCCCATGGTAACCAGCAAGAAGCTGAGCATCGCTGAGATTTCAGTGTGACCTCGGCTCCTCGCTGTCAATGTAGCAGTTGACTGCGGCAGTGCCCTATTGTCTCCGAGACAGAGTAAAGCGCTTCACCCCGTTTATGGTGTAGAGAAACCCAGGCAGTCAGCAGCTCTTTGTCGAGATCTCACGGTGATGACTGTATTTTGACTGTTGGACAATAGAGACAAGAGTGTCATGCCCACCCACTTCTGATGGCTGCTGTGTGGTTCTCCCCTGTTTGAGAAAGCACAGAGACGTTCACAACATCTGTGAAAGGAGTACAAGAACTGTGACAGTTAATTCAGATAAACGTTCCTTTTTTGTCCTTTTTTGTCCCAAACACTGAACAGGAGCTTGTCTCACACTGAAGCCACACAATAGTCCTACTTTCTGCCATTTATCATGCCGTAAGAGAGGTTGACACCAATAATATTAGTGATGGGTACATATAACAGTCCCATTCAAAAGTTTGGGGTCGATAAGATTTTATATTTTGGAAAGAAATCTCTTATGCTTACAAAGGTTGCATTTATTTGGTCCAAAATACAGTTTTGGACACAATATAAAATAATTTTTTATTATATTATTGTCACGGCCACAGCCTGATTCACTACATCCTTCTCTCCACTCAATCACGTCATCCGTAATTAACCCTCATCACCAGCAGTCACCGCACCTGATCCCCATCACCAGTCACCTCTACTTAAGCTCACTCCTCAGTCACGTTGTTGTCTGGTCCCTGACCGGATGGCTCCTCTCCAGAGCTTCCTGAGCTCCATGAATCCGCTCCAGCATCAGAGCTCCATGAATCCGCTCCAGCATCAGAGCTCCATGAATCCGCTCCAGCATCAGAGCTCCATGAATCCGCTCCAGCATCAGAGCTCCATGAATCCGCTCCAGCATCAGAGCTCCATGAATCCGCTCCAGCATCAGAGCTCCATGAATCCGCTCCAGCATCAGAGCTCCATGAATCCGCTCCAGCATCAGAGCTCCCTGAATCTGCTCCAGCGCCAGATCTTCGGCCGCCAGCGCCAGATCTTCGGACGCCAGCGCCCGATCTTCGGCCGCCAGCGCCAGCTCTTCGGCCGCCAGCGCCAGCTCTTCGGCCGCCAGCGCCAGATCTTCGGCCGCCAGCTCCCGATCTTCGGCCGCCAGAGCCAGCGCCCGATCAGCCAGAGCCAGAGCCAGCTCCAAACCTTCGGCCACCTGGGCCAGTTCCAGACCACCATGTGAGCCAGGCTATTGGGTAATTCCGCCCATTAAAATTTTTTTTTGGGGGGGGCCCTGTGTCTGTGGCTATGGTGGCCAGATGGACAAAGGCCAAGGAGGCCATGCCCTTGACTTCGCCCTGGCCACTGGAGCTCCTTGACCCGCCATGGGGCCCGGAGGTCCAGTAGACACCCTGGAGGCCACCTGACCTGCCAACTCCTGCCCACAGCCTCCAGGGTGCCCGTCCTCCCTCCCGGATTGGACTCTTTTCGGCACGAGGACGCGCTGTCCGGGAAGTATTGTCACAGTCACAGCTTGATTTCACTACATGTCCCAGCATCCTTCACTCCACTCACCTGTACCTCCTCCGTAATTAACTCTCATCACCAGCAGTCACCGCACCTGATCCCCATCACCAGTCACCTCTACTTAAGCTCAATTCTCAGTCACGTCGTTGTCTGGTCTCGTCTATGCAATGACATTACAGACTCACCTCGTCTTCCTTACCTGCTTTCTGCCCGTCATCTCGTCCTATCCCTGTGATCATCGTCTGTCTGTTCGCCTGTCTCCACAATCAGTTGCATCCGTGTGTCACCATCACTACAATCACCTGCAACACAGAAAACAGCACATCAACCTTCAGCAGCTAAGTCACCAAGTTATCTAAGACTGTTGAACTCACCTGTATCCACCAGCTCTTCTGTTTACCTGTTGCCTGCAAATAAACTTATTTATATACTTACCATCTGTCATCGTCTGTTTCTGACAATTATATTTTTAAATGGTATTTTTTCCTCTGATGGTAAAGCGGAATTTTCAGCATGATCAACCCTGTCTTCACTGTCACAGGATCCTGCATAAATCATTCTAATATCCTGATTTGGTGCTCAAGAAACATTTCATATTATTATAATCAATGTTGAAAAAAGTTGTGCTGCTTAATATTTTTGTTCAAAAGAACAGCATTTATTTGAAGAGTGAATCGTTGTAACAATGTAAATGTCGTTGCTGCCACTTTTCATTAATTTAATAATTTCTTATATAAATAAAAAAAAAACAAAAAAAAAAAACTTCCAGATCCCGAACTTTTATGGTTTGAGTGTTTGTTTGGTAAAAACCTCTTGAATTTTGACTATTGATTTAACGTTCTTAGTAAGCAATAATTTACCAAACAAAACAAACTGTTGTCTTCACAAACCTTATTGCATGCAAACCCATAGGCTGGGTAGTATTTTCTTTTACCGTATGTAGTTTTGTTCATGGTTTTAAGGCTTTCTTGTAACCAGCCCATGTTAGCATCTATCTAATTTGCTTAACTTCTAACAAATGACAGATGAATTTACATCAATTGATTTATGTCCAGCCTTTGACATCAATAAGAAAAGATATGGAAAGTATCCAAGTTTTTTCTTTCCTTTTAAAAGTCTTAATTTTTACTGACCAAACTATGGATCATAGTTTTTAATTTTAGGCTTAGCATGTTTTCATCAGAACAGACCTTTGACCCTTAAGTTGTGAATCAGTAGCCTTAGAGGTCAGCTCATGTTGAAGACAAAAGCTTTAGAAATCGATTTTTCTTAAGACCCATGATTCAAGTATGTTGCTTTTGAATGCAATAATTAAACTCTCTTCACCTCTTAAAGAAAGTGCAGAAAGAACAGAAGGACTTTGCTTTAAGTCTTTTGTGAGCGTGGAGGACCTACTGAACTGCTTTGATGTTTATACAATATGTAGCAGTAAACTAACATTTCTATCACAGGAATAACACAAGAAATGACAGTTCTCCACTGCCCTCAGCTGTGTGTTATTTAAATGAAGTGTGTCATTTGCTCTGGTTTAATCCTGCTGTGTTGTGCAGGTTTAGTCCGGTGAGTGAGAATGCTCCTGTCGGGACTCCTGTGGGATTGATTCTGGCCGTAGCTGTCAACACCACTGTCTTTTACTCCATAGTGGGCGGAAACGAGGGAGGTGAGTAACCTGTATGCAAACATGCAGTTTTTCAATAAATTTGGTCAAATTCATCTTAAATTTAGAATAAAATGTAGAAATAACTGGAACTGGTTGAGCTGTACTGCAAGTGGTTTGTGAAAAAAGTTTTTAAGTGGTGTAGAAGACTCTGTTCTCTAATCAGTTTGTGTTTGCAGGTCAGTTCAGAGTCAATAACCGCACTGGGATAATCTACACGAATAAATCTCTGGACTACGAGAAAGTGACCAGTTATGTGCTCCGGGTGCAGGCCGATTCCCTCGACATCATCCTCGCCAACCTACGCGTTCCCTCCAAAAGTAAGAACAACACTGAAGCACATATTCCCAAGAATTTTATTTGGGGAGGTCTTACAACTTTATAGTGAAGTAAATAACAGATATAAAATACATTACACTGAAAAAGTCTGCAAATATAATAGTATATGACCTCACATTTCAAATGAAATTCTAAATTAAGATATATTTTGGTGAAGCTCATGAAATCTGTCCTGAGCATGTCATATTTTTTTCTTTTGTATTGTAATGTAGTCAAATTTTTAGGACCTTTAATTTTTTATGTTCCTGACAATTAAGCACATTTCTCCCATATTCTCGTTTCTACACTTATTAATTATTATTAATTGTTAATCATTTCTTTACAATAATGCAGGAAAAATAATGCAAATTTGAATTCACATTTCAGTAATGAGAATCTATCAATTTATTAAGGTTGAGAGATAGACATGACTTTGTCAGCAGACTTTGTAGAGCAAAGCTCATCTCCCTCTTCCTGTGAGAGGTTTGATGTTCCTCCAGTACTCTGTGTACTTCATTAAAACTTCATAGATGTGTGCTAAATGATGAGAGCAGAATACAGCTCGGGTCACTTTAAGATACACACACACACGTTAAATTATAATTCATTCCTCAATGTAACAACGATTAACAAATGTATTGCCCATTGTTTGTTAATGATGGTTAATTCATTAACTAATGAGACCTCAATGTAAAGTGTTATTGATGTTTCAGGAGGTAAGTAGTTTCAACAACCAATTGAAAACTTACAATCAAGCCCAGATTTCTGTCCTACTTATTTTGTTGTTGTTGTTGTTCAATATGTTTCTCATTGAATATTCACTCAGTAATATGCCACATTACAGAAATTAAATGGGTTGCAAACTCCATTCCATGTTGACTTAAAAGTTTAGTGAGCACATCACAGGCATCTGATAGAACAAACTGTACAAATCACATACATCTGAAAGATACTTATAAATCAGCCAAAAGATGTTTTTATTTAAATCTTGTGATGGTCACATGTTTCTATGATGGGTAGGTTTAGGAGTTGGGTGTTGGGTTAAGTTATAGAAAATATAATTGACCTGATATAAAATCAGTGGAAGTTTATGCAATGTCCTCACTAAGATAGCAAAACAAACCTCTGTGTGTGTGTGTGTATTTGTCTTGCCACGTGTCTTGTTTTCACTTTGATATAAATTTTGTTGTACATAACAAGACTGGCACACGTTCTCTCTTTCGCTTACCCTTCTGTTTTTTTTTCTTGATTTCTCTCTTTTCTCTCTTATTGAGCTATGATATACAGCTTTTCATCTACGCTTTCCCCTGTGTGTGCGTAGATCTACACCAGATGACTTTATATATTGTCGTTTAGTGCAGCAGAAGACAAATGCTTTCTGACAGAGCATATTTCTCATGTCTGCCACAGTGTGGAGAGGGTTGCAGCAGCTGTGTGTGTGTTTACATTAACACTGCCTTTTTGTTTTAACTGTGACAAATAGGGCTTATAGTTCCATAAACTGAGGTCTGTTTCTCCTGTGTGTGTGTGTTTAAATATAACCAGCAAACACAGCTAAGGTGTTTATCGACGTTCAAGATGAGAACGATCATCCACCTGTCTTCACAAGGTCTCTTTATATTGGAGGTGTGACTGAAGATACTAAGACCTTCACCACAGTACTGAAAGTTGTGGTGAGTATATGTGCATGCGTTATGTGTTATTTATTCCAAGGCAGCGGTGTAGGAACAGTCTGAAATGTCATGGGGCCACAATATAAACCTTAGGCGGGACTCATGAATATTAATTAGGTGACATAATACTCACTCAGTACCGATTTGCTGAAGGCAAGTAAATGGGCAATTGCACTGACAAAACAAAACAAAATTCTCATTATTTACTCATGCTAATGTTGGCCATTGTGTAGAACACAAAAGGATTTTTTTTTTTTGGTGAAGACTGTTCACGTGTTGACTATGGCAGTTTGTAGTGATCAAAAAAAGGTAAAGGTAAAAAAAAAAAAAAAAGTTAATTTATGCTATACACCAAGTCTTCTGAACTCCTAAGAAAGCTTTTGTGAGGAAAAGGCCCAAATAAGTTTTTATTCACTCATAATCTCTGAAATATCTGCATTTGCAGTTGTATACATTGTCCAGGTGTTATATTTTTTTTTTATAACATTTTCACATGCGATGCAACAGTTAAAATGTGCTAGATGGAGGTTTAAAGATTTTGCAGAAATGTCCCTTCTTTGTTTCACAGAGAAATCTATAAGCATGCAAGTTTAAACCGCATTTATTTGATCAAAAAATAAAACAAGAAAACAAACAAAAAAAAACAGTATTTTATTATGACTGTTTTCGATTGGAATATTTTAAAATGTGATTAAAGCTGAATTTTCAGCATTACTCACTCATTACTCAAGTCTTCAGTGTCATATGATCCTTCAAAAATCACTCTAATATGCTGATTTTGTGCTAATTCTTATTGTTATCAATGTTGAAAACAGTTTTGCTGCCTGATATTTTTGTGGAAACCGTGATACCCTTTTTTTATGAATATGAAGTTTAAAAGAACAGCATTTATTTGAAATAGATTTTTTGTAACAATATGAAGGTTTTTACACTTACTTTTGATCAGTTTTATATGTCCCCAAATTAAGTGGTAGTGTATTTGTATTTCTTCGTTTGTTTAAACTTGCCTCTAAATTTTAGATTGCATTAACCACAAAACTTGATATTAATTGCAATTTGTTTTGTTTTTACATTTAGATTGTGGTAGTTTGTGGATGTTTAGCGAAATACTAGCTGAATACCCTTGAAAAAATGGTTATTAATACATGGGGTTAGAAATGTTCTGCCGGTGTTGGTGTCTGCAGTACATTATATTTCATTTTTACAGAGAAGAACTTGCTGTTCACATCCTGACACACCTGTCAACACTAGAGAATCTCTCTCTCGCTGTTTAAATCTACTCGCTTCCCCCCACATCTTAGTAACTATGCACAGACAGCTTCTCTCTCCATTCTGACAATGTGGAAGACAAGTGACGGACACCTGTAAAATACCCACTGGGCTCTGTGTTTTTCCACAAGGTGACCGTTATCTCATAAATTGAGTCTTTTAACATCTATAAAAAGCATTAAGACGTACAATCTGATGATATATGGGGATTATTACATTTCTAGGTCATCCCTGAAGTGGAAGCTGCAGAGCGTTTATATTTATTTCGCTATCTCTGCCACCAAGGTTTTTGAAGGAATAGTTTGGCCAACATATTACTTTTTATTTAAGGGCCAGAATTACTATCAGCTGGTGCCAGTGCAAACCCTTTTTTGTCATTAAAGGGTTAGTTTACTCCAAACTGAAATTTCTGTCATTAAATACCTCATGTCATTCCAAACCCGTAAGACCTTCGTTTATCTTCGGAACAAACATTCTCTGATAAACCGTAAGGTTGAACCACTGTAATCATGTGGACTATTTCAATGATGTCTTTACTACCTTTCTGGACCTTTAAAGGTGCAATGACATTGCTGTCTATGTGTGGTTCAGATAACTCTTTGATTTCATCATAAATATCTTAATATCTTTCACAAACAGAAGTTTTCACTCCCATTGGGACTTTTTTTGGGAGAGTGTTCATACGCTAATTTGCCCTGTTGAGTAAATCTGGCCCAAAGCCTTTAAAGCTTTCCAGTTCATCTGTTATATAATCAAATAATGTGAATTTCTCAAAACCATTTCATTTCCATGATCAAGATGTTTCTTCATGTAACATCATGTGTATTAGGCTACAGATATCGACACGGGAAACTACAGTAAGATGGCCTATAGACTTATCATCCCTCCCACGCCTGAGGGGCAGGACAGTTTCGTCATTGAGCCATACACTGGTTTCATCAAGAGCGCCATCATGTTCAGAAACATGCGCCGGTCCTACTTCAAGTTTGAGGTCATCGCCACGGACAACTATGGGCAGGGGCTGAGCAGCAGGGCTGATGTGGTGGTGAGTGCGCATGACCTTTGACCTGTAAAGTTTATTCATGCACCTCATGTAAAAAGGTGATTCAAACACAGCTAAGACTTCCCACTCAAAACGTGTGGCTTTGAGAAATTACATTTTCTCTCATCCTTCATGGTTATGCAAAATGAATGTTTGGAGTTCAAGTCAAATCACTAACTGATTAATTTAAAATGAGTCCAAATCACATAACAATCTGCACTGTTAAGTGAAAATATCTCTCCAGAGTGTCGATTTGCTTTGGTAAATACATTATGTTTCAGTAAATGTTTGCGTGCAGAAGTGCATATGCTATTTGTGCACTACTTAGTGCAGTAATGAATATATAAATAAACAGTTTTTGTGTCAGCTGAATTATTTATGCTGTTATATCTCCTGAAGTGTTGCAGCCAGTGACTTGTGCATTTCCCAGAAATCTCTGGAGCTAATGAACGCCTAATAAAATAAGAGAGATTTAGAATTGCAATGTATCAGGGTTTTAAACATCATGTCATTAATGTTTGTGTCGTTTTCGATTTCCACTAGCAGTAGGATTATTCTATAAGCATTTATTTTGCCGCTACACTGTTTCTCACCCGTTGAATTAAAGACCATTACAACTGCAAACAGCACTTAAAGCTGGACATACTGTGAAGTATGGAAGTATGGAGTTTTTATTTTGCTATGCTTGCTATTACTATTTGGACATTTTAAGCCATTTTAGAGAAAATACATAAAAAGCAGATTGAATATCATCAAGATATGATTATTGTGGCTATATCAGCCTGTGCATATAAATTCTACCACATGAATCAAATCTTCTATCTTTTTCTTATTCTGTGTGTGTGGTAGGTGTCCGTTGTGAATGCCTTGGACATGCAGGTTGTGGTCTCTAATGTGCCGCCCACTGTGGTGGAGGAGAATAAAGAGCAGCTGATTAGGTGAGAAATTCTCCCTCGGTGTGTTTATCTGCATTGCTGGTTTCCTTGAGTGGCATTTAAGTGTTTCCTGCACTGTCAGCAGCCTCTGTTTTCCCACTTGCTTTGATTTAAATGGCTGTCCAAATTGTTAAAACACAGAATCGGGCTCAAATGGCAAAGTCCAATGAGCAAAATAAAACTACTTTGCTCAGTAGATTGCAGCAAAATCATAATAAAAGACAAAATGATTGCTTTATTAATGCTAGTCAGATGTATATATTTCAAAACGAAGACAATACAATCATTCAATTTATGCAATTCCTGTTCTGTATGCTTTACTAATTCATTATAGGAAGAATCTCTTATGTTTAAAAATATTGTCTCTATTGTCCTAATATGAAAATGTAATAATGTAATATCACATTAGTAAAATATTTAAGTATTTATTCATCATGGTAATATATATATATATATATATATATATATATATATATATATATATATATATATGATATGTTATATAAGTGTTGTTCTATATATGTTTTATCATGGCCACGAATTAAGACTGTGTTCCCAAAAAATGTAAAAAATAAAATAATTAAAAAAAAAAGGTGTATGAAAAAAAAAATGTATTCCCTTGTTGTAGTAAACTGTGGCCACATTGAACTAATTTGTCCCCTCATTTTGATTTAACTAAAACAAGGGAACAAATTATTACCAAATGACTATGATTTAGTAAAACAAGGGAAGGAATTAGTGAAACGTGCTTTTGTTCTGTATTAATAATTCATGGGAACAAATTGATAATTCATGTCCACGATATACAAATATTTGTTGTCCGCATGCCATGTGCGGGACCCTGTAGATTTTAATTAAAAATAAAAGCAAACAAAAAATGTTTTTACTGGATGATTCTCATGGATGTTAAAAAAAAAGTGATAATAATGAGAAATACAAACTCAAAAGTAATATTTTGAGTTTTGTGAACATTGTCATCATGCAACAAAAAAAAAATTTCTTTATGAAAAATATGCCTTTTAATTGTTTTTTGGATTCACACTTTCAGTTTCGCAAAGATTGATATTTTTTGATTATTGAGATGCAAAGTAGAAGTATTACAAATTAAGTTGCTGGATTTTGCACTTTAACATTTGTGGAAGATAAAGTAATTTCATATACCATCTTTTTTTTCAGTATTTTGGAGCGCTATGTGCAAGATCAGATCCCTGGTGCTAAAGTGATAGTAGAATCGATCGGTCCACGGCGGCATGGAGAAGGTTATGAACTTGAAGACTACTCCAAATCAGACCTGCAGGTATACGCCATCGACCCTCTCACCAACAGAGCTATCTCCAGACAAGAGCTCTTCAAGTAAGCCAAACACACAGCCACTCCTGACACCTTAAACAAACAGTCTGCTAAAAAAGGGGAAAAAGTCAAATGCTTGTCCTGTGTGCTCTGACTGTGATGTGACATTGCAGGTTTAAATCTGGCTTGCAACAATTTCAGATTCTCTTTCCTCCTCATCTCACCATCACTGCCTATGTTTACTCTTCTGTGCTAAACAACACATTTTCAAATCATCTAGTCAGTGGTTTGCATAAACAGCTAGTTAACTAATCGGTTTCAAGTTCTGTATAATTAGATTAATAATTAATTATAATTATGGGACACATTTTCTGTGAAACGTTTTCTTGTTTTACAAAACAGACAGAGTCCAACTGAATTACACCACAACTGCTAAAAATAATAATATTATTAATTAGATACAACCATTCAAAAGTTTGGGGTCGGTAAAACTTTTTAAAAAAATATTTTTGAGGATGTTTTTTATGCTTACTGAGGCTGCCTGCAATGGTTTGATCAAAAATACAGTAAAAACCAAATATTGTGAAATGTTATTACAATTTATTACACGGCTCTGTGGAATACTTGATTCTGATTGGTCAATCGCAACATCCAGCGGTATGTTATTCTCATCCGGGTAACTGAAGTCTACAGCGCTATACGCTGTAGTAATATGCAATATGTATGAATGCATGTTTGTATACATGTTTATATAATAAACTATTCGGACATCATGCCATAAGTCTAGTCTAAAAAAAATAGTGGCAAAAAGTAAAGGAGAAAAAAGAAAGGAATTGCTTTTGTAAACAGCTGTTCTAAAGGAAGAACTTGTCCTCTTCAGCCAAGAAGAAAAAGCCCCACGATGTCCAAACACACAGTAATGCACTCATTTAAACTCTGCCGTGCCCCGTGACTCAGCAGGGAGATGCGTCTGTCACTGGGATCCAACACAAGTCATCAGGATTCTGTTCAAATATGTGTTTACTGAGCCAACAAACACATCTCATTCATATTCACAAGCACAGGAGATCACAGACCACCTGCCTTATTCTGCCTTTCTAGCCACACATCTTACTCTTATACACATTTTATTTTGTTTCGCTGTGAGATGCAAGATGTCTTCTGCTTGTGTTTGCATCTCTACCAAAGCAGAGCAGCTGCCCAGATGAAAAGTTTGTGGCTCAGAGGTTACTGGTAGCATTTTGTTAGAGAAATAAAGGCACAAATGAAACAACTGTTGACGGAGAAATAATTAGCAAGAATTTGAAGCTGAAATGTTTGAAGCTCATATTAAAACTTTTAATTGTATTCAATTTGTTGAGATCTAAACTAATGTAAGGTTGCATGTGAGGGTCTCAGGAGAAAATCTGAGAAATAGATATTTAAGGTATGGTTGTTGTAGTGTTATTGTTGTTTACTCAACCACTGTAGTTCTGTAAGCACTCTAATTGAAATTTTATTTCAGCTTGGTTTCATTTACTGAAAATTAGTTTTAAACTTTTAATACTTTTATTTAACAACAGATACACTGCAGTGAATAACTTTTTTTGTTGTTTTTTTTTTTTGTTCCTAGCACAAAGCTATTGTTTTGTCTTACAAAGATTTGGAATATAGTGCATAAAGTCACGTGGACCAATTTTATGGTTCTTTTTAGAGCTCTTAGACTAATAACATGAGGGTATCACGGATTGGCTGAGGATGAAGACGAGGCTGGCGAAGCGGATCTCAAATACAGTGTAACTTTATTAAATAAAACAATATGATTAAGTAAAATTAACAAAATTAAGTAATTCAATAAGTAATCTTCAAATTTTTGCATTTTTGTAGTTTACACGGAGATGATAATGGTATAGTTTTCAAAAATGTGCACTTTGAAACTTTTTTTCACTTTGAAAGTTTTTTAAAAGGTTGCGGTTTCAAGCCCCCAAAATGTCGTCATCGTCAAACACATAAAAAGGTTTTTTGTTTTTAGTTGAAAATGATGTGCATAAAAAACAGCCCCTCAAAGTCATTGAAAACAAAAGAAATCACAACAGATAGGGGTAGAGGGAGGCTAAATAACAAATTTTTATTTTTGACTGAGCTCTCCCTTTAAAAAGTTCTCATTTGTGATTGTTTTTTATTACAGATGAGAACATGCTTTTTTGACTGTGTTTGTGTGGACATTATCTATCTCCATTTGATTCAGTTACATGGGGACATGCTGCTTTCAGACTGTGTTAGTGTGTATGTACCTTCCTTCCTGATTTTTGCGCCATTCTCCTTTCATATGTTCTGCTGGAGACAAGGTAGTTTTCTTATGTCTCGGGTAATAAAAATCTAAATCTGCTTTACAAAGCTGTAGGGTTACCTCAGTGTTCACAAAAGTTCCCTTCATAAAACTAGATTCTTTGCCCAGAATCCATATTGTCACTCAGTAGTGTTTTGTATGGATGAATCCAGTCCTGCTGGTTAGAAGCCCATTGCGATAAAAAACATTCAACCATTGTTGAACATGTTCACACTACGTGTCTGTAACAGCGTGAGTTAACCCGTGCTGTTTCTCTTCCTCCACAACAGGAACATGATTCAGAGAGATGAAAGAACAATCTGAAACATTCCACGAGCTTTAATTAAAAAAAGAAACAAAATATCCTCTCCATGTCATGTACTGTATGTTACAGTAGAGTTTGTTCCATTTTGTCTCCAATTAGTGGAACATGTAGCGCTTAAAACTTCAAAATTAAGCATTATGCTTCCTTCTAGTAGTCGCATGGAACCAAAACTATTGGCTTTATTTGATCTTATTTTATTTTAAATGAATATTTTTAATTCAAAATATTTAAAATGCATTACTTCAACTACATGCATTATCACTAGATATTGTATGTTTATACCAACCAAGCATGTGAGGTTTCTGTCGATGCATTTATTATTGGAATATTTAAGGCATTTTGGTGTATTTAGGATATTTAGTACAATTATATGCATGTTCTACATATATAGTATTTTATAAATGCCCCATCATTTATATCAGCTTCTTGTATGATTCTTAAAGGTACAGTAAGTAATTCATTCTAATTAAAAGTGTGAGTCCAGTTATTAGCTTGGAAATGAAAAACTAATGTTTTGTATTTTAATTCAGTTGCAGATAAAAGTGTTCAACTTGGTGTACAGTTCACAGAAAAATGAAAATTCTGTCATATCCTCACCTTAGTTTCAAACAATGTACAACTGTGCATAAGAAGATATTCTGAAGAATGTTTCAACTATTTTTACAATAAAAAATAAAGTCAGTAGAGTGCAAAACAACAATTTAGGGACAAACAATGCTGAGGGCTTTTTTTAATATCTTCTTTTGTAACAAAAAGAGAGTAAATGGTCTATCCCTTTAACATCATGATATGATGGAATGTGGACAGCACTAAATACAGGTGTATATGGGCTGTAAATTCCAAATAGCAACAAAGTTAATTAGTGCACCTTTTCTATTCATCCTCATCCTCAAATCTCCTCAAATGTTGTGAAGCTCATCTGCGTGGCGTTGCAGAGTCCACATAGATCAAACACACGCAGTCTTTCATCAGTCTTTATTAAACCTGGATCATTGATTATGTTTGAACAGTCGTGTTTACTAGGTGCTTCTGTTGAAGTGTTCTGTTGCAGGAGGGCTAATTGGTCTGCCAGCGATACTTATGAAGTACTTAACAAGCAGGTCTATTTAAACATTATTGATCAGCAAAGTGTCAACAAAGGCAAGACTTTTTTCTTTTTTTTTTTTTTTGAGTTCACATCAGTCTAGGAGAAAAGAGTTCTGCTTTAGAGTGGCCCTAATAATCAGCTCTATACCAAGATATATAAATAATAACTCAGGTTGATACTAGCACAGTCAAGCCATTTCAAGGGAGAATGAGGATTTCCACATCATGTTGCCTAGTAACCCATAAGATGAACTGGAAAAGGCTAAATACAGCTGAACGGATGCTGTCCTCATTAGCAGGATTCTTGGCTCCCGCTTCTGTGCTGAAGATGCCTTGCATTGACTCTGAATGTTATCAACATCTAGCTGTCAATCATCTCAAGGCTGTCATAGTCAGTATAAACATAGTGTTGGTGAGCTGAAATGTACTGTGTTGTATCACCCTGAAGAGTTTTGTGATTATGATGTGTTTATTGTACAGGTACATATTTGTGTATGGAACAGGTAAAAATTTTCACAAATAATTTTTAATATTATCGTAATTACATTTTTCAATATATTTCAATTGCATCACTATACAGTTTTATTATTGCACCACCTGAAAAGTTTGTGCTACGTTGTGCTTATGCACTGTTTTTTTGTTTGGTTTTGTTTTGTTGTTTTTTCTTGTTGTTGTTTTTGTGATTATGACTGTACTGATAAAAAAGATTCTGTGGTGAAGTAAATACAGAAAAAAAAACAAATATTACTTGAAAAAGTTAGTTATTAAATATAGTTATTTTATATTAGTGCTCAATTCAAGCTTGTAGAAATTAAAAGCATAAATATCAACGTTAAAAAACTTAGTTATACCTAGTCTACTTTTCTGATACTGGTGTTCCCATCATGCACTGGGGCCTGAATAATTAATAAGGTTGATTTTCCGCTGTTTTCCAGCTGTATTGTTGCTTTTGTTGTTAGGTTTAGTAACTTGTGATTTCATGACATCTGAAGTTAATTTTCTAATGACATTCATACTTAAAAAAAAAAAAAAAAAAACATCCATCGAATGTTACCGTTATTGTGTTTTGTGTACCAAGTATTGAGATCTGTGTTCGGGTGGGTATTGTGTTGCTTCTATTATGTAGATATGACATCTATTCAATATCTATTGTATCCTTTACTTGGATGTTTCTAAGTAAAGCATACACTTTAAATGCATGATTTAATATTGTTTGAGTGAAAAGTAGATATTACTCAACAAACCTTTGCTTGTCTAGTTAAAGTTAGTTATTTTCTTGTTTAACTTAGTTGAGTAGAGCTTACTTAATACCATTACTTGCATGCAAAAACGTTTTAAGTAAATTTGACTTACTGTTTTTTTTCAGTGGGAGAACATCGAAACTTTAATTATTCTCTAAAAATGGTGCAATGTCTTTTAAATGAATGTGCAAACGTGTGTTTGACAGGTTCCTGGACGGGAAGATTCTGGACATCAATAAAGAGTTCCAGCCATACCTGGGTGAGGGCGGGCGGATTCTGGAGATCCGTTCTCCCGACATCGTGGCGAGTGTGAAGAAGGCTGCACAGGCGGTGGGCTACACAGAGGGGGCGCTGTTGGCACTGGCCATAATCATCATTCTGTGCTGCATCCCTGCTATTCTTATTGTCATGGTGACATACAAACAGTGAGTAGAATATTCTTACTTTTCAAATGTCAGTCCCCTCAATGATAATCAGCCTCATAAGTCATATATTCTAAGCAGCACTATTTTTTAGTGTGTTGGAAAACAATCCCATCAAACTGAATTTACATACTGCTTAATTGACTTGCAATAAAATATGCATATAATAATAATAAGTAGTAGTATTAGAAGTAGTAGTAGTAGTAATTTTAGTATTATTAGCCAGCCAATAAATCCCAAACTTTGGTAACTGGAATTTCTCTTATGTTTAATTGCACCTGTATATCATTTATATTCATAGCAAGCATAGATAAATACAATAGAACAAAGATAGAAATGAAATAGTGCTTTAGCCTTTGTTTTTCAGGTAAGTCTAACAGTATTCAGGTACAGAAATCGAATAATCAAATGTAAAATAACACTGCATAGTCTTCACTTCACTATAATTAATCTTTGTTAAAGAACAAGTGTGATTTTCTCTCAGGAATATTAGGCTGCTGTAAAGCTACTTTAAGAGCTAATGCATGGATGCAATACAATGAAACCCATCCATTTTCTTTCTTAATTATTTACGTTCACATAAGCCATAAGCGACTGTTTATGAGGATAATCACAGAGACGGGCATTTTGACATAATTTAGCATGTATGTGTCCGTTCAAGCATAAATAGATGGGTAAGAAAACGGAATTCGGTTTGTGTGAGAAAGTGAATTTTGTGTCATCAGAATAGTTGTCATATATTAGACAATTAGCTAGCAGTTAAAATTGTATATTTAATATAAAAGACAGCGTATTTCTTGTACTTCACCTCTCAGAGCTGCTCATGTATGTACATGAAGATGTTTACAGTTGTACATCTCTATTTGTAACCTCTGTGGTTCAGAGAGTGCTGAGGACAGGCTGGAAAAACATACACAGTAGGTGAGGGAGAGGGGTATTCAATGCCAGGTATTAAAATGGCTTTTTTCAGTAATTAGCCATGCTAACAGGCTAATCTCCCAGCCAGCTCTGTGTGAAAACAGATTAATTATAAGCATTTGTGACATATCCCAGGCATTCGATCCATCCGTCACATCTCATGAAAACCTAGCATATGGGCCTGCTCTCTGCACACTTCAGCTCCTCAGAGACGGGGAGAGAGCGTGAGTGTGGTCCTGACCTTCTGCACACACCGATGAGTCCGTCATCAGCTATTGTGTAAATACATAACAGATGGATAATCACAGAGCAAACACAAACAGCTAAACACACACATCTATGTGTGTGAAGCTCACTCTCACACGTACACACGCATGCATGACTGCAAGAATTTATTTTGTGTTTAGTCTCTTTATTAAAGGTGACTTTTTATGTAATTTCATTTGGTTGTTTACAAAAGATGCGTAATAGCAGACACAAGGGTTAGCTTGCATATCACAACTCGAGATCTTGCATTGTTTTCTGAGTAATTGCATTCTGGTTAAATAAATAATATTGAGATGGCCAAGTTTTTGATAGCCTCCAGGAAGCCGATAGTCAGGGCGAGAGAGTGTGTGGAAGAAATACAAAGATGGGAAGGAGACTAGAGAGCGGGGTCAATGCTGAGAGCTGTTTTGTTTCTCAACTGTGGAGATACAGGATAAACTGGGGTTATCCTGTGCTCTTATCACATTTTACAGCATGAATTATGCACACCTGCAGCATAGCTACTACCAGTGGGCTGCATGATTCAACACTTGGAGCATTTTCTGGCCTGTGAAATTAGAATTTGGACTGCCAATCACTTTAAAATATGCTAATTTGAAGAGATTGCATTATTCTACCTGAGAGGTAAAACAATAAGTAACGTCAGACTTGAATGTAATGTTGAAACATTTTTTTTTTCTAATGCCACTTTTTTTGTGATGTCTATTTGATGCTTTTCTCATTTAACACTATAATGACTTTAAATTATCTTTTGGGGGTCATTTCTCAGCCAGATGTGATCTGCGATTAATATGCGATCAATTAGATTCATTAACCTCCACATTGTGTAATTAATTAGATTTTTTTTTTTTTTTAAATGTGATAGCTTGATAGTCCTAAATATATTATATTATATTATATTATATTATATTATATTATATTATATTATATTATATTATATTATATTATATTATATTATATTATATTATATTATATTGTATTATATTGTATTATATTATATTATATTATATTATGTTATATTATGTTATGTTATGTTATATTGTCCAACCCACATGACTTCGGTAGGGGTTGTGGGTTTTTTATGTTATGCTACATTACAATATATTATAAATTGACTGCCTTATTTACTGAGCATCATTTTGTTGAATTATTCTTGTGCCAAATTATCTAATACATCTTTTTTCCTCTTCCTCTTTCCCTCCACTTCCTGTCGCTTCCTGTGGACTCTGCACTCAGATTCAAAGAGTAAGTTCAAATTCTTCTTTTTGATGAATTATTTGCCATAGACTGTGCGCTTCCGTACCCTCGTTATTCGGTTCAGTCTTTTAAAAAGGGAACATATGAGTAGAGTTCATGAATTGAGATGAGGAGCAAAAGGACATACCCACTCCAGCCCTCTCTGATTCCAGTGAAATAGCAATGCCTTTGAAAATGAACAGAAATGACTGGATTCATGACCCCACAGAGTACAAAGTGAGCCACGTTCAGTTCCCTCCTAATAAAACACCTCATCTCAGTGTGAAAGGTGCTGAATAACCCGTGATATTTTGCATTGCATGAATAAAAAGTGCTGGAACAGATCAAATGAGAGTAGCCGGAGCTCCAGACCTCATATCCTCCAATAATAGTGCTGAAATGAGCCTTTTGAAAGAAAGAAACTCACTCTTGGGGGTGCTTTACAGGAGGCAGGCCGAGTGTGCCAAAACCGCCCGTATCCAGATGTCACTTCCTACAGCCAAATCAACAGGAGGTGCGGCTCCGACCAATCTTTACGAGGAGCTGGGCGATGGCGGCATGTAAGTCACCTGTCCTAAATAATTCCTTCAACCTTCAGAAGAGACAGCAGAGAGATGATTAACAAGATTTGTGTGTGCTTATGAATATTTACAGAAAAGGACAGAGCCCACGTTCTGGGTGAGTGTATCTGTAGGAAAATCAAGAATAGTTCACCCCAAAAAAATTACATTTCTGTCATAATTTCTGTCGTCATTCCAACCCTGTATGATTTTCTTTGTTGGTACACCACAGAAATATTTTGGACCAAAACAGGATCATAAAAGTAGTCAAAGTTGTCAAATTCAAGTCAGTCTGCTGCATTGCATAGAGTCATAAATACAAAAGAGCCCCAATGACATTTAAGGTCACTGGCGTCAGACCCAGTCTGGATATGTTTGAATGAGATTCAACAAAGCAAAACTACGGCAAAGTGTAAGATTTGTGTCACCCACTATAATTCATATGGACAAAAGCTGCATGAACATTCTGATCAATTTGTTTTTGCATAGAAGAAAGAAAGTCGCATAAGTTTGGAACTGCATGAGAGTGTGTAGATAGAATGACAGAATATTAATATTTGGGTGAACTATTCCTTTAGTGCCCTGACCCGATTCTTTGTTTGCAAAAGAAATGAGTTTTTCCTCATGAAGTCTTGAAAGTCTCCAAAAGTCTCCAAAGGGAGTCACTGTTTCTTTTTGACATCCCGAAGGTAATTGTTTCTTTGGTAAATTAGCTGCACTTTTGGCTTTAATATTAAGTCCATCCATGGAGATGTGCTCACTGGACACGTGCATTTAGTGCAGCAGGAGTCCAGTTCTAAGCTAAAGGCTGTTGTGAGTGGAATGAAATGTTAATAGATTAAAAGATTATAGCCGCAGTACAGCATCTGCATCCCTCAGGTAAAGCCTTTTAAAGTGCTTTTGATTTAATGCAATCAAAACAAATGCAGCCGCTAACACAAATAGACAGCTAAAAAGACATGGTTTTGAATTGAATTCATTAGAATAGATGCTGAACAGCAGTTTAATACCATCAACAGAAAGGAACAGAACAGCAGGGCAGGATTTGTTTGCTTGTTTATCTGGGCAAACAGTTTGTTCTATTGTTGGATATGAATAAAAAGATAGCCTGTCAGCAACCTTACAGACCAATTGTTAAGGATTCTCTCTGTGACTCTCACACATACATATATATGCAGGACTACATAAACAAAATAAAAAATAGTTTCAAAATAATATTTGTTTTAAGAAAAAATAAATAAATAAAACCTAATTAAGCTGAAAAAATAAGCTGAAGATTGTTTTGTTTGTTTTTATTTCAGGCATTGGTTATTTTATTTTATTTTTGTAACAAAAATGTTTCTATGGATTAGTTTTTGTTTTCATTAACTGTAATAACCATGCTGCAAAGATAATGCATATATATATATATATACATACATACATACACACACACACACACACACTCATGATGTTTGTTTTGCTATCAAAGTGAGGACATTCCATAGGCGTAATGGTTTTTATACTGTACAAACTGTACATTCTGTCCCCCTACACTACCCCTACTCCTAAACCTACTCATCTCAGAAAACATTCTGCATTTTTACATGTTTAATAAAACATTGTTTAGTATGTTTTTAAAGCTATTTGAAAATTGAGGACATATGAAATGTTCTCATATTTCAGGTTGAAGTTGTAATGCCAGCGTCATACCCATGTCATTATACACATTTCTGCCCTGATATGTCACAAAAACGCGCGCACACACACACACACACACACACATACACACATACACACATTATGGTAGTTCAATTTTGACACAGTACATAAAAATCATTATAATAATGGTCCTAAAATAGGTGTCACCCAGACATATTTCCTGTACATTGCCTTTTCAAATGAATTGCATGTATCATAATGCACATTTCCTTATTGTGTAATGAATGGTTGAATGTATGAGTGGTTGCATTTTCTCTCTATTTACCTGTTACATGTGTCTCTCTGGCCCCTTTACATCTGATATTAACATGCATTCCATGTCCAGAGAATATCTGGATATTATTTAGCTGGATTGCTTTGATTCCTTGCATTCTAGTTCATTTCCAGTGTGAATACTTATGATTACTCACATAATAATACTGTGTGTGAATAACAAAAGTGCATTTACATTTACACCTTTGTGGAACATGATGTGCATTTACATCAAACTTTTATTGTGGTCAAGTTTCTGTTTCTGTTTCAGTCAGTGAAAACACATTCAAATGTGAAGAGGGCCTGTCTGTGTTAAATTGTCGTCATATCCCTCTCTGTCTACTTACTATTTTTCCTGTCATGTTTCATTCATTCTCATCTTCTCTCTGTATTTTCCAGGCTTGGACTACAGTGAGTAACATGAAATATGCTGTTCTTTCTTACACGCTGCTATCAGTGCATATTTTAAAATCCCTCTTGACTCACATTTGTGGTTTGTAGTTTCTAGTCCCTGTGTAGCTGCTCTTGTAGTTTTCTCGATTTATTTCAGATTGCATATTGAAAAGAACATTTTCATACTATTTACATTTTTTAAAAAAAGAAAAGAAAAAATATATATTTAATGATGACAAAAATGCATAGATCCATGTGTGTAGCTCTGTAGCATTAAAGCTTGAGTAGTTTAGCTAGATAAAGTCTTCGCCTACGGCTGTAGTGGTTCCTCACAACTCTCTCCTTCAAGCAAAGAAATACACTTCTCATCCTTCACTTTAAGACTCGCCGTTGTAACATATCTTGATTGATGTTTGAACAAATTTGGATTTATGAGTGCTGGTATATGATCTTTGCGCTTAGAATCATAGCTGGCAGAACACAATTTTGATTTTGGGTACACTGTGAATTCATATTAATTTTGCTTTCCATACAAAGTCAAATGTAGGATATCTCTGACTTTGTCTCAGATGGCGACATATAGAGAAATATGGCAGTGCTAGCCTTTGTATTGCAGGTAGAGTACAATAGGGCTAAAGGCATACCTTAAAGGCCCCAATGTACTTACTTGGGGGTAAAAATAAGTTGGAAATACCTTTGCAGAAATATATTGTTAGCGAACATCGTGGCGCCACCCACACTGCTGAGAGCTAAAAACGACAGCGGTGAGAAAACAGTAGTTAAGGAAGGATCTGGGCTGGATTTCCTGATAACGTTGTCTCTTAGCACACTACAAAGACTCTAAAGGTCACTAAAGTTATACCTTTTCTAGGTGTCATTCAGATGTCTATTTAAATGTCTGAAACCTAAAAAAAACCTGATGTGGTTAAAACACTCAATAGTTGTGATGTATGACAGCTCATATGTCACTGGCTAAGCGCCAAAGCATGTTTGAATTTAACAGTGATGCACTGAAAATTTTAATCACACCGGTGTGATTGTACGGGTCAAAGGGTTAAAATCAACCGCGTTTCGGAGGTGGAGGGGAGACAAATTTAAACTTGCCCCTTGTGGAGCCGGGCCTGAGTCAGACCAACAAGATCTAAGAGCTGCTGAATTTGCTGCCATGGCAGGCGATTTTTTTTTTCTTTTTTTAGAATTGCAGCTTCTAACATGGTAGCCAGGGGACTAAAGTTTTCACGGATGAAATGGTACATATACAATACACGCTGTGTTTAATTTAGCACAACTATTCACTGTATCTTTGCCATAGTTTGACCAAACTCCCCACCACAATCATTCCCTTTACCTACACTCCTAAGCCTTTACTGCCTGGTGGTTTGCCAGCTGATTTAGTATGTACCTTTAGATAATATAATTAAAAAGCAAACAACCATCAGTGTAATAACAATTTTACTCTAAAAGCACTTAAATTAGCTGAGATGTAAAAAAGGTTTTTGCACAGTGGTGACCACTAGCGGAGTGATCTGTCAACAGTGATAAGGTATAGCTGTGAGTCACTACAGAGCGGTCCAGACCAACCGGTAAAGACTAGAAGGAATACAGTCACAGCCACTGGGCATGCGCACAACAATATTGCATCATTTAATATTTATTTATTTAATTTAATAACTGTTTTTGCAGTATTGTAAGGGTAGGTTTAGGGTTGGGCTAGGTGTAGATGTTAATAAAACACAATTTTATAAGTAGCACATTTAATTTACTGTTATTTATCCTGAGGTTTTGCCTCACTTCCGGCTGTAGCTGTATTTCTTCTAGACACAACCAGACCAACCTTACGAACGTATGACTTACAGAAGGTATACTTAACTAAGAACGTTTCAGGAAACATTTATTAATATAGAACGACGTAATAAAATAGTGTAATAAAATAGTGTAATAAAATAGAATGACGTAGAGTTAAGAAGGTTTCGGGAAATCCAGCTTTGATCATAGCAATGTGGATATATTTGCACAAGCTCTGCAAGTTGACAAGCAGCTTTATAGTATTAAACATGGAAAAAAAAAACATTGTCAGTGTATCTTTCAGTTAGAATTACAGCCTCAATTAATACTAAAAAGCAGTTCTCCAGTATATTCATGTTTTTGCTTGCGGATGTCTGACCTCGATGGACTGAAAAGAAGAAATAAAGACTGCACAGACAGTTTACTAATACTGTAATGAGAGTTAGTTGGCAATGACATGTAGTTGATTGTCTAAAGTGGACCGTAAAAATTTAGATACTGAAAGCTTCATGTGCTGAAAGGAAATCACACAATATTAATGATAGCATCTTTTAATATGACGGTTTCATTATAAATATTGTGATCATCTAAAACTAAATAAATATTTATGACCATTTGAATCTAACCAAGTCATGTCAATAAATGTCAGCCAGCTATTTATCACATCAGTTACTGTACTTTTCCCTCAAGTTTTTTTCCTCTACAATGCAATACTTTTACATGTTATTCAGTTATTGAAAAACTGTTGATTTATTTACTGTGAAGGAAACTGAAAATCATTAACAAGACCTTTGTCTCAAAATATGTTTTGTAGTTTTAAATATTCTTTTGTGCCACAGCATTTTAAAAACATTAACCACCAGATTCACAGACAAGGCTTAAGCTAGTCCTAAACCAAAATGCATGCTTGTAACTGAAAGCAACTTGTACTGACATATCTTAAAATATTTAAATGCCATTGTTTTGTCTCAAGATTCACACCAGTAATGTTTTTTCCAGGGTACGTTTATAAAAGCTACTTGAATGTCCTAATTGAACTAAGGTCTAGTCCTCGCTTAGTCTAAGCCCTGTCTGTGAAACCAGGCCTAAATATTAGACCACTTTAGCACAGAATCATGCGTCATGGACCAGCCAAATTTACTGGTGCATTGTGAACCACTGAAGAAAATATCGTTAGCTCCATTGTACCCTATGATTATCAGCAAAAAGATCAATAACTATGCTTTAAACATCTTTTCCTACAGAAGTTTGTTAAATGGGTTTAATCATCATAAAATCTAGGAATTTGACCCATTGATAACCCATTGATTGACACATTAATGCATTTTATTGACTTATAAGTGAATGTTTATCAATGCAAGTGTGTAATTTCTGTGCAGAAATTATTTTCCAAGCAGAAAGTTGGAAATTCTGACTTTACGAATCGAACACAGCAAAATGTCTCCTGAAGTAAGACTATTTGTCTCAAAACTCAAAAATGTTAAAAATTTTCAAATAAACTCAAAATTTGTAGCTAAAAGTAATATCCTGAGCAAATTTGTTTGGCAAAGCTCTTTGAAAGTCCATTAAAGTGAAGGATTTTTGTTTAGTGGATCATTAGCATCCTATCCTCCCATGGCTGTTCTCTTCTCTCAATTCCTTCCTCTGTCTCTTTCCACACATTTCAATCTTCTCTCATCTCCTTTCATTTTCTCTCGTGGGCTGCAGAAGGCGCCGAAAGTCAGTAATCGAGGAGGCGGATCGACAGAGTGTCATAAGAACCTTCGCCTCTCGGGCAATCGCAGCTCACAAACTGTATGCCGGAAACGGAAAGTTGCGCAACAACCTGCCCAAGTCAGAGAGCACAGTCACCTTCCTCTCAGATGAACGGCCTCTCACTACCCAAAATCCCCTTTACCAGGATGGAGTGTCCAGCAGTCCAGAGCCCAACTCGGAGGTGCCCGAGGTTGGTGGATTTTCGGACAGTGATCCTCCGTCTCCGACAAGCCCTTGCAGTCAGATGACCTTTTGGTCCTTGCCGTCCCGTATTCGAGGGCGAGGGCTTTATGATGCTCTGCGCAGACAGGCTCTCTGGGACCCCGCCGAATGGGAGGAGCAAGAGCTGAAGGCGGGGCATACAGACAGTAGGGAAGAACTTGATGCAGATCTAGATCTGAGTGGTCGTAGCACAGAAACGAAGCTGTCAGTCAGAGAACAGGCCAGACAGTTTGAGCAGCAAGCTTTAGCCGAGCGGACGCCCAGACAGAGCCGGGATTCTTATGCATCTCTGGATCCGGATGACCCGTTACTAACCGCCATCATGCTGTCGTCCAGTCCAGTTTCTGTTGGCAAGGATATCCCACCCTGCATTATCATCACCGGGGGTGACGGCGAGACTCCTCCCCCACCCACAGCTCAGCGGCCGACTCCACCTGTCCTGAGGAAGTTCAGCTCCAGTATCTCCAATTACATGACGGTGGAGCCTTGTGAAATCACATTGGAATTCATATCAGACTCTCCGGACAGCTCACCACCCCCTCTACCTGTCTCACCCCGTTCTTTTCTTTCTCCTCCACTTGTGCAACAGGATTTCACCCCACCACCAACCCCATCTCCCATTCAGTCTCCTGAACTCGCAGTTCAGTCTCCGACTCCTACACCTAAACTGAGAGGGATCCTCAAGAACATGACCAGATCCACCGGCAGCCTTGATGTGAAAGATGACAGCAGTTGTGAAGGAGGAAGTAAAAATTCCACGACTGTCATGCTAAAAGAACAAGAATCTAAACAGAACCAAATAGGTGCCAGCCAATCAGAATCTGACTCTTCTACTCAGCCCTTAAACCAACCAATCCTAGGGGAATGAGAGACTCCACCCACCTCATTTCTGAATGAACTCTGGAACTCTTTTCATATCTTCTTTCCTAAACCTCCTCCAACTGTTTCACCATTTACTTTTTCATGCATTATTTCGAGGGCACTTTACTTTGAGTGCACTTTATAATCTTTACATTAGATAGTTTCAGTGTGATTGAAAGGTGTTTTTTTCCTCAGTGCATAACTTACATTTTACTGTTTTTATATGTTAGAATATCAACAGTCCTAACAGGAACCAAGTAGTTTTTAAATTTCAAGTACTTCATAGAATGGTCACTTGTACATTTCTCTCAAGAACACAACAGAGAAAGGGAGTGAAAGAATTTTGTTTTCAAATATTAATTCTTATATGATATAAATTTTTTGACAATGAAATCATACATGTAAGCAAATAGAGATATTTTTTGAGAACAATTGTAATATATACAGTTTTATAAGAACAAACTGTAAAACAAATGTTTTACATTTTCAGAAAAAGGAATTTGCAGTAATGTGTATACATAATATACATAAGAGAATGTGTGTCCATGCAGAACATTACACCTCTAAGCAGTTTTTATTTATTATTATTATTTGTTATTTAGTGATTTACACTGTTCTGCTACTTTCAAATTGCATACAAGCAGTTGTTGTTGTTTTTTTTTGATAATATGAAAAGCTATGTGCAATAAAACATACACTAATTCAAAAATTTAGAGTTTTTAAAGAAATTAAAACTTTTATTTTGCAAGGATTCATTAAATTGATAAAGTGATAGTAAAGACATTTACAATTTTACATTTATATTTAACATTTAAATCGTTTTTGCTCAAAAAGTACAGCATGGATTAATTTACCTGTTTTATAGCCATCAGTTTGCACATTTTTAAGAGGAGCATTGAGCAAATGGAATGTTTTTTTTCCAATACATGATTTTTTTTTTTTAAATCAAATTAATCAAAGTAATATTTGAACTGACCACCACTGTTTATGAATATTTAATGTTTAACTGGTGATGTGCTTCCTTGCAGCCGGATGCTAGTGAGATAAGCTGTTATCATGATCATGTGACCTTGAGAAGAGTGACAGAGATTGTGATCAAATTTGATGAGGGTGGACCTCATAATTAAAGATCCCAATTTATTTAATCAGTTTAGTTTAATCAGAACAAAAAAATACGAATGTATTGAATCATATTATCTATTAGTCTGCATTGCCGTGATGTCAATGGAAAAGGAAGGTCACTTCAGAGGAAGAGCAAGTTATTACATTTTGATTAAGGATTTGGAAAATACATTTTTTTTATTTGAAATAACGTGCACTGGAGAATCATTCAGAAGAAAACCAGGAACATGCATTAAGAAAGTAAACAGAATTGATTTTGAAGGTTAGAAACAGGTCATTCTTTATATATCTTTCTCTTTTATACAGTGTTGGGGAAAGTTGTTTTTAAAAGTAATGTTACAATATTGCATCAACTTCTTAAAAAACAACTTGCATGTTTTTTTCACACACACACACACACACACACACACACACACACACACACACACACACACACACACATATATATATATATGTGTGTGTGTGTGTGGATTGCAGAAGAGTAAGCCGCAATAATAATAATAATAATACTTAATAAAGGAAAAAAATTAAACACAAATGTGATGTTCATTTTTGCTTATAAAGTGAGATTAAATAAAGTATATTTACTTGTTAACACTTAACATTAGTATTAACTAACATGAACTAACCATAAGCAATACATTTGTTACTGTATTTACTAATCTTCGTTAACGTTAGTTAATGAAAATACAATTGTTCATTATTTATTCAGATCACAGTGCATTAACATTAATGTTGAAATTAACATGAACAAAGATTAATAAATGCTGTATAAGTGCAGTTCAGAATTAACAGTTAACTAATGAACCTTATTGTAAAGTGTTAACATTTCTGCTATTTCTCTCAGCATGGGGATAGGAGTGGTGTCCGTCTATAAATGGGAAAACAAAGTTACTTGCGTTACTAATTGTTGTAAATTTAAAAGTACTGTGCTGTTTTTCTAGTTAATTGGAAAAAAAAAAACGCATTATAATTGTAATGCATTACCCCAACACTGTTTATTTATAGTATCTCTCTCTGATTTTCACTCTCACTTACCCTTTTTAAAAGCTGTCAAGAGTGCCAGACCTCCTGAAGCTCTCCTGTTTTTGTTCAGTCCTGCGGATGTTTTTGCCCTTTCAGAAACTCAAACAGTCAAGACTCACATAGAGATTAAACAATACAGCTAATCGTTTATGTGGTGCATGGCAGGGAGACTCTGCCGTTCCCCGCTGAATTCACCTCATCAGGCACGCAGTCAATGTCTCTCCATTCAGACAAACTGCTCCGACAATATCTCTGCATGGGTCTGCAGACGGCATCTCCCTCATGCCTATTGACAAAACTATTTGAAATCTGTCATCACCCCATAAGCAAATACACACAGATTTACTAATGTCTCATCTTTAGTTCACATATGTTAGTGCACCTTTGAAATGCACAAACATTGTGTTTGCAAACAGTGTTTTATACCAAGGAGTTAAAAATGAATGAAACTAAATTACTCGTATTCAACTATTCACAACAAAGGACAGAAAATATGATCAAAGGTTACAAATTTTGCACGATGTGTTCTGACTCTGAGGCAGATGATTTATTTGCGAGCTAAATGGGTGTTGTGTGTATGTGTCAGGGCTTGTTTGTAGATCCGTAGGAAGCGCTCTATATTTCACATGACCTGCTCAGCAGGATGAAAGCACAGACTGTGTGGTCTGGAGAAAGTTAATTAATCGATCGATGAGTTTGCCATTGACATCACTAACCCTAATTCTCTCTTTTCTCTCCTGTGTTCATGTCTTTCTCACTTCCTCCTTCATACCTATTCCACCACTTAAAATAAAATGAATCACTTTTGCTCTATTGAAACAAGAGTCTTTTAAAAAAGGAGCTTACTATGTTTCTTTCTACATGAGAGAATTTTAATAGTAAATCATATAATGATATTGTTATTATATAAAGTATTTTTATGTGTGCGTGTGTCACAGATCACAGCACATCTCAATTCTTGCAAAGATGCATTTTGTGTCCTTTCTAGATGGTTCTTTAAAAGGTAGCCTGGCATAATGGTCTCCACGAGAAAGCAAGTTTGTTATTTGTATTCTTAGAATTGAAAAATGGCCTTTTTCTCCCTGAGGAACATCAAGAGAGACATCACTTTCCTCACAAACACACACACACACATCCCACATCACTCATCTGCCACTCTCATTCATTATGTGCGAGAGAGATGTGTTTGTTTGACAGGGATATTTCATAATTTATTCAGGTAATGCACACCCTCTGACACCACTCTGTGCTCTTTATTCATGGGGTGAATTTCATGAAACCTGTTAACTCTTTCCCCACCATTGACAGAATTTTCCATCATTTATGAGACAATGCTTTCCAGCCATTGACGGAATTTTCCGACTTTCTGTGTTTTCGCTGGGGGGGGGGGGGGCTATTACACATCTTCTAAAAGAGTGCGGAATCTTCAGATCAAAACACAAAAACGAGCGATAAAAACATTACTTATGCACATTGTAGTCTTTGAAAAAGAAAACGCTATTTTCTCAGCTTTTTGTTCAAGACTTTAAAAAAAAACATTCAGGTGTTGATACAAAAAGAATGAAGCTAGAAATCCTTTCTTTTGAAATATTGCATGTTCAGATATTCATACAACAAAATATTCTTGGGGCCATGATTTTGTGAAAATGATTAAAAACACTGGCAACTGTTTTTTTTTTATTATTAGTTTAGTTTAGTTTATATAAGATTCATCCTATGAATAGTTTTGAGAGTGTCTCCAAAGGGGGTTTCTTCGGCTTCACTTTGAGCAACAGTTTTGTTCCAAAGCAAACACACATATACTCAGAGCAACATGTTGCTCAATTGTCACAGTTGTTAAATCACTCAATCTCAATTGTTTAATCACTTAGTGGGTTTCACTCTTTGGCCCTTGAGAGAGCCCTCAAATATAACTTTCCTGGAAATTTTGTTTGTGTAGGACAGTTTATAGCTACTGCATTGTGTGTGAGAGCGTGTGTTGGTTTACTATTCATCAGAAAATGACGAAAATTTCAAAAATCAGATTAACGTGTTTGTGAAGTCTTCACTGTGAGTAAAATTGCTTGTGTCAGGTCTATCTGCACCATTTTCCTGAGTGCTTTTTTATCTTTCGAGTGCTTTCCCATTTAAACATGGTGTTTTCATTCTGGTCCAGTGATAAGAGAGTGTTGAAATGCTTTCTGCATGATAAAAGTGAGTCAGACTTCACAAAAACAAGTCTGAAATCATTTAGCTAGTCAACAGATGTCTCATGTCATTCTTTCTAACACCTATGTTTCTTTCTGCAGGCGTGGCTTTGGCAGAGAGGTAAGTCTCTTTTTTTTCACTATTAATATCACTCATATTTAGAGTTGGGAATTTGAACAAACCCCTAGTATTAATTGATTCCTGCATGAATATAAATACCTCATCACGGCAACATCATGGTGGCTTGCGAGCACCTCATACATTTTCCCCAGACCATGTAAAATTCAACCTCTACTTATAGTTGATTTAATTTATGGGGCTTTTCTTTAATAAGTCGAAGCTAAGAGTGCCTTGTTCTTTTGTCACTTCAGACTACCAATAGTGCCTTGAGAGAGACTTACACTAGAATCTCAATGAGATGAAGGGAGCAATAGAAACTTTGCCATTAAACTTACATTTACACCCCACTACGAAGTGTAAATTGAAGGGTCTTGTCTAATCTTAGTTCTGTCTTGCGCACACATTTTGCAGCAAGAACACGTCACGTCAGTGTCTGAGTTGCCATGTTAATGCACATAGACTGAGTATGCATGCTGTCAAACACAACCTTTTCTGACCTTTCAAGCACTTTAGCTCTTAAAGTTTGTTCTACTTCTTAAGATGGAACATTTTCCCTCATCTGCATCTCTGTCATTATCTTTCTCACCAGGAGCTCGTTTTTTTCACCCATCCCCCTCGTCCCTGTTTTTAATGCACATCTTTTTGCTGTCATGTTCTTGGTCTGATCATTCATTTTAAATGTATGCAGAGACATCTTCTCTTGCTATTCTTTTTGTCTGTTGTCTTTTATTCTGTGCTGGCGCTCATGCATTCTCTTGGTGTCAAATATTTTTTCTCTCCTCGCTCTCTTTGTGGCTGTGCCGGCAGCAGCAGCAGCTGTTGAGACCCTCTCTGCTCCGGCCTGAGGTAGCATCTCTGTTTTTCTGCATGCCTTTCCTTAGTTTTCCTTCTTGTGTCTTGACAAAGGTAACACTTTATTTCAATGGTCCCCTTTGAACATTTTGCTGACTATAACTAACCTTGCAACTACATGTCAGCTATCTCTCATTAGAGTATTAGGGTGTACTCACACTAGACGCTCTCAACCATGCCCGAGCACGTTTGACCCCCAAAGCCCGGTTCATTTGGCTAGTTTGATCGCTCCGTTCCATGCCCGCGGGCGCGGTTCATTTAGCCGGCCCTGGCCCGCTTGGAAGAGGTGGGCCAGAGCACGGTTCAGTTGGGCTCGAGCATGGTTCGCATGCAGTGCGGAAACAGCTACTACTTTTGTGTGCACTACTGTCATCATTACAACAGCAAAGATTACTACTTTGATAGTACAGTAAGTAATTAAATTGAGTGTATTTGGGTTTGCAATGGGTCTGGTTCTCACCTTATTGATGAACAGGAATAGTAGTTTGCAAGTAAAGCTGAAAATTCCTCTATTAACGTCAGCTGCCTTTGTAATAATCCTCTGATACGTGCAAGTGAAAATCGCTGCGTGGCATGAATGATAAATCTATTAGGCAATATCTTAGCAAAAGTGTATTTCTTCCTATTTTCTTCCATACAAAAAGTTCTATCGTATATAATGTAAGCGTGCTCCGGCCCAAATGTTAAATGCAGTGTGAGTGCGGGCCAGTGGGGTACAATCGAGCTCAGTTCAAGGTTTGAGTCAGTACACCCTTAGACTGCCCTTAGACCCTTAGACTAACATTTTATTTTGATGCTCCCCAACAGACATTCTACTGACTGACTATAAGTAACTTTGCAATTTCATGTCAACTTATTCTACTAACCTTAACCCCTTATTCTACTAACTCTCTATGGTGTATCGTCATTTATAAATGACAAAATTGCATTTAAAATACAATAATATTCAACCAAAAAAGTTTCATTTTACTATTATCATATGATATCCCCTTCAGCCAATAAAATTAAAATCTATGTGCCATGTGTTTGACTTTTTTGGCAACAAGGAAGTTAAGGAGACATTAGCACACGTTAGGTCACATGCTGTCAAGGCTTCATTGAGAGTTCATTTTAGACTTGGAAATACACCTACATTTAATTAAAAAAATATATCATTGTATATCCAAATGTGTTTTCTAAAGTTTTTGATCATTTATAATGAACATTTTGTAAACTCAATAATCCTAAGACCAAAACAATTGTGTTATGAATAAATGATAAAATCCTTTTAGGGTATAGATTATTTTTCTGTGTAGCTGCACTATTGTTCAGCTCTGGCAGGCAGTATAACAGCCTGTGTTTTAGGTTGATTTTTAGTTTTATAGAAGACGGAGGAAAAGCTGTACCTTTCCCAGAAAGTATTGATGATAGTGAGGGCAGTGCATCAGAAATTAAGGTCATAGAAAGAAAAGAATAGATTGAAGATCTAGTGCTAGTTTGGAAGGTGTGATCCAAACTACAACCAGAAGTCAGGAAAGATGCCGCTGCCTATGGCCCTCACTACACTGACAAGCAGGGATGCTTCTAAAATGATGACTAAACAGGTCAAAATCGAATTACATGTGGACAGTGTGGGGTACACTAAAAAAAAGTTTTTCACTTGGGTGACAGTCATTGATTTGGAATTCTAAGAAAGAAAATGTTTTTTTTTTAATGTTTTTTGTAACACTAAGACATGTTTTTTTTTTACATTTTCACATTTGCACAAGATGAAATGGAATGTTAATATACCAATTTAAGTTTTTCTTGTTTTTCTTTCTTCTTTTTTTTTTTTTTTTTTTTTAAACACTAAGACATTTTTACTGCTTTTTAGAGAGTGAAAATGCATTTGAATGTGTTTCAGACAATTTTCCAAAAATTTTAATTTACCCTAATTGGACAAAATCAGTTATATGTGATGAAACCCTAAAAAAAGATCAAAGGTCAGATTTAGAAAACTAATTTTGGAAAATGAGTAATTATTTTTTTTCTTGCTGTGATTTTATAATTAGTCCCATAGAGGGCTAACCCTTCTCCTAACAGTCTACTAATACACAACTAATACACTAATGAGAGTTAGTGGACAAAACATTCCTTATAGTCAACAACAGAATGTGTAAAGGGGAAATCAAGTTTAATAGAAAACCTTGATGAATCTTCTTATCATTACTGTACATTTTTTTTCTATATTTTTTATTAAAGATTATTACTTCATGTATGTTCATTTTGAGGTCAGTAGGGTATACATCAAGGAATGGAAACTGCATTCATCAAGCAGTTTCATGGGGTCTTCAACTGCTAAATAATAATCTTTAAAGGGGCAATTCAGCCCAAAATGAAAATGCTGTCATCATTTATTCACACTTATGTTCATTCCTTTGTGTGAGAAACAGGCCCAAATCATTGTTTGGTAAAAATCATAAGGCCGAGTAAATTATGACAGGATTTTCATTTGGGGTGAACTATCTCTTTAAGATACAAGATTCTTTCTTCTTTTTTTATATAAACGTCTAACACTCACACCATTCAAAATAATAGACAAACTTTTATTCGGCATGGATGCATTAAATTGATCAAAAGTTAATATTTTTATATTGTTAAAAAAAATGTATATATAAATATATAATATATATATATACTGTTCTTTTTAGACTTTCTATTCATCTTGAAAAAACAAATTATCCTCAAAAATATTATGCAGAACAACTGTTTTCAACATTAGTTGACAATAATAATGAGCATCAAATCAGCATTTTAGAATGATTTCTAAAGAGTTATGTGACACAGAAGACCGGAGTAATGATGGAAATTGGTAGGAGCATAAGAGGCTCCTTTTCAAAATCAACAACAAAAAAACGTACCTACCTCAAACTTTGTACCGGTAGTGTAGCTAGATATTCATTTGCATTCCCTGGTTAAATTAAGTTATAGTAATGAGTGAACAAACACACTGTGCGCCAGAAATGTTATTGACTATGTAGTAAATTTTGTCTGACATCTGTCTTTGTTTGTATTTTAGGCTCTCTCCATGGAATCGGGTATCGACCCTGGGCAGGATTACTACTCTCAAGACTACTATAGCTACGATCAAGGGTGAGTTTTATACTATATACAAGGCTAGTTTGTATTTGTTACAGACTAATTTTGTGTATTTCAAATGTGGTTACTTTCTCTCTTGAAGATGAAGTATGTAATTTCTGCACCTTTTCTCTCTGTCTGTCTCATGTGTCTTCAGTATTTCTCTTCTTTCTCCATTCCAATTTTCACAATCATTTTGATTATAACAAAAAACCTGAGCCCAAAAACATCCAACCAGAAAAACTAGAGACTCCCTGTGTGATTTCAGGCTAAAAGACTAAGATGTGTGTAGTGGATACAATACATTAACTGAGCATCTTGTGTCTGCAAACAGAAGGAGACAGCAGAAGAGAGAGAAAGAGGTGTAAACACTCTCAAATTGACACATACTCTACCGTTCGGAACAGATGCTGTTGCAAATGTTCAAATGTTGAACTGCATGGTTTAACGTCAGCCCTTCTGAGGAGATGCTGGAAGCTTTAATTAGATTAATGTACCCTCACCTCCACACAGCCAACTTTAGCTAAGCTCAGTGGATTCATTAAGATGTGAGGCTCATGTTTTCTAGTAAGACTTTCAGACCTGAGTTCAGACTCAAGTGTAATAGCGTTCTCTATTATGTTCGGTAGAGTCATTCGAATTTTCTAGCAAGAGGAGCAGCAGATGGTCTTAAGAACTCTGTTGTGCTCTGAGCGTTACCTTTGAGAGCCACAGAACAGATGATTTACTTTAATATCCAGATCAAGACATCAAAATCTCTAATGATACAGAACTAGGGCTATTAATTAACATTTCAAAATGAACAGTTCCAGTCTAGGATGTTGAATGGTCAATCCAGCATTCCAGCCATGCTAAAATACACATTATTGAAAAAGATATAATGCAAAACACCTGTTCATCTGGCTATTAATCTTAGATCTGGCTATTAATCTTAGTAAGTGTACATATCAGGGACTGTATCTCCTCGAAAAAGGATGGCATTTAATGGATTTGTCAGTAATATCTTTAAAAAAAGTTGAAAAAAATGAGCAATGCTGTAAGAGATTTTGTTTCTTGAGAATTCCCACAAACTTTTATCCGATTGTACCCTCTGGATGTCAAGGTTTTCTTTGTCCTTGGTCAAGGCCTTTAAGAAAGAAGGATGGCTTTGATTCCAAAGACATCAAGGGAGAGAGTGGGAAAGATAAATGTTGCACTTCTGTTAGGCTAAACGGCACCTGCTATCAGAAAGGCCTGGCCTGCTGACGATCCAGGGCTATTTAGCTTAGGAATCTTTAATGGGGGTTACGCTTTAATCCCTGGATCACAGAGGCTGTTTGTCTTGTGTGGGTGGAGCCGCACATGGGCTGATGTTGACTGCAAGTGTAATGAGGCATCTGTTTTGCCTTTTCCCGTCTTGAATAAGCTCTCTTATTTTCAAACCTGTTGGAGATCTGAATTTACATTAGCTTTGAATTGAAGCTGTTGTAAGGTTTTTTGTTTGTTTGTTTTTTAAAACTTATTACATAAAATATATAAGTAAAATAGGTGTCTCTGTGCAAGCTATTTTTTTAATTAAAAAAAGCTGCTTCTTTTGGTCTTTTTTTTTTTTAGTTGAATTTAGAATGCTCTCAAATACCGGGTCAATTCCTGAATTTGAATTGAATTTTAATCGTGGTAACAAACAGGTTTGGATGTAAGGTCATAGAATTAAAATTAATTAAAATTTAATTAAACTTAAATAGCTTGTTTTGTTTTGTTTTCTTCTTTTTTTTTCCAGAAAAACTTTTGTCAAGACAAACTTTTTCAATTTTTTGAATGTTGGCTTGACAAAACCTTGTTTTTAAAGGTGTTTAAAAAGCATTGAAATTTATACGTAATTTTACGGGCTAGTTTCATCTAGTGGAAAGGATCAAAATTTAAAACACCTACAACACCTTTAATATTGTTCTGCACACAAATAACACAAAGTTCACATGCTGTATTTCCATTCCTACATCCAGATATGATCCCTATCCACCCTACGGCAGCCGCAGGAGGTTGATCACACCCATGTATGATGAGTATGGAGAGGTCATCATGGAGGATGAAGGATATTACTATGGCGGACCAGAGGTAATTATACATCACACATTCATTCACAGACAACTTAAGGGATATGGTGCAGTTATGTTTTCTTTTGTTTTATAACTCATAACTCATAATCTTGTCATCACCAATAGAAAATCATTTTCATTTCATGTGTTATTTAATATCAGGTTTGACAGTTTCACTTTAGTAGCCTGTGATTAATGAGATTGTTTTAAAGGAATTGATGTCACAACAGGGTCGGGGAAGAGGGCGAGGTGGGCGAGGGAGAGGTCGCGGGCGTGGAAAGCGTGTGGGATTCCAGGATTTCCCACCAGAGGATGAGATTGAACAGGCAGAGTCGGAGGTCCCTGATGAGGAGCCAGCAGAGGCTGAACCTGAAGAATCCAAAGCTGCAAAGAGGCTGAAGTCTGTCATGAAGCTCAGCAAGTTCCTCGCTGCTGGGAAGAAAACTGAACCTACTTCCCCATGGAGGGAGGCCAAGAAGAAGGCCAAGATCTTCCCAATGATGTTTGGGAAAGGGAAGAAAGACAAAGATTATGCCAAGCTGACATCTGCACGTCGTATCGATAGTCAAGAGAGCTTGACAGGTGGGGTGAGCCCCACTTCCATTGAAGACATGTCCCCTGCCAGGAGTCGACTTGGGAAAGTCCTGAAACGCATTAATCTGGCAAAGAAGCTGCAAATTCGAAGGAAATCACAGAGCAGCATCAGTCGAAGTTCTGTGAGTGAGAAAGATGAGTCTGAGTCTGAAGAGAAGAAATCTAAAGTGTCCATCAGTGTCAGTGAGCCAGAGGCCAGTGGGAGTGGATCAGAGCCAGAGAGCCGAAAGAAAGCCTCAGACGAGGAGGAATCGTCTGATAGGAGCAGTGTAGCAGGCTCCACTGATGACAAGGACTATCTGAAAGTGGATCTGGACCGAGATGATGCCAATGAGAGCACAGTTGATTCCGAATCAGAGCCAGAAGAACCAGATGACTCTGATGCGGAGAGTAAATCCAAATCTGGGACTGAGAAGTCGGGAACCGAAAAGGATTCCGAGGCAGAGTCAGCATCTGAGAAAGGATCTGAAACCGAGAAAGGGTCGGGTTCAGAGGAGGAATCTGGCTCAGAGGAAGAGTCAGGGTCTGGAAAGACCTCGGGAACAGAAAAAGAGTCTGGATCTGGGACTGAAAAATCAGGAACTGAGGAAGAGTCCAGTGCTGAGAAGAGTTCTGCCACAGAAAAGGAGTCTGAGGAAGAATCCGAAGAAGAGTCTAAAGGAACAGAAGAGTCAGGATCAGGATCAGAGCCATCTTCTGCTCGCTCATCAATGAAATCGTCCCGTACTGAGGGTTCCTCGGAGCGTTCGAGTGCAGGAACGCGGAGCAGCAGAAGTGGAAGTGTTTCCGGTAGTGCAAGTGGTACTCCGAGTGGTAGTGGATCAGGTGGCAGCTCTAAGGGGTCTTCAGCTCGGTCATCAGTAAGGTCATCACAAGCATCAGTGTCTGGTGAGGAGAGCAGTGGTGAGATCGGGTCAGCAAGTGGCTCTGAAGAGGTGTCCGAGACAGAAATGAGCGGATCTGCTCCCTCAGAGGACACTGGATCAGATGCTGTTTCTGTGTCCGGCAGTGAGAGAAGCTCTACAAGCTCTAGATCAGCAGCAGGAAGCCGACGCTCTCGCAAGAGTATAATTACCCGATCATCCCAGGACACCATTGATGAGGAGAGTGAGGAGGAAGAGGCTTCTGAAGAAGAAGAGGAGGATGAAACACCTGAGGAGAGCAGAGAGTCTGCCAGTGAGATGAGCGATGGATCAATGTCACGGAGGTCAAGTGTGATCTCAGCAGCAGAAAGTGGAGGCACACCGTCTGCCACAGAGAACAGCGTGATGGAGAGTTCAGATGAAACGTTTGGAGGCCTCTCGCCCATCACAGAGGTGGATGAAGATGCCATAACCTCTGGCAGTGGCTCAGCATCTGAGAGCGGCTCAATGAGACGCTCACGGCAATCAGGAACCGAAGGAACCACGGAAGTAACAGATGCAGATACCGAATCAGGAGATTCCACAGCTTTATAAAAAGGGGCCAAGTAAGACTTAACTGACTTCTGTCATGGAGTGAAGAGATTCCAACTTTTCCAACAATTTTCTCTTATTCTGGTGTGTTCTGGAACCTTTCCAAATGCATGGAACTGCTGAAAACGGCATGCCATTAGCGTTTCGAATCCTGGTGTGCTTCTGAAATTCCTTCTCTTGAGTGAATTTACATTACCATCACCCCTAAACTGTCTCTTCATTTATTTGTACGTTTAATCTTCTCATGTTTCCTTTTCCAAAAACTTTATCCCTGTGAGTGATTTGATGTGATGTTGTTGCTGTTTGCTTCTCTATTAGGGGTGTACACAAGATTCAGTTTGGTTACGTTTGCAATTTTACACCATTAGTTTTTACCATTCCCCTCTGGAGGGTTTGTCTTTGATTTATGTTTGTAATTCTTCTCTCTAATTTCCAGGCTGGCAAAAAAAAGAGGGTCAAACTGGTGTTGGACAGAGAGCATGACACAACTTCAACAGGAGAGGACAGTGGACCAGACGTCCAACGCAATCGCATACCCAACGTCAGCAGCCACAGTAACATCAACGGATCGGTATACCTTGCCCAAAACGGTACCATCATACGAACACGGAGGCCACCTTACCCTAACAACTTAAAACTGGGCTCACCAACACGGTTAGGCAAACAGTTTAAAAAACTGGATAAGCTAGGTGTCACACATGAAGAGCATTTACCTTTAAATGGAACAGAAGACAATGGGCCTATTATCGGCACCACCACTGCCCATTCCTATGTTACTGATCACAACCTCAACTCCAAAGAGTGCAGTATAATGGGCATTAACAGCATAGGGCCCAAATCCAACATCGATAAAGCCCGTTTGGAGCAGGATATGGGGCACTGTGAGCAGGAGTCCTCAGTGGACAACAGGGAGATTAAAGAGTCGATAGAATCTCCGTGTGAGCAAACACTGTCTGATGAAGAGGAGCTCTGGATGGGTCCCTGGAACAACTTACACATACCAATGACAAAACTCTGATTTTTAGTTTTGCTAATGATGGTGGTACTGTTTCTATTTAGTTTCCTTTCTAGTCTTTTCTATGTTTTATTTGGGTTCTTGAAAGAGCTTATCTCGATTTTGTTGTACACACTCCAGACACCGACTAAGAAATGTGATTCTCTTATAAGGAATTGTTTTTTCATGCAGTTGATTATATTTCACTTCTTATTGTAGTTTCAAATAAATTTGTTGTGGAAGACAGGGCTATTCTGTACAAATTCAAGTCAACCGTTTCCAAAATGTGAAAACTGTATAATTGAAATGATTAGTTATTATCAGATATGATTTCGCAAACAGACAATACAAAGAAAATGTAGCCGATTTAAATAATTTAGAACGCGTGTCTATTACAGCTTTGATTGAAGAGTATTTTTTATAAATGAGTCACGCAACGGTTGTTCGAAAATTCACTAAAAATCAGTATAACCAGTGATGGCTGCTACATTCAATTATTCCTCACATTTTTTAATGGATGTATTTTTTACATTGAGAATATATATATGGTTGCAATGGCCCTAATATTTTGAAAAGATTATTTACATAGATATATAAATGTATACCTAAGTATAATATATACAGTATATGTATTTTGATAACTTCAACTGTTATTTTTTCATTCTTCTTTTCATCAAAAATCAAAAGAATTAATTTATCTTGTTTTCTTCTTCCCTTTTAATTTTTAATTTTTATTTTTTTTATACTGGTCACATAATTTGAAACGTTGATTTATTATTACCATAAATAAAATTGTGAACATAATCCAAACATGTTTGTCAATAAATGATCTATTCGCAGACATCTTCCATGTTAATATTCATGCAATGGCATGTCACTACAGTAAACGTCTCCATAAAGTGAGTTTACATAAACCTGCTGTGCTACTGTGCCGTGCTTTACTGGTTGGCATATATAAGTATAACGGAGGCTTTTTTCAGATGAGAAATAAGTACACAGAGGCTTTCTCGGATGAATCACTGAGCACAAGCTGGATATCAGTATTTTTCCCAACAATCTTTCATCTGTCCATCAAAGGCTGACCACTCTGTCAGATATAAATATTTGTCCATCCATATTATTATAGCTGCCTGGGGAAAAAAAGTGTTTCTAAAAAGTTCCACAATGTGCCTTGATGCTTATGACATAATGTAAAGATATCTTTACTACAGGAATAACTCTAAATAACGACTATACAAAGTTTTTTTTTCTGGTCTTCTAATGTGCCTGGACAAGCAAAGTTCCAAGAGTGCTTTAATTTAGTTTTTAAACTCTTTTCATTCTTCAAATGCTGTTATTTTCTGGCTGCACAGTACTGGAAACATCTGTTTGTAATTACTAAATTTAAACTTCTATATTTGACTTCTTGTTTACCTGCAATCAAGTCCAAACAAAAACAAAGAAAAACAAATTAAATGATTACAGCCTGCTTGTTTGGTTAAAGCTTTTCTAAATTAACTGCCATTTGGCATTTTCCACTATTTTTCATACTTGATTCTTGATTGTTTGCTTAATGTTGTTTTTTAGGCATTGTACGTGTTTGTGTAACCTCATGCACATACACATAGCTCTGAAGTGACTGACTGTTAACTGCACTATGTTTACCAGCAGAGGGAGACACATTATTTACCCATCCGCTCTTCTCAGAGCTCTGATGGTCATTACTTACTAGGCCTATCAAAGCAAATCACACAGAAAACCTTGTATCTGAAGTACCTTACTCTCTCTGTCTTTAAATAATTTATTTATTTAATAAATCCCAATTTATTGTGCAGAGACTTTGTACAGTATGTCAACGTCCTTTGAAAAATGTGACACTGGTGGTTTTAAAACATTGTTCAGAATAGAATTCTGGCTTACTTATTACTGAATACTGTGCAGTATACAATGTATAATGATATATATGTATATATATATATATATATATATATATATATATATATATATATATATATATATATCAAACATTTGCATATATATATATATATATATATATCTCAACATTTAAAATAATGGCTATTTTGAATTTTCATTTTTCAAATACCAAGTCAAAATACAGATGTTATAAACATCATCTGTTCATCACACTGGAAATCGAAGGACATGACCCCAACATTTATCCAATTTTTATGTGGTGTATGTTGAGATATAAGTCTCATAATGTTCCGAGTCATACATCCTGTTCGTCTTTAAACAATTAAGTATTTTAAATGTGTCTTCAGTGTTTTGGTCATGCAATATCTGCTGATTAGCCTAATTATAGTCAAGCATAGTGGAAAATGATGGCCCACCTGTCCTCTTAATTGCCTTTCTGCACATGTGCTGCAGTGAGCTGTGTTTGAGTCAAATGGGCTCTGACTGTGAGCCACCTCCTCTCCTCTGGCTCCGGCTCGACTGTTGATGCTTTAGCGTGTGTGTGGGCAGATGCAGGTTGTAAGCATGCATGAGGAGGGAGAATGTGTGCACATGCGTGACCGGTTTGTGTTTGTCACGCAGGAAGGTTCAACATGGCATTGAACAGAACCTGAAGATCACCTCCTAGTGTTTGCACAGATTTATATGTTTGGAATAGCATACTAACATACTGCTCTTACGACCTGTAGAGAGTGTATACTGTGCATACAGTAGTATGCAAAATTTCTGTAATACCTAGATGATATACTACATTTTGCAACCTACATTAACATCATACTCTATAGTATTTCTGCAGTTTATACACTAGATATGCTGTGCACAATATTCACATTTTTGTGTGTGGGTTGGTGATGATGCAGCCGACTACATTTGATAATATGAAACTGCATGGGCTGTATCCCACAATCCAGTGCACTCAACTTGACCTTCCGTTTCCAGTGTGATGAATTAAACGCAAGTCATTTCTGTTCAATATTTTATGTAGCTGACATACAACACAAAATTGAATTGACTGTTCACAAGCTGGTGTGGGACAAAGGAAGGATGATTTCAGTTTAAATCTGCTAGACTATAAGTACACCTGTAAGACTTAAGTACACAAGTGTGCCGTTCGAGACACAGCTTTTCTTGACTGTTTGACTTATTTGGGCTTCAAAAATAATTTTTGCACAAAATTCTGATAATGCAAAATTACTTTTTATTTAATAGATGATTAAAAGTAATGTGGTTAGATCATGTGACAACATTGTAGCATACTAGATTTACTGTTTAAAAATGCACAATCTGTTTTGTTTTACATGCTTTGCTGCAACCTTTTTTAGAATGGAATACGAGGTTACTAAGTGAATTCCACATAAACCATTATATATATATATATATATATATATATATATATATATATACCTGGTACACTATGTAACTTTTTTTTTAAGTAAGTCATTACATCATCAATCCTTCTTGCAAAACTTGTCACTGTGGTAAGCCTATTTTCGCGGGAAATTGTGTAGATATGTCATTTGCACTTCTGGTCATATCAGTAAATAGAAGGCAGGTTCCAAACGGAAGGGAGCAATTCCTATGGCCTACTCCCAAGGGCAAAGCACTTAAGTGAGGACTGTGAAGGGAGCAGGGGACTTGCGTGTCATTATGTAGACGTTTGGAATGCACTTGGCGAAGGGAGCAATGAAAGACACAATTTCTTCATTAACTTCACCTGCGATGTTCCCATGACAACGCAGCACGGTGCCCATCAGCTGATAATGGAATAACACATTACACATCTTCATCTTTCTCTCTCTCTCCATGTGTGTATATATATATATATATATATATATATATATATATATATATATATATATATATATATAATGAAAATATGTGTTACATATGTGTGTTTCTGTGTTCTCAACTGGCTCTGGCATTGTCATCTTTGGACACTACATTAATCAACACATTTCTTACCTATGAAACTTATTTAAACATAATATGACAAAAATGCGTGAAGTATATATAAACAACAACGTTTGCTCTGGTTGTATGTTAACTCGAACTCTCCCGCCATCTAGTTTTAAAATGAATCACGAGTATTCTCTCGGTCACATGACCATAAATGATTGAATTACTTCCTCTAAGTGACTATTCCATGTACCATTCACTAACGAACTTGTAGAAGGGTCCTTCCTGAAGGGCTTGTTCACTTTAGTTTTGAACACCCCTACAAATGGCGTGCCCTTCAAGAGCGCAAAAATGCCGTTTGTAATTTGTTCAGAGAACAGTTGCTCCGGTCTGGAGTAGGTTAGAGTTACAAAGAGCGAGAAAGGTCGACTCGGAGCGAGCGGAATCTAGTGGCGGGAAGAGCGAGGCTTCATGAAACACTGAAACCCTTGAAGCAAATGTTCGAGGCTTCGAAACTACACCGACACCCGTCTCCACGGTGACACCTAGTGGTCAATTGCACATGTTATCTGAAACAACTTTGACAACAAGCCCTTAAAAAAATAAAAACGTTGTGTTTTTGTTAAATGTGGTGAGTTTTTAACATCCTCACTATATAACTATAATATATAATAATAATAATAACTGGGTTATTTTGGTCATGAAAAATTAAAATTAATAAAACAAATCAATCCACAATGGTCTCATTTTTGTTTTGTTTTTACAGATTTTTATTCAAAAATATGAATTGCTCTGCTGTGGAAGGGCTTAGCCTACTTCTTTTTTTATAGATAATTTCTCCAGCCTTTGAAAAAAATCCTCTCACAAAAACCCACGAGGTGAAGGTGCATTAACTCCTCTTTTAAACTTTGTGGGAGTTGAGACAGATGTGCGATTGTGTGGTTTGTTCCCGCCGCTGTCAATCAAACGCAGACTCGCACGCCACTTGTCGAAACACTTGATAAACGCGCAGAAGCTTCGTTTAGCCATAGTCACGTGACACGGGTGTTTCGAAACATCTACGCTTCTGGATGTCGACGCTGTCGAAACGTTAGTTTCGCGTCAGTCATCCCTAGCAGAATCACCCGTTTAAAAAACCCGCCGAACAGTGGAGAGTCTGCTGGCAAAAGAGAACGACACTGACAGAGCTCGTAATAAAACGAGAAACAACTTTGGCTAGGCTTGTCGGAGCTGGCTAGAACTGAGGGATTTGAAATGTTGATGCGGAGATGGCGTTACCATCACTCAACAGGTGAGTAAGGTATTTTATAAAACGGATACATTGCCATAGCTCTCTAACAGAGTTCATTGTGAAACATTATCTGTGAGTCTTTGTTTGTAGTGTTGTGCTGGAACTTATTTTCAAGGAAGTTCCGTGTCTACTAATGTATAGAGTTACAACAGTCTTCAGATAGTGCGCTTGTGATCATTTCCATGTATACCTGTTATATCTCTTAAGCCTAGTAGTGGATGTTTAGTGAGCAGTAGGATATTCAGGGGTAACTGCAGCTCGGAGTAATGGGCGTGTCTAACGGTAGGGGGCGTGTCTAACGGTTTCTCATTGGTCACGAAAGCTGCCTGTCCGCATAAAGGCGAGTCATACTCTTAAATCGCTATTGGCTTACAGAAAGCAATAAATCCAACATAATACTATACAACCAAATTCCATTCTTTTAATGTAAAAACAGCGTCAATGATCTTAACAATAATCCATTCAAGTTTATAAAAATTACTTTCTAAAGTGCCTTCAGAACTTATGCATGGCGCGGATGACTGACGTCATCACCGCGAGTTTAGGTCTTGTACACACACAGGTTTGTTTTGCTATCAAAGTGAGGACATTCCATAGGCGTAATGGTTCTTATACTGTACAGACTGTACATTATCTCCCCCTACACTATCTCTACTCCTAAACCTACCCATCACAGAAAACATTCTGCATTTTTACATTTTTAATAAAACATCGTTTATTCACACAAACGCGCTCACACTCACTCACTCTCGCACACACACACAAAACGCATCGTATTTTAGCTAAAGTAATATACATCTATGATAAATAAAGCATTAATCACATAGATAAACGTATAACTATGACGAATCACACACCACGTCTTACAGCAGACAGGAATTTATGTAAATGTATGGTTACCACTAATTGGCCAACACCAATAGTCCTTTCACCAATCAGAAACCGTTCGGCACACCCCTACCGTTCGGCATGCAGCTGAGCATCCAAGCTGCAGTTACCCATACTAGCAAATAAAACAATGTTCCGCAAAATGCATGCAGTTGTTATTTAACCGCTAGAGGGCCAAAGGTTACATAGTGTACCTTTTTAATATTTCAATAGTAGGCCAAATAGTTGCTTATACGTGTAAATTGTGCTGTATTTAATAACTTAAGTAGTCCATTCCCATCACACACACACACACACCTTGAAGTCTAGATCAAAACATTCCAATAAAACATATTTTCTGTGTGACTAACACACACAACCGCGCTTCAGAGCTCACAGGCACAGGTGATAATAGGGCTTTCCAGGAAGCGCGTGTGTTCGCAGCCAGCGCTATGTGTGAGGTTTGCGATCAGGTGCTGTGGTGTAAGGCTGAAGAAGCTGTTATCTCTCTCCTCTCAGATGAGCCTCTATTGCATGTTTCAGAGCTGCTATTACAGCTCTGGCTTATGATTCTAATTACCCAGATTATATAATTAGCTAGTCAATGTCTGCATCCTGCAGGGGTGAAGTGTGCACGCAGGTGTTTATGAAAGAGCTCGAGGTTGTGTGTGCCGCTTTAGGAGAAATGATCATCTTTTAGTAAGGCCCGTGACAGACAGGCTGAACTGCTGCTTGATGTGAGGTGGTTGAGGGGTAATTGTGTGGTTTCGATGCTGCAAACTAATTTTCACAGGAGAAAACCACACTACTGAAAAGAAGCGACTGTTTGAGCGTCAGACTGAAACTGTAGCCCCGGGACAGACAGGAGCTGTCAGCCTGATCCTGCTGTCCTGTTTTTGTTCATGTGTCGAGCAGTTTTTCGCCTTTCAGACGGCGAGGTTACAGGCTTTTGTGCAATAGTGTGAAGTACATTTAGTTTAGATTTTAGTTGTTTTTTTTCCCTTTCAAGATAATTTGCAAAAATGATTATTTAGAGATGCTTAAATAAATGCATTTAGAAAATGCAAATGCCACTTTTTTCTCACAATTTTGACTTTTTTTCCCCCTCACAATTTTATATCCCACAATTTTGACTCAAAATTGGTGGGTTTGTATCTCAAAAATCTGACTTTATTTGAGTTCTAAACTCGCAACTGTGATGGAAAAAAACTTTTAATTGTTTGAGAAAATTATTGCTGAATTTTGTAGATTTTTTTTCAGATGGCGAGGTTAGGCTTTTGTGCAGTGGTATGAAGTAGATTTAATCTTTTATCTAAAAAGAAAAAAACATTGCAAAAATTACAAACTATTATTAAGATGGAGATAATTTAGGGAAGCTTTCCGCCATAAAAAAATTAATTTAAAAAAATGTAATTGTGACTTTGAATCTCACTATTCTGTTATTTTTATCTCTAATCTAAAGATGGAGTAGAGATAACATAATATTATGGCTGAATTCTGTGGAATTCGGTTTTTCATGCTTAAGATGACCGGATTTCTGAAATGGAAAATGGCGACATCTGCTAGTTCAGTAAAAACAAACTAAAAAATAAATAAATAAATAAATAAATAAATAAATAAATAAATAAATAAATATATATATATATATATATATATATATATATATATATATATATATATATATATATATATTTATATAAATAAATGAAATGTCTCTCGTTATGAATTTAAAAATGACAATACATTTTTGTTCATTTTATATTTAATTATTGTGAGTTGCATATTCAATGAGTTTCTGTTCTACAGATGACATTTTCAAATGACATCTGATGATTTCAGATGACATTTCACAAATGACATGAATTCATTTTCACAAACATTTAGTATATAGTACTAATTACAACCTTTTGAAATGCTATTTTTTATGTTTGTGCTTTTAGAAATAGATCTTTATTATCTCTCATTATGCTTATTATTTTAGGCTCATCTTGAGAACAAAGCATGTGCTTTCTGCAAATATACTTGTTGCTAGTCTAGTGATTTTTTTAATTTTATTTATTTCATACCTGGATATGCTTTCACCCACTCACTTTTGGAAACTCATAAAATGTGCAAAACAATCCCATACCCTGCAGGCCCTGTTAGACTATAGTACATACAAATAGCAATTACTTTGATTTAACAGGAATAGCTATGTAACCGACTACCTTGACACAGATGAAAGTGTCTCATTTGATAACTGATGGGTGATAATACTGATCTCCTTTTTTGCAGTGTATTTGTGTTCTGTTTAGAATGTGCTGTGAAATGGGGACTTCTCCAGGTCAGGTTGAATGTGAAAATGGATTTTAATGATGATATACTTTAATGAAGACTATTTAAATATCACAATTGCTAAGTGCATAGGCATTCTAGCATTAATACTAGGCTATTATTGGAATATTCTGGTTTAGGACAGTCACAAAAAATGCAGCTCTACAAGGCTAAAGTGTTGAATTTTATTTTTTCATGTTTGGGTTTGCACCCCAAATAGGGAAATAAGTTAATACTATTTAAGAGGACAGTCTCAAAGTGTCATGGTATCTGAAAATATAGAGAATGTTATCGAGCGCACTCATTCAACCCCATACTAATATGAGATGAGACATTATAACTCAACAGCTAGAGCAGTGCTGTGGGCCGCGGCCCCCCGGTGGGCCGTAGCGGTATTGCAGGGGGGCCGTAGCTAGTCCAGATCAATATATTAAAATAATTTAAATATTCCAATTGTTCTAAAATTTGATTTTTTTGAAAGTATGTAAGTTTGGGAAGCTCTGGGCTAGAGAATACCCATAACTCACTGTGAGTCGCGCCAAATCAATTTCCGAACACTCACAACTGACTTTATTCCCACAAACAACAGTATTTGTAGCCTATATATTTGCTAAATCAAATAACAATTTCTTTTCTTTGTTTGTTTTATTTTTAAACGTCATTTTTTTTTTTTTTTGCACCTACTTGAATAGTACTGTGCTGCGGCAGTGCGAATTTAGATTAGTTTTAAATTACATTTAGATGTCACTGACTGTCACATCACAGGTCATTTGTACTTTCCATTAATTCTAATTTGCCGTATTGAACATTTTTAACTTGCGTTCATAACGGTTTCTCTCGTGTGGTGTCATTTGCAGAATGAGATTGTGGCTGGTCTGTTGGTGTAGGAAGGACATTATCTGAAAATGGGTTTAATGAGGGAACAGCATAATGCCACACATTTAAGCAGTTTATGTATGGAAGGAATCTTCCTGACTGATCCACTGCCCCCTGCTGACCAGTCACTGCCCCGACCAACCACAAACACTGCTCTCAGTACCAGCTCTAAACATTTTCCTTTTGTGTCTAAACTTAGACCCATCAATCATTGCAGACCTTGTTTTCAGCAGGAGAAAGCATGTTAAATGCTCGATGTCTGGCCGTTCGGTAGCAGTCTAAGACAGTAATTTCTGAAGACTTCATGTGTTTGTTTTGACATTTGTGTACCTCTAATGTCCTCTGGGTTTATTTTTGGGCTCCATTTGATGTTTTTATTTTTCAAGGCAATTTTAAAAAACCATTTTTGGCAGCCCTAAGTATATATTGTTGGTTTTGGGCACTTATAATTTCTGTCTTGTACATGGTTATTTTTGAGATGTACTAGTGCCCAAATTACATTTAAACTGACAGACAATCTCACTCGCAGACACGCGCAGAAAGACACGCAATAATGTGCTGGAGCTATTCGTGGTTGCATCCCACCCGAAATGTTTTATTATTTCTGAAATGCTGGGTGTGTTGAAAAATAGATAGTTCACAGTCTAGCACTTTTAATGAGTAGGTGCTGTGCTCTTGGGTTTCTGTCGTGTGTATTTGTGTACGAATGGCTCTCAGCTATACCACAAAACTATGAGACGACACTGTCTGTCCCTCTTTGATGCTTTCATGCTGCATTTGACTGCTCTTCCAGGCTGCTATGACCTGGATTGAAATAATGCAGACACTTGTTCTGTGTTTTCTTCCCCAGCGGGCACTCTCGGTCATTCTTGTTATTTAGTGCATTTTGAACTACACTTTTCAAAGAGTTCATACGCTCTGATGTGATTTTCAAGATGTATCGCTATAAAAAGAAATGCAAAAATTAAGATGCATGCTATGTATTATAATTTGATGGTTTACACAGTGGTAACAGGATAATAATAAAGAGCTAAAACATAGCCATTGTTCACTGAGGGGTTGAGTTACTGTAGCTTTCATGAGTGTCAGCTTGGTATATTTAAAAAAAAAAAATTATTTTGATATGCATTTTTTTTTAATAATTTTATTTCATTATTAAATATTGCTCTTTTCACTGCATTATAATTTGATTATTTACAATTTATTTATTTTCCAGTGACCAAAAAGAAAATGTATTTCGTTTTTTGATATGTACATTTATTTTAATATTTTTCTTTAAATCATCACAGAATTTATCAAATTCATTACTAATACTTGGATGAAAAATGATGTTGGTGCAGCCGTTTTCCCTCCAAAAAGATGTCACTTCCAGCAAATGTCATTATGGCACTGACTTTTGTCAGTTCTTCCCAAAGTGAAATTTTAATTACTCACCCTCATGTTGTTCCTCACCCGTAAGACCTTCATTCATCTTCGGAACACAAATTAAGATATTTTTGATGAAATCCTAGAGGTTTCTTATCCCCAAGAAAAGGCAATGTAATTACCACATTCATGGTCCAGAAAAGTAAAGACATTGTTAAAATATTCCATGTGACTGCAGCGGTTCAAACTTAATGTTATGAAACAACGAGAATACTTTTTGTGTGCAATAACAAAACAAAAATAACAACTTTATTCAACATTTTTTTTCTCTTCCTGTCATTCTCCTGCGCAGTTTATATCCAGCGCTTCCAGGTTCTACTTCAGAATGTTGGCTCGGTATTGGCTGACGCTGTTCATGTGAGCAGCATGACGCATGCGTGTGATGCTGACACAGGAGCCGTATAATACTGAGCTGACGGTCTGACGTAGAACTTGGAAGCACTCCACTGTACATAGTCCTGTTGACCGTTTAAAGATGTCTTTACTGCTTTTCTAGACCTTGAATGTAGTAATTGCATCGCCTTCTCTTGGGTACCTCATCGGATTTCATCAAAAATATCTTAATTGAGTTCCGAGGATGAACGAAGGTCATTTGGGTGTGGAAAGACACGAGGGTAAGTAATTAATGACAGAATTTCCATTTTTGGCTGAGCTAAACCTTTTAAAGGGATTTTGTCTAAATTTTCAAGAAAATATGTTTGTAATAGTCAAGTCAAGTCACCTTTACTAATATAGCGCTTTTACAATGCAAATTGTGGCAAAGCAGCTTTACATTAATAATTGGCAAAACATTTTGGCTGCACAGCAGCTCCCAAAGAAAATGGTGTCATTGTCCAGCTTATTCTATATATTATTGATTCATTCCGTTGCAAAGATCAGTAGTTATTAGTCTAGTTAATTTATGTATATCAGCACTGGAGAAAACAGTGACGTAATCGTCCGGCTCAGCTCAGTTCACATACAACAGCGCCAATGGAGGCATATCAAAAACACTGCTGAATATCAAGCAAATGTCCCCAACTTAAGCAAGCCAATATAATAATATATTGATTAGAGTAATATTTTGATTAGAGGGAGAACAAAAATGAGAAATGCATTATTTTTTTCTTAATAAATTAGCAGATTTTCAAGTTTTTGAGGAATAGTTCACCAAAAAATGAATATTATCCCATAGTTTTCACACTCAAGCCATCCTAGTTGTATATCACTTTATTCTTTCAGCTGAACAGTTGAGAGTTATTTTAAATAATATGGATAAATAAGAATATTTTTCTTAAAAAAAACCCATCGCTTCACTTCAGAAGGCACTGGAGTCGTATTGATTACTTTTTATAATGGACAGATGTGCTTCAAAATCTCAGGCGCTATTCAATGGCATTATAAAGCGGTAAGAGCCAGGATATTATTTAATATAACTCCAATTGTGTTCGGCTGAAAGAAGAAAATCATTTACAACTAGGATGGCTTGAGAAGTTAAATTATGGTATAATTTTCACTTTTTGGTGAACTATCCCTTTAAGCATCCAGAACAATTTTCATCATCCACTCGAAGTAGTGAAATTATTGTGAAATTGTGAAAAATGTTATTTGATTTGCAAGGGTTTTTTTGTTGTTGTATATGATGGGACATGAAAATGTACTGCATAACAAGAGTGACCCGACTGATTTTGGGTCCTGGGTGCCCCAGCATTTAATGTCAGCAGTGCACGCGTGTGTCTGGACGGAGTGTGGCAGCGGCTGGCGTCTGTGGCACGCTCCACGATGGTGTGTGTCAAGTGCTATTTCAGGTCGGTGTGTGTCTGTCTCTCTCTCGTAAAGCCAGACGGGTTCTGTTGCTGCTCACTTTACACTCTCTGTGTGAGTTTGCACATTGACTCGACTGCTCTGATGTGGTTTGATGCCTGTGTGGTCCTGAGAAGACAGAAGGGAGAGCGGGGAGGCCGGTGGGCATGGAGGCGGGAGGGAGGGTCACGCTCAGCACTTACAGCATTACACATTATTAAACAACAGTCGAACTCGGAGGAGAGTTTAAAAGAAAGAGTGTCTGACTTTGAGCGAACAGTAGCGTCAATCTACTGTTGTTCTGAAAAATGAGGGAATGATTTCCAGACTCACATTTTCCAAACAGCTACAGCGCTGCTGCTATTTCAGCAGATACCATTGCCAAACGCTAGAGAAAGACCAGAGATGGAGCTGTAGAGAAGAGAGAGGCAGGGAAACCACAGATCAACTTAAACGCAGAACTCGAGTCTCTTTTGCTTTGGTTCTCTGCCTGAAGGTTGGGGGAATGATTAAACCTTCTGAAAAAAGACAACTTGGTCATTTATTCCCCCTTGTCATTCCAAACCCAAAAGATCACAAAAGGAGGTCACTTGGATGCAAGTGGATGAGGTATAAGGCTATTAAGCTACAAACGGTTAAAAAAAACAATTTGCTGTATTTACAAGAAATTCATAGCTATAATGACAATTATCCAGGATGACTTTTTCTTTTTTTTGAGGGAAAAATCCAATAAACGTTGTCTGAAGTCTTAGCCACATAGTATTTTGTGTTTTGTCATTTATTAATAATCTCAATAGCTCAAACATGGTTCAAACATGGTTCTTCCATGTCTTGTGACTGCACATTGTCCCAGGCCACTTTATTGGGTACACCTTGCTAGTAATGGGTTGGACTCCCTGTTACCTTTAGAACTGTTTTAGTTCTTCGTGACACAGATTCAACAAGGTGCTGGAAACATTTCAAAGAGATTTCGGTCCACACTCACATGAAAGCAACACACAGTTGCTGCAGGTTTTTCGGCTGCACATCCATGATACGAATCTCCCATCCCAGTGGTGCTCCATTGGATTGAGATCTGGTGACTGTGGAGAGTATAGTGAACTTATTGACATGTTCAAGAAACCAGTTTGAGATGATTTGAGCTTTGTGACATGTTATTCTGCTGGAAGTAGGCTTCAGAAGATGGGTACACTGTTGTCATAAAGGGATGGACATGGTCAAAAACAGTACTTGGGTAGGCTGTGGCCTTTAAATGATGCTCAATTGGGGCCCAAAGAGTCCCAAGGAAATATCCCCCACACCATTACACCACCAGCTGCAGCCTGAACCGTTGATGCAAGGCAAGATGGATTCATGGGTTCATGTTGTTTAAATTCCAAATTCTGACCCCACCATTTGAAAGTTGCAGCAGAATCAAGACTCATTAGACCAGGAAACATTTTTCCAATCCTTTAAAAGGAGTGGCACCTGGTGTGGTCTTCTGCTGCTGTAGCCCATCTGGTTCAAGGTTCGACGTGTTATGCATTCAGAGACGCTCTTCTGTAGACCTCTGTTGTACCAAATGGTTATTTGAGATACTGTTGCCTTTCTATCAGCTCAAACCTGGACATTCTCCTCTGACCTCTGGCATCATATTCATGCACAGAACTGCCACTCACTGGATATTTTTTTTTTTTTTTTTTTGGACCATCCTCTGTAAACCCTAGAGATGGTTGTCCTTGAAAATCCCAGTAGATCAGCAGTTTCTGAAATATTCAGACCAGCCCATCTCGCAACAACAACCATGTCACTTAAATCACTTCACCATTCTGATGCTCAGTTTGAACTTCAGCAGATCATCTTGACCATGGGGACGTCTCAATTAGCTCAGTAGTTTAGCAGTCAGGGAACTGATCAGGGACTCTGCCATTTTAAAGGGTTGGTTCACCCAAAAATGAAAAATTCTGTAATTTATTACTCGCCCTCATGTCGTTCTACACCCATAAGACCTTCGTTCATGTTCGGAACACAAAGATATTTTTGATGAAATCCGATGGCTCAGTGAGGCATCTAATGCCAGCAAGACAATTAACACTTTCAGATGCCCAGAAAGAAACTAAAACATTTTTAAAACAGTTTGTGTGAGTACAGTGGTTCAACCTTAATACTTGAAAGTGATGAGAATACTTTGTGTGCGCCAAAAAACAAAACAAAATGACTTTTCAACAATATCTAGTGACGGCCGATTTCAAAACACTGCTTTGAAGCTTTATAAATCTTTTGATTCAAATCAATTGTTTGGAGCGCCAAAGTCATGTGAGATTAAGCTTCTTTACGTCATAAGTGTTTCACATTTTTAATACTTCATGTGACTTTGACAGTTTGATACGTGAACCAAGCCACTGATTCAAATCTATAGATTCTTAAAGCTTTGAAGCAGTGTTTTTAAATCGGCTATTACTATAAATAATTTTTTTTTTGGCCCACAAAAAGTATTCTTGTCGCTTTAGAATATTTAAAGTTGAATCACTCTATTCACATGAACTGTTTTAAATATGTTTTAGTATCTTTCTGGGCATCTGAAAGTGTTAATTACCTTGCTGGCAACAGGTCTCACTGAGCCATCGGATTTCATCAAAAATATCTTAATTTGTGTTCCAAAGATGAACGAAGGTCTTATGGGTGTAGAACGACATAAGGGTGAGTAATACTTGACAGACTTTTCAATTTTGGGTGAACTAACCCTTTGTTTTAATCCCATAATCCTTCCAGTGCCCTAAAACATTCAGTCCCTAAAAAGTCCCACAATGAACCCTGAAAGCCAGGGAGCACCGATGCTCACTGCTCCCTTAACGGAAGTTCTGAAGCACAAAACTTAAATCATGGGAGGCAACTCGCTACACAAAACGATGTGCTATAGATGTTTTTAAAAATACAAACCATTATTTTATATTTCAGCATAAACGCATCGCTTGACAGGTAATAAACATAATCCAGCTAACATTTATAATTTAAGGTTGAAATGCTGCATGTACATGTAACGAGCTAAGAATTTATCATAATGTACTCTAAATAATATTGAAGTAATGTCTGAAAGAGTTCATAAATACCAGTTGTGATGTTGTACAATGAAGACTTTGTCACATCACTAGAAATAGACTCATCAGTGTCCCAATGTGTAGTGAGCCAATGTGCTTTACTGTCTGAATTCATGAGCCCGGTACGGATTCAGGAGCTAGGGAGCTGATTGAGGCGCACCCCATGTTTGCATGCCTAAATGCACTGATTTACTGTCATGTAATTGGCTGATTAGATATTCTTGTTAACAAGTAGTTGAACAGGTGTACCTAATAAAGTGTCTTGCGAATGTATTAGATGAGATCTCATGAGATTCAAGGACAAGATTAATGAGTTTTATGTATAGTGCAAATATAATGCAAGATGTACATTTATGATGTTTTTGGAGCCGATTTCCTTGTACAGTATAGCACAGCTTGAACATTTTGTAAAAGGCCTTTTTGTTCCACTGAAGAAATGGTCATATGGGTTCAGAGTGAGGGTGAGAAAATGAGAAATTAGATTGGGGGGAGGAGGGGGGGGGTAATATGTTTCTTTTATCAAGACCAGAGTTTAGCAATTGAAAACGGAAATGTCTTGCCCATCACCAGTTTCCACCAGTTTTTTCACCATCTTAATTTTCCTTAAATGTTTTTTAAACGTTCTCTGAAAATGTTGCTGGTAATGGTAGAGCTGCCTGTCTCCCAAACCCGTGGAATTTCTTTCAGTTTAAATTGCCTACCGATTTATTCCTTTGTTTCAGCTTTTACTTGAGTTCAGGAGCCTGTCCATTTCCTATATAATCTTTCTAAAGACATTTAACATGATCTAAACTGGTATCACGCCATTTCGCCTACTCATGTAGACGCTACAAACTAGTAACCCTTCAAGAAATGTCATAATTTTTTTTGTATTTACGAGACACGATAAGTATCAAAAGTGTTCACAAGATATGCATTGTATAGTTTTGTTCGAACCTCACTGTGGTTTGATTTCTATTCCGGCCGTCTCCGTTTAAAACATTTTCCCGCACTGACTCACGGTTACTGTGCAACTTTGATGTAATGTTTTGGAGTGAGCAAACGTCCTCCTTCAGATATGATGTCTAAGCATATATTTGTCAGAGGGTAAGTGGTTTGCACTTTGTTAACCAGTGTTGGCCAATAAGGTATGTTGTGTGGGATAAACTTGTTTTTCACCGAGCGAATGTTTAATTGCAGTGGAGGAAGCCCACACAGTGAGAGCGGCAGATATAACTGCTGCATTTACACAAACCTGCCATTTTAATGCAGTGTGTGCTTGCTGCTCTATTACACATCATTGATTTGATGTTTGTGGAGTCTGTCAAGTCAAAACAGAGAATCAGATGGCAACTAAACTGACATGTGATTTCACACTCCATTATTTACATATGTTTTATATATGTAAATGAATGTATTTAGCAGTTAATATGCACAGGAGACATAGATGTAGTAGTTTCAGTGTGGTGTTTTTGTTTGTACTGTGAGGCAATGAACAGATGAATAATGAAACGGTCCACCTGCTGCTGTTTACTGAAGGTTGAGTCGTCGACATGTTTAATTAGTCTCAAGTGGATGATGATTATTGTGAACAGTGTAATGACATGCTAAATATGACAAACATTAAAAACCCTCATTAGTTGAGGGAGAAGAACAGTGATGATGGCATTCTGTTCTTTCATTTGCATACATTTAAATAGCCTTCAGCAATATTTATGGCCTAAAAACAGTGGATAACATCATCTTGTGCCGCCTACTTGATTTCCTACTTTTTTTTTTATCACACAACCTTATATTTAGAAAGGACCCATCTTATTCCACTGCCTGTGATTGAGAGATGGTTTTTGCATGTTGAAGTAAATTCTACATACCAGAAGGCAATAATTAATTAATTCAGGTCTAAAAATGCATTTATTGCATTTTACATGTTGGTGGTTTTAGAAACCCATTTAATTGACCTTTCTAAAGATTATCAATCAATTACATCCATTTAAACTTTTGTTGTTTTTCCTTTCTCCTAGTCTAGGACACTAAGTAAAAGTAGCACAGTTTATCCCTATCGCCGCTAATTTTCATTAAAATCGGTTCATAAAATCATTCTTTTTGACTTATTTAAACCAGAAGCTGGGATGGTCAAGTAGTATGAAAATCTCTGCATAAGATGTTTTGTCAACCATTTAAGAACATTATTGGAACAACACTGTAGAAATCATGTACTCCCTCTGTTTGGCCACTAGAGGGGGGAAAGGGCCTTTAGTGCCGATGGGCACTGTTTCCCAAATGTTATTTACTACCATCATGGCAAAATTACAGTATTCTGCTGCCAGTGATGTGTGTGTGTCAGAAGATCCTAAACTGCTTTGGGAAATAATGGGAAAGTAAAGACACGTGCGCACACAAAAACATGCAATTTTACCAGCATGTGTGCTCTGCTATGCTGCCTGACATTTTGAAAGTACAAATTGGATTTCAAATTGAGTTTGGATCATCATAGAAGATCATAATTTGATTCATTACAGTCTTTAAAGTCTTTTATTTCAAGAGGATGCTGTGAAACTGTAAAGGAGACACGTGAGATTACTGGAGAAAATTAATAGAAAAATACTTCTCTTTGCTGTACACTACTGTTCAAAAGTGTTGGAGTCGATAAAAGAAGTCTCTGATGCTCACCAAGGCTGCATTTATTTGGTCAAAAAGTAAAACCAGTATTGTCAAATTACTACAAACAATGACTTCTATTTGAATATATTTTAAAATGTAGTTTATTCCTGTGATGAATTTTCAGCATCATTACTCCAGTCTTCAGGGTCACATGATCCTTCAGAAATCATTGTAATATGCTGATTATCATCAATGTTAAAAACCATTTAATGTTGCTTAATATTTGTGTGATTTATTTTTTTCAATATCCTTGATCCTTTGAATAGAAAGTTCAAAAGATCAACATTTATTTAAAATACATATTTTTTGTAACATTATAAAAGTTTCTAAAAAAAAAAGTTTATATTTTCCCTTTTGATCAATGTGTCCTTTCTGAATAAATTTGTTAATTTCTTTAAAAAAAAAAAAAAAACGTTTCTGACCCCAAACTTTTAAACGGTAGTGTAGATTTAAACAGATGTAATTTTCTCTCTGGAATGTGAACTCCAGGGGTTCAGTTGTTCTTGATTGTGAAATCTATAAAACAAAATTTATATCTGACTTTTTAGAGATAAATTTTATAAACCTTTTATGCTTTTTGTTGTAGTTAATAGGCTTTAAATTACCTCATGTCTCAAAGCACATAACATTACAATAATTAAAGCTGCAAGCCATGAAGAAAGGCCCCTCGCACCCGTGCCACCGCCACCCGGTGATTTTAGGAAAACAGAGCATGGTGGGTAATATGCATTTAAGTATATAAATATAGGAGACTATGTCAATCATTTATATTTGCCGCACTTCCTGATACCAGCTATGATTATAACTAAATTTTGGCATGTACATGTCTTCAGGCCAGGGCACTTTTCAAACATGTGAAGTTTGAAGCAGATTGGGCATTGTATGTTTGAGTTATGACAACTTCCTGTTGATATGATTATATGCTTGAGTTATGACAACTTTCTGATTGATCATGATGATAATGGCAAGCTTTAGCACTCGGATAAGTGTTTGCATATCTAAATTGCATATTTTAGTATGTTGCTAGTAGTGCATTGGTGTTAAACACATCACTTCCTGTCTCCAGTGGGTGGTGCTATTACTATAACTGAATATTGTTATGTTAATGTCTTAGGGCAGGACTTTTCTAAAACACGTGAAGTTTGGGGTGATTTGCAACAACTTCATGTTTCATGGCGTTCGTGCAACACTTGCCTAAGTACTAATGTATGTGATTTATTTTAACTTCATGGCATATTTAAATGTGTTTCTGGGAGTAAATTACAGTGTAAAGCATGCTTCCTGTTGCCAACAGGTGGTGCTATGACTAACTGAATATTTGCATGTAAATGTCTTTAGGCCAGGACTCTTATCAACCGTGAAGTTTGGAGCAGATTGGACATTGTGCACTTGACTTGCAACAGTTTTCTCTTACATGGCGAAACATCAAACTTTGTCGGGCCGCCACAGACACACCCTTCCGTGAAAACTCAAAATCTTTGCAATTTAACTTCACAAAGGCCTTTAGATTAGACTGACTGAATATGATGTTGATGTGATTAAAACTCTAGGAGGAGTTTATTAAAGTACAATGTCTGGAAATGGGAAAAACTGCAAAGAGAATTCAAAATATCTCACTTCTTGTTGGGTTTTCAGATTTTGCACCCAGGGAAGTATTAGGCTGTTACATGTGTCTAAAAAATTTCATACTTGTACATGAAATGTAGGGTGCTTAATTTAAATTTTGTAGATTGTGGAATCGAGGCATTTCACCACACCTAATTCTGAAACCCATTTCAGATGTAAATTTTCACCACTTCTGACACGTGTGCAAAGTTCCTCGAGTTTGAGCATGTTTAGGCCGTCAAAAATGCGATTCATTTTGGAGGAGAATAATTGACCAAGCAATTACAATAGGGTCCTCACACCATCGGTGCTCGGGCCCTAATGAATGTAAACGACTTACAGTGCACGGGTTTGTACCACCTGACTGCTGCAGATTTATTTCACCGTTGATTGTGTTAACACAGCAACACATAAATCTAAGTCCGAGGACATGAACAGCTCTGAGTTGAACGTCATGGGTTGCCATCTCGTAGTTACGGTTATGATATGGCAGGAACTGAGCAACAAGCTCATTGTTTTGTTCAGGAGGAACTGTAAAAAGATGGCTGCTGTTTGTTTGCGGGGCCCGGTGAATGACATCTGTCTAACTGCGTAGCCTCATTGAACGCACTGATGGCGTGTGATATCCCATCTGGGCTTGATTTATAGATAAATGAGAAAGAATCTCTATTAATGCCCACAAATTGCCAGCAGGGAAGCTGCTTAATGAGTCTGTTATTCTCCCACAGTATTGATATCATAATAAAGGACACTTTTATGAAAGTAATGGTAATTACTTGGTAAAGGATACCCCGTATAATATGGGTTCGTTGTTGATGATGGGGTACTTGAGCTGAACTGATTGGCCTGTGGAGGTACCTGAGACCTAAAAGGTTGGGAAACACCAGAAGTCTGTTTGGTCGGATTCTGTCCTGTGATTCATGTACAGGATGTGTGTGCTGTAAGTATGAGTGATAATTATTACACAGCTGCCGTCCACATGATACAGTGACAAATTGCCTTTATTTGAGACTCTGATCTCTCGCTTTCTTTCTTTGCTAATATCTCAGAGGTCCGTGACCCTGTGAGTCTTTTCAGTGTGGCTGCATGCGCCTCTGTCTCTCTCTGTGCATGCGGCTGTCTGTCTCTCCCTGCCATGTTCCGGCTCTGAACCATGTGGGTCATGTCTGGGTGTGGGAAGAGTGTTGAGGCGTTCCACACAGCCGTGTTTTCATCCAGAGCGTTGTCTCGGATAGCTGGAATGCTTCAGTGATGCTGGAATGTTTTTTTTTCTTTTTTTTTTTCTGAGAGTCTTAGACGTATCTTCCTTTTGAACTTGTGGAATGACTCTGTTGTGTTTTCACACTCTGTAAATCAAGGCGACAGCTTTTCGTAACAATCCTCAAGCCCTGGTGTTGGTAACATCTACTTTAAATGCTGATCGCAAGACATTTTAACTAATCCATATAATAGCTTTATACATTAACTAATCCTAATCCATATGAATTGAGTGGTTTAGTCCACATTTTCTGAAGAGAGACGGTCACTTTTTATGACGAACAGATTGAAATTTAGGCTTTTATTCACATATAAACATTGATTAGCAAATATACACAGAAGCTCAACCAAACATGTAAGCTTCTGGATGGCATGTTGGTCTGAAGTAATGAGTTCAGTTATGGGGTGCCGAGCCAGTGGTTGTTCTGTAGGCAAACGTCAATGCCTTGAATTTGATGCGAGCTGTAATTGACAACCAATGCAATTTTATGAGGAGAGGTGTGAAGTGCACTCACTTCGGCTCATTAAAGACCACTCTTGCTGCTGCATTCTGGGTCATTTGCAGAGGTTTGACAGTGCATGCTGGAAGGCCTGCCAAGGGAGCTTTACAACAGTCCAGTCTGTATAGAACAAGAGCTTGGACAAGGTGTTGTGTAGCATTCTGTGATAGGAAGGGCCTTATCCTCCTAATATAATATATTGTATAAGGCAAATCTGCAGGACCTGGCAGTTGTAGCAATGTGGTCTGTGAAGTTCAACCGATCATCAGTCACAGCTCCAAGGTTCCTGTCTGTCCTGGATGGAGTTATGGTTGAAGAAACAAGCTGAATAGAGAAGTTGTGATTTGAGTGTTGGGTTGGCCCGGACCGCAAGCAGTTCTGTCACAATGTTTAGTTGAAGGTGGTGGCCTTTCATCCAGCAAGAAATGTCTGTCAGGCAGGCCGAGAAGCTACCATTGGATCATCTGTATGGAATGAGAGGTACAGTTGTCTGTCATCAGCATAGCAGTGATAAGAAAAAAACATGTTTTTGAATGACAGATCCTAGTGATGACATGTAGATGGAGAGGAGAATTGGTCCAAGGACTGAGCCCTGAAGAACCCCAGTAGCTAGATGTTGCGATTTAGACACCTCACCCCTCCATGACACCCTGAAGGACCTACCTGAGGGCAAGACTTGAACCATTGAAGTGCAGTTCCCGAGATGCTCTTCGTCTTAATCATTTAAGTTTTGTTACAAGCTGTTCACATTTTGGCAAAATAATACATGGAAATTCTTACATATAGCCCCTTTAGGTTTTTCATATAATTTTTTTTAAAATTACATGTTTATTTTAATTAGCAAAATAATTTTTTAATCGTTTTAGATTTGGTTAACAATAACAACAGCTTTCAAATGTAGACAGGACTTCATTTTATCCATCAATGCTTGGACCGTGAAAGCTACAAACTAAAAAATTGAGTCAGGTGGTTGGAAGGGAAGGACCTGAAAAATAACGCTGATTGGTGACATCAACCAAAACGGGACATTGTTACAGAGCAAGTTATGTTTTGATTAACGATTACGAAGACTAATTAAGCATTTTATTTTTAATTAAAATGAGTTATTTGGTGAATGTTAACATTTTCTGAATTGCAATGTCCTGACTGTAACCGGTCCGGTGGTTGGCCGACATTTGTGAGTTTCAGTTCAAAAATGTTTGCAGGTTCACATGATAGTTTACTAGAGATCTTCAGCATGTACAAGTGTGTGTGTGTGTGTGTGTGTATAAATGTGTGAAACATAGTTGGATAAATGATCTGTTTTCCACTTTTTTGGCACTGTTTTTCCACAATAATATTACTTATTAACTGTTATTACATGGAAAGATATTGGTTTTAAGTCCACCATAATGTGTTATTCCATCATGAGAGCGATGCAGTTACAGTTGCTTTACCAGATTTTCCCAGTTTATGCAATCTTTCAGAAACAGAACCCATGCCCACTAATTAATTGGATCATTATTAAATGGTTACTTATTTATGATGCAATGACTTGGGCTATTTTCCATACTGACACTTTCCACAACTTGCAGAGAGAGCTGCTGAGAAGAAAAGATCTGGTTTTGATTATTTAAACGGAGCCGCTAAATCTCCACGCAGTGTGAGGCCAATTTGTGGTGGGTGAAAAGTGGAGCCTTTTTTTTTTATAGAGTTGTAGACTCGACAGGTCCTATTATCACCCATACAGAGAAAGGAGGTGGTCTTCTGGGATACTATACAGATTTTTTTTATTTTTGTTTTTTTTAAATATATTTCAACAAATGCATTTACTGTATGTAAAGCTGATTTAAAACGGCATTTCTTCAAACATTATTTCTCCCATTAAAGTGAACAGACTTTTGTTTACAGCTGAAGCTGAAATTTCCGTTAGCTCTCCAAACAAGACTGAGTCAGCATTCATGAAGTTCGGCTCAGTTAAACATGGATCTCAGCACAGATAATTCAATGATGGCTCTCCACAAAGATGCTTCAGGACAGGAATTATTGTTGTGAATTCTACCAAAAAAAAAAATACAATTTCTTTTATTTCTCGGAAAACAAGAAGAGAATATGCTGTGAAGGATCTATGGGAATCTGTCTCTAGTGTTTAGAGGTGTCTCGGTGAAAAAATAATTGTTCTAAAATTGTTCTAAATATAAAAGAATAGCAGAGTCTACACCACAACTATAACAATAATGGTACGGAGAAACAATATTGTTAATCACTTTCAAAACTTGGTAACACTTTACAATAAGGTTCATTAGTTAACATGAACTAATAATGAACTGCACTTGTACAGCATTTATTAATCTTTGTTAATGTTAATTCCAACATTTACTAATGCATAATTAAAATCGTGTTAACATTAGTTAATGCACTGTGAACTAACATGAACAAACAATGAACTGCTGTATTTTCATTAGCTAACATCAACAAAGAATAGTAAATACAGTAATAAATGTACTGCTCATAGTTAATGAGTCAATTGGTTAGTTCATGTTAGTTAATACATTAACTTATGAACCTTATTGTAAAGTTTACCATGTTATGTAATGGTTAAATAATGTTATCGTCCACTGATGTGCTTGCTAATATAGTTATCTTTTTTTAGTGTGAACTAGCCTTAAAGGGATAGTTCTCCCAAAATGAAATTTCTGTCATTAAGGGTTTGGATCAAGATGAGGAGAGTACTTAAGACTTCTGTTCATCTTTGGAACACTAATGAAGATATTTATAGTGAAATCTGAGTGATTTTTATTTTTTTTTCCCTCCATTGACAGCCTATGCAACTACCACTTCTAACCTCTTCCAGAAGCTCAAACATGCTGTGTAACATGAGAATGAACCTCATTGGCTCTCGCACATCAAGCAAACATGCTTGAACTTCCGTTACACAACTGATGTGTTCGCTGATTAATGTTTATATGTGAATAAATTAAATCCGTTAAGCGTGTAAAGCGATCATGTCTCTTCAGAAAATTTGCACTATAACAACTAAATTCATATGGTTAAGTTTTACAATCTTATTATGAACATAAGTCTTTAGGTCACGAGAGACTGTTGTAGTAGTAGTAGTCGTCTTATCAAGTTATACATTATACTTTTTTCCACAGCTAAGTTGCACTACATTATTGTCCATCCAAGCCATGACACGTTGTTTAACAGTAACAAATGTCAAATTAAAGACTGCAACTAAGTATTTATAAGTGCATTTAGGTGAATCTGTGTATCATTCTCAGAACAAATAAGTGTGTGTTTTTGCCCCTGCATGTTGTTCCGCAGCGCTGTGAGGAGTCTCGGGTTGCGGCCGCTCTGTGGCGTCACAGGGAATGAAGCTGTAATTTCACAGTCTTTGATGTGCTGTGTGTAGCATTACCTGTAGACTGCAGTCGTCTCTCGTTCTGTTCATTTATCTGTCTCTTCTCTTCTTCCTGTCATTCTTTCCAGCTCCTTCTTCCTCTGCAGACGGGAGTCTTTGATGTTCTCTGTGGCGTGACCTGTAAACTGTTGTAGTCCATCTCTTTCCTGCTCTTTCTATTACTCTTTTCTTGTTTCTCGTAGCTTTGATGTTTTGTGTCATTACCTGCAGTTGTTTTCATTCTCGTTGTTCCTGTCTGTCTGCTCCATACCACCTATAAGACGTAAAATGATGTGTAATTACTCTGTTTTGTAAGGCATAGTGGAGACTGTGTGTGTGTGTCTGTGTGTGTGTGTGACGGCAAGGAACCAAAATGCCCCAGGAAAAATTTTAGCACTCAGAGGTTGCCTGTTCATCGCTCAGGAGACTCAGTTTTCTTTCCTTGTCAACCTATGTCCCATTAAAAAGGAAGCTGAGGTGGGACAAATTCATTTTATGTATATAGATGAAGATCTTTTGATTGGACAAAAAAAGAATCATTTTGAAGCCATTACCATTTAGATCCAATCTTCTCTTAAATGACCTTTATCCTGACCTTTAAGCACCAAAACACAAGACCCTCCGATGACCTCAGTCCAATTTCAAACATGCACACAAAGACAAACAAACAGTTGCCGTTAATTTTCATGGCTCTATTATCACAACGGGATGAGGTCACCTGTTTTCGTACAACAACAGATGACTTTCATTCGGCCCCTGTTCCAGTAATGTGACATTAAGGCCACTCTTCAAGAGCATTTAATAATATTTAAATGAGAAAGTGTGTTTGTTCATGTGGAGTAATGCTCGTGGATTGTAGACATTGCTCAGATGGTAATGTTCCTGTCTTCCTCTGAGTCACCTGAATTGTTCAGATGTCTGAGAAGGGGAGAGCAGAGGAAATGATAGAGTGAAGTAAAACTAATGTGGAGAAAGGGTCTGTGTTACTTCACTACCAGCCCGGCATCCACAGGGGGTGTGTCATTTTCAGGCCACAATCTGAAAAAAGTTCTTGTCAAATCAAGTCTTTTGGGATAATTGGGACAACTGTTTGCTGTCTTAAAGAGACTAAAAGAAAAAATACAGAGTCACTGACAGATTGCTCAAATTGGGTGCTTGGCCAAACATAACTTTAAAGGGTTAGTGCATGCAAAAATGAAAATTCTATCAAGTACTCACCCTCATGTCGTTTCAAACCTGTAAGACTTCCGTTCATCTTTGGAACATAAATTAACATATTTTTGATAAAATCTGAAAGCTATGCAACTGACACTTTGATGCTTAAAGAAGTTCATAAAGAGATCATAAAATTGATCCATATGAATTGAGTGGTTTAATCCAAATTTTCTGAAGAGATTCAATAGCTTTATATGATGAACATTTATTTTAGGCTTTTATTCATATATAAGCATTCATCAACGCACACATCGGTTGTGTTAACGGAAGATCAAGTGTGTTTGAGCTTCCGCAAGAACCATTGAGGTTCATTCTTGTGTTCTCGTGTCAAACAGTTTCGGTTGAGCTTCTGTTTGTTTGTTGATGGATGTTTATTTGTGAATAAAAGCATAAAATGTTCATCATACAAAGGTCTCTTCAGATTGAGTCTCTTCAGAAGACCTGGACTAAACCACTCAGTTCATATGGATTAGTTTTACAATCTTTTTATGAACTTTTTAAAGTGTCAAAGTGGTAGTAGCTGACCATGGAAGGAGAGAAAGCTCAAAGAGATCTCCATTTGTGTTCCGAAGATGAATGAAAGTCTACAGGTTTGGAACCAAATGAGGGTGAGTAATGACAGGATTTTCATTTTTGTGTTCACTAACCCTTTAAAACAGAATATGTGTTGACACAACACGGCTGCAAAAATACAACAATTAATTAACTCTTTCCCTGCTAGCAAATATATGTTGCCAGCCACAGACAGAATTTTTGGTCATTTTCACAAAAATGTCATGCTCCTCAGAATACTTTTTGTTTTATGAATATCTGAACATGGAATATATCAAAAGAAAGAACATACCCTCCACTGCTTTTTTTTTATTTTTTTTTTATTTTTTATTTTTTTACTTTTAGCTCTGTCCACTTTTTTTTTATTATTATTATTATTATTATTATTATTATTGAACACTTGAATGTGGCTAAGTTTCATTTAAAAAAAAAAAAAAAAAACGACAACAACATTTACAACAAAAAGCTAAGAAAATCGTGTTTTTGTCAAAGACTACAACATTTGTATATAAGAAATTCTTCTATGGCTTTGTTTCTGCTTCTTCGCTGTACTTTTAGAAGATGCATAATAGCGCCCCCTAACAGTGAAAACATGGATTGCTGGATAATTCCGTCAATGGTGGAGAAAGAGTTAAAGGGGTCATGTTTGAGAAATAGAAATTTTCTTAATATTATTATAGTACAATGTCAAAAGATTGTTTCAGAGTTCAACTTCCAGAACTCAACACTTCCTCGTTAGTCCAAACACAACTTTTGTTGAAACCAAACTCCCAAAATGACTCTCTTCTGATTTTTTTTTTTTTTTTTTTTTTTTTAATCTGATTTTGTCTCAGTATGATGTCCTAGTGTGATGAAGGTCTCTGACGAAGATCAACGCCTATTTCTGCATCGTTGCCTCTTTAGCCCCGCCCACTGATTTCCGCATGGCATGTAGTAGTAAATACGAGACGGACACAAACACAATTAAACCAGCTATGAAATTATAGAGATGCCTCTTACAAGAAAGGATTATAAGATGTTTTGCATTGCTGAGTTGTGGAAAAAAACACAACTCAACTGCATTGCCTTCCTTGTGATCCTAACATAACATAAAGTGTGGGTGAACTTTATTGTTGAACTTTACAGTTTGATGCAGGCTTTTCAGAGAAACTGAAAATAAAAGATGATGCAGTGACTACTATATTGGATCTGACAGTATTGTTGCAAAACACAAGTGTGAGTAACTTTTTACCATGTGTCACTATTGCTTTGTCTGAAACAGATCATTTGATATGTACTCACTTTACTGACTGTCACTTTTACTTTACAGAAAACGGCAAACATAAGAACGACAGTGAGACAAACGATTGTACATTCATAATTCGTTCACAAGAAACACCTATTATGTTATTCTGTCATCTTTGTGATAACTCAAAGTACTTTGTCGCAAACCAAGACTCATAAAACATATGTAATACACATTAAGCTACTGAGAGGTGTTTATCAGGGAAGCATTTGTCATAAAACACAATACTAGCTCACAAATACAAATTTAAATATTTATTCCTTATGTATTGTTTTCTGATTCAGGATAAAATATTTGCTCAGACCTGTATGGGTGAATTTCACCGGCTGCTATTTTTCAACATTGGAATTTTTTTTAAAACAATTCCTCGTGTAATGTTGGGGACATAGAAAATTATTCAAAATATTTCAAGTAGAGTCAAAAGCAGGATAGAAAATAGCATTTTACTTCTAAATTAGGATGTTTATGTAAACAATCTTGCTAACATTATAAGTGGACCTCAGAGGACATAACATTTTTTCATTTGTTCATGACCCCCTTAACTGACTCACAAGCCAACATGTTCCGTTCACTTAGATGTCTTTGCCACACCATATCTCGGGAGCCTCATAGCATGTTGAGGCCATGACACATGTACACAACATCATTTTGTCAAGGTAATGACATCCTTATGTCGTGGCCATGCAATGTGGTGATGTGGCCTCAAAATCTTATGTTGAGGGAATGCCATCCTTTTCTCATGGCCACGTTGTCTTGCGTTGTGTTGCGTTTTTTATATAAAAGACTGGGATGAGCATAATATAATATAATATAATATAAAATTCAGCTCATCCCAGTCTTTTATATAAAAGTGTAATGTAATATTGCAATGTCTTAATGCTGCACTGTCTTTTGTGTCATTCTTAAATTTAAAATAAAACATTTTATTAATAATGTCCTTTTTTATGATTAATATCAGGTTGCTGTGGTTACACAGGTGAGGCCACGACCTCACATTGCATGGCCATGACATTAGGATGTTATTACCTCAACAAAATGATCTCGTAGCCACGACATATCACATTCCCACAGGTTCATATGTTGTGGCTGTAACACAACTAAGTGAACAGAATTTGTCCCCTCCCATTCACCGTAGAATAGAGAGACAACCAAAACATTCTCAATTTCTGTTAACTTCTCAATTTATCTTTAAACACAAATTGATGGACTGATAACATAATTTGTAATGATGAAAAGAAATATAAAAAATAGAAGCACATTCAGTAGTATAGTTTGCAGTAGAGTTTGGGACACCACTGTACTTGCATTATATTTAAAAGAATTCACACTTTTGACTGCCTTGAGGGGGTTTGCACCTTAACTGGTCCGTCAGTCTCTCCCAAACTCCCCATAATTATGAGGACCAAATGTCCCCACAAGGATAGTAATACCAATAGTTCTTGGGACTTTGTCCCCATGAGGAAAACGGCTTATAAATCATACAAAATTAAGTTTTTTGAAAATGTAAATGTGCAGAAATTTTTCTTTGATAGTTAGGCTTAGGGGTAGGGTAAGTGCAGAGTGAAAGAATATACAGTTTGTACAGTAAAATAGTTTGTACAGTATAAAAATGTCTATGGAAAGTTCCCATAGAACATGGAAAACCAGCGTGTGCGTGCGTGTTGTGGCAAACCTCTCTATCCTCAGCTCTGTTACTTTTTCATTTCTAGTTCTTTACAGTCTTCCTTCATATTCCTCCCTCCCCTCTCGCTCTCTCTCGCTCTCTCGCTCTCTCTCTCTCGCTCTCTCTCTCTCTCTCTGCGCCTCTCTCCGTCTCTGATGCGGATGGTGCCGGAGGGTCTGTCTGGAGGCCTTGTGATGCCACACAGACTGAGGAGTTTCCGCTGTGGCGTTTGCACTCTGAATCTGTAGGAAAGCCTCCACTGCTCACGTCTTTACGACTAAAGTTAAATGTCCACTAAATGATCTCTCAGCCAGTAAAAATAGCTTTATGAAGATGTCTGGAGAAAGGCTTGGGCTTTTGAATGTAGTTCCTTTGAGTGCCTGTCATTGCATGCATCAGTTGTTTGTTGCCAAAGAAGGTGTGTGCTGAAGAACGTTTACTATGAGTCTGTAATGATTTGTCTTTTATTTTATTTTTGTATCATTTGCAAGTGTTTTGATGTGAAAAAATTTTAGGCAAGAAACATATGCAAGCATGCTATTTTCCTGTTTGATGAACAGATCAGAAGTAATGTCATTTTATTTAGCAGCATTATTTGATTGGCAAGTTAATGCACCTGAGGTCATGTGACAACAGTATGGCATACTATAGTTTTGCAGTTGTGCGTCAACATTTACTATGGAAACAGGTAGTTGAAGTCGGACTTATTCATTTTTATAGATGGGTAGAGAGCTTTTGATTGGACAAAAATGTGTTGAGAGCAAGATCAGTAATTTTGGTCCATTTTCTCAGAAGAGAAAGAAAGTTTGTATAACCCCTCCGGTAGAAACTCGCACCAATCCGAGTGGGATTCAAATCTACATTTCTGGCATCGGAGGCGGACTTGCTAACAAGAATGCTAAAAACCGTATTCTCTAGCGTCAGACATCAACGAACCTTGAGGCTAGAGGAGTGAGGTTTGCAGCTCTTTACTACCTCTGTTTAAAGTTAATTTGGTAATTTTTTTTTTTAATTTCAAGTTCAGTGAAGTAGCTTATATATATGAATCATTAACATGCAAGTTAATGCAGGTAAGGTCATGTGACCAGTGTGGCACACTACCGTTACAGTAGGCTACAGTAGGCTATTATCTTCATTTTTTTTTTTGCAGCGGCTATTTGCAGTAAGTGAAAATAGCATATTTTCTTAGCGATATATGCTATTTACGTCAAGTGCAAATAGCAATAGATTCTATGTACACTATGTAAAAATAGCAGTATTTGCTTTGCAATAAGTGTTAGTAGTACTATACTATTTGCACCTCAGTATTTTAGTACATTCATAAGAGTATGCAATAATAGCATATTGAGTGTAAATAATTTATATTTATTAAATAAATGCTGCCTTATTGGGACAATAAAACCCTCCCTACACCTAACCCTACCTGATGAACACTTTAATACTACTTGTCACATTTTCTTTAAATTTATTGAAAATAAATGTCTTTCCAATCTGATGCGACGGGGAAAGGGAAAAGAACGAATTTGGCATAAAGCGGATTCGAACCCTAGTCGATTGTGTGAAGAGTATCTGCAAGTGCCTTGCTCCCCCTATCACTGCTGCTGACAGGTCACAGGTGTTTTTTTGTGCTTTTGTCTGGTCCAACCAGACATTTGTGGGCAGAGTTAGATTAAATAACCTCTGCCAACAAGCCAGGCTATTCGCACTTAGTGTAAATAAACACTCCGTATTTTTATTTTTTTATATGGTTTCTGTGAACTACAATAGTGTTGATAAGACGATCCCATAAGATAATCCCATAAGATATTGCTGTTTATTAGTTCTTAAACTATCATTTTCATTCAACTTTGCTGACACAATTAATGATTCCCTGCCATTGGTCTCAATTACACTAGGCCACTAAAATGACGATAAATTAGCTGCAGGCAGCTTAACACAAAGAGCGAGCGAGGCATGTGAAATCCATTATCATGAGCTCTCTGTGGTTTGTCCTGTGAGAAGTCTGGCTGCTCTCTCTTCCATTATCGCTATGATGAAATGTCTTTCAACTTTCCCAGATCCCAAATCACTCAGGCTGCCTTCCCTCTGTTTCTTTCCCCTTCTTTTCTTGGTTTCCCTAATTGTAAGGTTTCCTCAAATCCTTTTGCTTTCATTGAATTTCTCTTCAGGGATCAATAAAACATTTTGTATTCTATTATTGTGTTAATTACACAGATCGTGGCTTATTCAAAAAACGTCTCGGAGCTTTCTGCTTTTCTTTTCTGCTTTATCTGAAAATGCAATCATACACGGCTGCAAATGTGATCAATAGTATTATTATGCATGATTAGATATTAACAAAAAACAATAATATTTTGAGGGTTTTTTTCATGCCGTGTGGTTGATAGGTGCTTACGGACAAGTCTTTAAAATGTACTATTCGCATCTGCCCTTTAGTGTCATTAGGATTTTTAGTCCTTTTTATTGTCCATAATGTGAAAATCATAATTGTGGAAGTTACGAAAAGTATAGCACACTACTTCATTTGTCTGAATTGCATGCCAAAATTTAAAGGGATAGTTCACCCAAAAATGAAATTCCGTCATTACTCACCCTCATGTCGTTCCAGCCCTGTAAGACGTTCGTTCATCTTCAGAACACAAATGAAGATCTTTTTAATGAAATCTGAGATCTCTGTCCCGCCATTGACAGCCTTGCACAAACAAATATAATTTACCACTTTATTTACAAAATATTAATCTCCACTCACGTTCATGCAACAACATCTGCTCTCGCATCAACACAACATGCATGCGTCACGGTGCTATCACGAACGCACTTCGGAAATTAATATTTTGTTAATTTTTTTTATAGTTTTGCAGGCTGTCAATGGAGGGTCAGAAAGCTCTCAGGTTTCATTAAATGACTTAATTTGTGTTCCGAAGATGAACGAAAGTATTATGGGTGTGGAACGACACGAGGATGAGTAATTAATAACCTAATTTTTAATACTTAAGGAAAGGGGTTTCTTTAAATCCCAACCCCAAGAATGATCAAAAGTAGCAAGCACTACTAATACAAATAAAGGTATGCTGAGAATGCCAAGAGCTCCTGCTGAATATTTAGGACAAAGATCAAGTTGTTCTGGTCACTCGACACACCACAGATGGCACTGATGCTGCATTGTGTGCAAAGTTAAGCATCAGTCATTTGTTTGCCAAGGGTCACAGTGGACCGCTTTCAACACACCCGGCCAGGGGACGTGTGCGTGACAGGAAATGATCATTGACGTTTCAAAGAGAAACTTAGTTACACTACACACAGATGAAAGGAGGGATGCACATATGGATGCAGGTGATTTTGTCCTTGTGGAAGCACTTTTTCAAAATGAGTATGAGTTTAGTGTCAGTTTTGTGGGAATGTCCCCCTATTAGCTCAGTTGTTTTTCCCAGATGAGATTAATCTCAAGGCACGACCACTTTAGGGAGATTTTTTTGTAAAATTTCTCAAGCAAAAAGGTGCATTGTCAATTATAGGGATGAATCACCCCTCACACAGGAGTCACTTTCACAGCAAGCAGCTTTCTGTTGGTCAATGCGGAAAACCAACTTGAACGTGATGCAAATGTGTGGAAATCTTTCGCCGGCTTGATAAATTTCAAATGATGTAGATTAGATAAAAATGACTGGATTTCACAATCAAAATTAAATGAGAACTTCGTGAACTGATAAATGTGTATCTTGAATGTAATGTGTTTTTTTGCCACATATATGAAAATGAATGCAAACAACTGAGTGCTTCGGAGCTGTCAAATAGCATGATCAATGCTATATTTCCCTGGGTTCAAGTGAGTGATGGTGAGATTTGTGCTTGTGAACAGGTGATGATAAAGGTGGACTGTGTTTGGTTTTCCCCTTAGTATTGTGAATCACAGCATTGTTCTCCGGTAATGTAATCCACTGATATAAAAGCTATAGTCTTGTAAATGGAACTCGAGCATAAGCTGTTATCAGATTCTCTATAAAGTGTAAGTGTTTTTTTTTAATGATGTGTTAACTGGAAAGGGTGTTGTTGATTAAAATTAAAACCACATGCTGTTGATGTTGATGTGGCGGGTGCTGCAGGTTACATACAAGTGAGGAAGACTGAAAAGGTACAGTAAACAACCCTGACGCCATGGGATTTCCAGTGAGGTAAATGTAAATCTCTTAATCAAGTTTTAGTTTTTCATCTTCATTAGTTAACAATAACAACATTGTCTCATTTGTGTCTGTTTTTATTTCTCACAAACAATTGATGACATTAAGTGTACAGAGCTACCGTATGTACATTAAGTGTATAGATCTATTAAATGAAAATATTTCAAATTGAAATATTGCAGACATGCGTCTTGGGATGATTTCAGACATTGTTGATCTCATAAAATGTGAGACTTCTGGTGTCTTTTTTTCTCTCAGGAGTAAAATTTGATTCTGGCGTCTTCATTAGTTCTCCATGTAATCTCATGTTGTCAAAAGAGAAACAATTGAAACATTAAAGAGATCTCATTTGTGACTTACCTTGCCTAAGGGCAGTGTACTGACAGATCTGTCCACAAACCGTTTGGTGTAAATTAGCTGCTTTGAATCTGGATGTGACGGCATATTTATCCTATCAGAGAACGATCAGGTTGGCAGAGGAGTGTGATTGGCCAGGGTCTGCCTCAGCCTCCCTTGGGCTGTCTGTTCCGCTGGCTGAGTCGAGCATGTGTGATCCTGCAGGGTCAAAAGGGCAGGATTTAAATGAAAACTTTAAATAACTGCCAGGCTCTGTCATTACAAAGTATTACTGGCCATGTGCGAGCGGGGCCCGAGCCACAGTAATGACTACATCTCCTCATGTGCCTCTGCCTCAGAGGAGACAGCACTGGCCTTTAATAGAACTTCTGTAATTACACCGTATCAGGAGAGCACTGCCGTGCTTACAATCGCATCCTCCAGAGAAACGGAAATCAACCCCTGTTCATTTTAAGTGCGTTTCTCCAAGGAAAGAACACATTACCCATTTACCCAAAAGTGACACTCGTGAAAAAAGTGAAAAATTGACACTCCATCCAAGTTGGTGCACACTCATTAGGAGTAGTGAACAAACACACACGCGGAGCGGTGGGCAGCCATTGTGCTGTGGCGCCCAGGGAGTGATTGGGGGTAACGTACCTTGCTCAAGGGTCATTTCCTCAACCAATATTGAGAATCTGCAACCTTCGGGTTATCAGTCTGACCCTCTAACCATTAGGCCATAACTGCCCAGGAGACTGTAAAGTTGGACCAGTATGAGAGAGGGAGAGCGATAACGCCAAATTTAACACACCTGGTCCCCGTTCACACCTGAGACCTTGTAACAGTAATGAGTCACATGACACCGGGGAGAGAAAATGGCTAATTGGGCACAATTCAGTCATTTACGCTTGGGGGTGTACTCAATTTTGTGGCAAGTGGTTTAGATGGTTATATTGAGGGGACAGAAAATGTACACTGTTATACAAGCTGTACACTCACTACTTTACATTGTAGTACATGTCATTTCTTCAGTGTTGTCACATAGATGTAATATATTTACAAAAATGTGTGGTGGTAATCAATTCTGTGAGATACTCTGTGTGTGTGTGTGTGTGTGTGTGTGTGTGTGTGTGTGTATGAGCAATATCACATGAGTAGCTGTGCTATATAGCTGTATATCTGTACGCTGTTATTACCTATGGCACTCGGCCTGCAGCCGTGCGGAGTGGCTTTAAAACCCTCTTGTGCAGCACTACTTTCTTCGCCACTGATTCAAATATGAAGATGACAGTATGACCAAGCCTCCGTTACTAAAATGTCACTTAAGGACTAGTAACGAAGGAATATTGAGTCCTTCCATTGAAACTCATTGAATGTTTGTAGAGTAAATTTACAATTAACAGCTGCGAACGCGGCTCAACCAATCAGAATCAAGGGCCGGAACTCTCCATTTTTTTTCTCAAGTTGACAGTTTTTTTACTAACTCACTGTAATATGTAACTTCGATTATTATGATTGCCTGAGCGAGTATTTCCGCGTATGATATAACATTAATTCTTCAGGTCGATGTCCATAGTATATCCATTATTAAAATCCATTTGAATGCCCACTGAGGAAAGCAATCTTTGTATTTGTGCTTCTTACAGCTAAGGGAATTTTCCATAACTGCACTAAAACAACTTCCTTAAGTTCCTTTCAATTTAAAAGTCTCTTGCGCCTGACTTGTTAAATGAGTATCGTTCACTCGTAAAGTTTTTCTGCCATCTAATGGGTTATTAACTTTCACTCAATCCATGTTACGCACTAATAGACCCTTTCACAATGCCAAATACAACACATTTATACAAAATATTTATTGAACAACAATATTTAAATTGACAACAATTGCCATTTATAAATGACAGTTGGAAATAAACACGATTTTGTACAATTCAGTCAAACGTACAAAAGCTCTAGTGCTCTACAGCATTTTCCCAATCAGCTGTGCTGTGACAGGTTGTCAAGTGTACCATGAATAATTACCAAATGCCAAAAAATAACTAAATAAATGCTACACAGTTAATATATTGTCTGTGTCAGGCGGAAATCTAGTATCTATTTCCTCATTTTTTATTTAAAAAGAAATGTTATGGTCACTCTTTACTCCTAATATGGGATTTTTACAAATTTAACGAATGAAAAGGATTTTAAAGATCTAGTGACAAAACCTAGTAAGTCCATTGGATCAGATTCGAGAACCAGAAAGAACTGTTTTTTTATATGTATACCGTTTCACCATTTGAATCACTCTGCTGTCCATATTCTCACAGCGAGTGTAATGGCGGACGAGCAAGCCATTTTTTTTTATAGATACTATTATTTTGTAAAACAACGGAATGTTGTTTTAAGAGGGTTTTTTTTAGTGGAGAATATAGTTGTTTAGACCCCAGGTATGTGATTTTACATGTAAACATAGTGCCTATTTGAAAATTTGTGGACTCTTTCAGAGATGTGAGCTCCAGGCCGTCAGTGACTGTTCAGTGCTCATGGACCCACAGAGAACAACTTCATCACGGGTAGTCCTTCAAGAATTTGCCGCTGGCTCTTAGTGTTTAACCATGAGCTATAATTCGTTTTGGGATGTATCAAATGGGCAATCATTGGTCTTATTAATCTATTACTTGTTCCAGAGCTAATAGATTTGGTTTGATGGCTTATATTTACATTTGAAATTAAATCCTGTACTGACTAGAGCACTGCTTTTGTGCGTTTGAATAAACTGTTTGCTTGTTTGTTTCCTATTTTATTTCTCATACTGTTATAATGGCTATTGTTAATTTTTAATATTATTGTTACATTTTATATAAATAACAAGCCATATTTTTGGTATTAAGAGTGCGTTAGTGATTTTGGCTTCAGTGAAAGTTTAAATGCCTCAAGATGGCAGGCAAAGACTGTCTTTATGAGTGAATGAGTCAGTCAGTCACAAAGACTTTTATATTGAAATGGACTGAAATAAGGAAATTGTCTTTACAACTTTCAACGAGACGCAATTGACAAATGCGTTGACTACCACTGTCATGGGAATGTTTTAAATGTTAAAAGGACTAAAGCTTTCCTCAGCGGACATTCAAGCGGATTTTGTGATTATGAATATAAGATTGACCTGAAGAATATCAGCTAGATGCAGGCAATACACTTACGCTCTAGCTCTCACATATATAATTCTCTACATATTACAGTGGGTTCTAATGAAGCGACTCAACGTTCCTTCGTTACTTGTTCTAAAGTGACATTTTAGAATTGGTAACGGAGGCTTGGGCTCAACTGTCAACTTGGGATTGAATCCATGGTGGAAGTAGTTCCTCACAAAAGAGGGTTTTTACGGACAATTCGTTGTTATGTCTTATTTACACTCTTGTGCCGTCAAACTGTTGTATAAACGCAATATCACACTAGCAACTGTGCAATGTGGTTGTATATCAGCATGGCTACTTGTGTGATATTGCTCATTTATTCAACACTTCTTTCTGGTTCTCGAATCTGATTGTCTGATAGCTGTGCGATATTCTAGTGATAACAGCACGCTTACCTTTTCACCGTTTGTATCACTCTGCTTATAGCAACTGTCATGGCGGCTGAGCAAATCCTCTGTAATTTTTTAGACTACTACACTTGTACCACGAACTAGAGCTTTAAGAGTTTCTTAGGTGAGAATGTAGTTACTTTCTGAAAAATGTGTCTAATATTTAATCATAGCGCCTATTTTACAATTGATTTAGACGTTTTTAGAGATGCGAGCTCCAGGCTGTCAGTGGCCGTTCAGGGCCGAGAACTGCTTCGTCTCGGCCAGTGCTTCGTTTGCCGCTGCACCTTATAGTGGTTAAACATGAGATATGATTTATTTTGGGTACATAAAATGGGAAATCTTTAGTGTTTCTAATCTGTTACTTGTTCCAGAGCTAATCGAGTTATGTTAAATTTGATAATTTAATATTAAGGCTGTATTTTACTTGCATTTTATATAGCATAGCATATTGGCTACAACTAGACAGATGATATCAGATGAAGACTCTTTGCCACTCTTCAAATACATAAAACATTAACCTTTATAGAGGGTGTTTCTTGAGCAAAGAATAGTGCGTGTGTGTATATTGTTTATAACAGCTGCTTAAATGTCCTAATTAAACTAAGGCCTAATCCTGGCTTAATCTAAGTGTAATTCATAACTTAATAAGTGTATTCATGTCTTCAGGCCATGCAATGGATTATGTTGGCTTGCTGTTTATTTTGAAACACAACTCATTTTACTGAACATAAAAGTACTTACTGGTGTAAACGCCACAATAAAAGTACTGTAATAGGATCCTGGTGATTAAGTGATGATCTTCCAGCGCTGGTTCAGCTGTGCGCTTCTATTCTATGGCGTATGATAAAACGGTGTAAAAACAGCTGTAAAACGGCTGACTGCTCTCAACACATCTTCTCTATCCACTAAACCCGAGATCCAGTTTCCATTGCTTAAACTTTCAAATGATGTTTGAAAACACTGTGTCATGATCGTGAAGTGATCAGATCATTGTCTTGTTGTGTTTGGGCTTGGTCGAGACCACTTGCTCTAAATAAAGATATGCAAAAAAATATGATGGTTTACTAATGTTTCACAAAGTTAAACCAAAATGTGGACAAAAGCATCATGCTTATACTGTTTACACTTGCGTTGGCAGTGCTATTTCATACAAATACTTAGTATAGTTTGGTCTCCAACTGAAACAAAAATGCCTGTTGTATTTTGCTTGTTGGGACCTTCTCAACGATATGACACAAGTCTGTCTGTTATTTACTATGATTTTACAGATTACTTTTTCATGTAAAGCAGTTATTTTTTCACCCTATGAAAATAGAGCACTTCTAATATGTCAGCAATTTAAAAACACTTGTTTAATGATGGTCACATTTCCTGTGTTCACTGTATAGCCAAGCATCTGAGCTTTAAAACCACAACTATTTTGTGTTGTTAAACAAGTGGTTATGTACCTTAGTTGCAACCCCCACTTCAGATTTCAGAGGTAATGATTAATCACTTAATTGATTCATTAATTTTAACAATGATTGATTATGGGAATTTATGTAAATTGAGACCCCTAGTTACCAAAAACATCTACAAGGCCAGTGTTGCACTACCAATACAACAAATCTTGTTTGGGTAATTTTTTTCCTATAGTTATTTTTTCATTTAATTTTTTTTTATTATTATTAATTAAAAATGGCCCAATTATTGTTTAAAATTAACTTCTAAATATTGTTATCATTTAATAACAGCAATTGTAAAGTAGTTAATAAACAAAAACTAATATTATAGCCATATTATAGTGATATCAAAACATTTGATATTCTTTCCCTATGGGGAACGTTTTATTGTCCCTTCTTAAAGCTGATAAGCCTCTTTATTTTGTTTGCATAACTGTGCACGATTATATGGTTAGTTGCATTTTATTACTCGGCTTGTTTTTCGCTGCTGTCCACAACCCTATCAGAACAGATCTGGGACACATTTTTGGGTCACAGCCCTCCAGTTGAAAACAAATAAAGTAGTTGGAATAGAGCACAGCGGGAGCCATAAGTGCCGCTCTTAGACACAACGGCAGTGGATTAAAGAACGCCTGAGCCAAAGAAGCATTCGAGCCAAAGTCTCGCGCATGTTTCGCAGTGCTGCGGTCGTCCCACTGAGCCGTCCAGCTCCACTTCGCATTAGCATGAGTGACTGATGTGTTCAGTTTTCTGACACAATGGCAGTGGTTAATTCTCAGACGGGGGGTTTGCTGAGATTTGAGATCGGTTCAGCTGTCGTCGTTATCGGTTTGACTCAACTATTTATAATGCGGGGAGTGCGTGCTGTCAAATCTTTGACATCTTTGGGATTGGTTAATGCTTTATCTCTGCTGTCTGTTGGTTGACAGCAAGATGGGTAGAAAATAGCCATGGTTTTGGGCAGAGATGCCACTGAAAGTGACAAGAGACGCATTAAAACACCAGGTGTAAACGGTGTCTCCATCTACTTGTGATCCGACTGACCAAAACGCATCTTAATACCAGGTGTAAACAGGGCCTAAGTGTGTTTCAAAACGTATGCTATGTCATACAAGTGTCCTGCTCCCCCAAGTCCCCACTTAAAGGGCTCTGGAGGGCATAGTGATCCTCACTTATGATTGGAATAGGCCCATAGTGAAAGCCATTTTTATAGAGAAAATGAGACATTTTGTGGATCGTCATCAGATGCTTTTTAGCCATAATTGTTCCACTTAGAAAGTTCAGTTTATTGATTCATTAGACAATCAGTTAAATGGATACAGTGTGTTTTTATGTTGTTAGAAAGTTATTGTCCTCATAAAGGTATAAATGCTTGTGAAATGTGGCAAGTGCAGTAGCAGTTGTTGTGTGAGGGCATCAGATCAGGTGCCCTCAGCATTATGTATACCTGCCTCTGCATACACACATTGTTATATTATCCATCTGTTGCATGAAGTTATGTTTGTTGTTGAAATTGAAGGAGGCATGCTTCACTGGCTGTGAGGAGAGAGGGTGAAATGTCGTTCTCATACAAGCATGTAATTCCCAGTGAAGGAAGCTATTTCCCTAAATGAGTGCAACTCACTGCTGTTTCATATCCTCCCTGATAAGGAGAAAAACAAAAGGGCCTTTTATTCTGACACAGAGGCTTCAAACGCCATCATCCATGTTGCCTCAGATAAAAGACACTGGAGTGTCACGTGTAAGAGTATTTCTGCTGCCTCGCTCTCAATGAGAGATGGAACAAAAAACAGAAATGCCACATACTCTAAGTCCACTTTTTCTTACTTCTGTTACTACAAAATATTTCTTCAGTAACTCTTTACAATAAGGATGTAATGAAAATACAGTTGTTAATGAAAATAGTTAATTGTTTGTTCCTGTTAGTTCAGTGTAACTAATGTTAACAATTTTTAATCAGGTATTGGTAAATGTTGAAATTAACATTAACAAAGATTAATGAATGGTGTATAATGCAGTTCATTATTAGTTCAGGTTAACTAATGAACCTTATTGTAAAGGGTCCATTTCTTTTAGTATTTTTATTTTTTTTTATTTTTTATCATTTATATATACACGAAGATAAATTGTATGTAGTATTAGTAATATATGTAAGTAATATTAATTAGGTACATGTATTTTCTTTAGGGTTAGGGTAGGATTAGGGTTTGGTTTAGGGTTAGTTATATATATTACTAAATACACGTATCGTGTAACAAGGACACATTAAAATAAAGTGTTACCAACAAATATCATAGAAAATGTACTGGTAAATTCCTATTACTTTTTTTCTGTTTAGGGACATTTCCGTCAACCCTACAACACAATGCAATGTGTAATTCAAAATATTGTTAAAACGGTTTATATATATATATATTATATATATACGCAAAACATGTTTACACACTTCTCAACCTTTCCAAGAGGAGCAAATATTTCTCCTGCAGTCCTGTTTGAGATCCATCCAGACCATTGCAATAATATATATAATGTAAAATATATATATGACTTAATCATCCTTGATCATTTTTTACATTTCTGAAGGCATAATTATATTCCAACATGTACTTAAAATTTATTGAGCTTGTGGTAGTAATTTACTACCACTTAAAGACATTATTTGTCTGATGCATGTTTAAATTTTGCAGAATAACCTGTAGAAATGGAAAAATGGAAAACGTGCCTGTTTCATAGTCTGATTCAATTCATCACACAGATTCTGTTAATTTCTTCTGCTCAGCATCACACTCTAAGTGAAAGTATAAATACAGAGTATGTCAGATAAATGCCTCGCTGCGTTACCACATTTGTAAATGCGTTCCAGAGTGCGGTTCTGGGCAAGGTCCACATCACTCTGGTATGCCTGAAATTATCCTGGTAATTGGTGTGTGAAAATGAGAGGGGAGAAAACGAGTGAGGGCAGGTCACATTCTGATTTCCAGAAATGCTGATTCGAAGCCCAGAGTGAAAACATTGACTTAGCAGTTTTCATAATGTCAGTTTACAGAGCGCGCACACACACACCGCATGGGGCCGAGGTAACAAATTTTAAGTGCATCAACTCGACTGTAAATCACATGCAGAGAGAAAGAAACAATGCTGGAGTGCTGGCATTCACCATCATTTCAGAAAGCTGCTTTGTGGCTTTCTTGGATAACTAACAACTAAGTGTTCAGTAAAAAATACTGCCCTGGTATTCAGACCCAAACAATTAGTGTTGAACTGAGGCAGCTGCAGTGGTCTGGATGGATCCCAAACAGGACTGCTGGAGAAATGTTTGCTCCTCTAGGAAAGGTTAAGAAGTGTGTAAACATGTTTGCGTGAACGTGTGACACCTGTAAACGGGCGACGAGTGCAAAGTCATGTGTCTTTTTTTTTTTTTTATACTGTAAATTCTCCATGCATTATTTCCATAATTTACAAGCTCAGTGTTATACGTGAATGCAATAGCTCTTCTAATATTCAATACCAGTTGCTCTCAGAATCCACTGCTAGCTCAATAGAACAGCATTATTATTCATAAATCCCCAAAAATGAGCTATACGGTTCTCATATATATGGTTTCCATTAAAATGTCCTGGATGCTTGTGGTGCACAAGTAAGAAGCTGAAAACCACTTAGCAGAGCAAAACAAATCCAACATTTCTACCCAGACAGAGTTACTGGCAGCTGAGGGACCAACAGTGGCATATTAGTAATTACCCTTCAACAGAACGGACTGCGTCGGGCGACCACACATCAGAATTCTGTTCGCTCAGCTGTTGGACGTTTACAGGAGCAAACCACGACTTTCACACCTCTGAACTCACAGATTATTCCGTCCAATTCAGTGTGTGCAAAAAAGCTTAATAGTGGCCCCAAAAGTACTTATGCCACTCTTTTAGGTTACTGTAACATTTATAAATGTTTCTATTCCAAATAAATACTGCTTTTTTTTTTGAGCTTTCTATTTATCAAAGAAAAAGAGTATCACAGTTTCCACATAATATTTATATAGCACAACTCTTTTTCAAGACTGATATTCATATGAAATGATTCTTGAGCAGCAAATCAGCATATTAGAATGATTTCTGAAGGATCATGTGACACTGAAGACTGAATGATGCTGATTCAGCTTTGCAGTCACAGGAATAAATGACATTTTAAAATATATTACATAGAATACAATTATTTTAAATTGTAATTATACTTCACAATATTACTTAGTCTATGCTTAGTCTATGTTTGATCTTTCGTGTGTGTGTGTGTGTGTGTGTGTGTGAGAGAGAGTGAATTAAACTCAGCAGAAAAAAAAGTGGGCCTTGAGGGCCTGAGTTGAGGACCCCTGTTACAGTATATTTAACTAATTGGTCACAAAGTGCTGTATGTGAAGTCATTTGCCCTAAATCATGGTTATAGTTTGTCAAATTAATTTTAACTAACATAAACCTCATGCACTGACTGAACAATATATCATCTGAAACCATGTGAAGATTTGACACCAAATGCTTTTAGCCATTAATGAAGCCATCATTTCCATCATTTCAGTGGATATGTCAGTCTGTTCATCACACAAAACTACTGAATGCTTATATAAAGACCTGGAATAAATCAAGTGGTGCAGGGATGACGTCAGTACCTGGAAGATTTGTGCTGCTATCAGAATTATCATAAACTGGACTGGACATGAACGCCCTCTCCAGTCAAAATTTGAAAGCGAAATGAATGCAGAAGTGGGAAGTACAAAATTTCCGACTGCACATGAGGGCAGCATAATTCGCCGCTGGTTCTATTGAGATTTTCCTATGGGGTTTTACAATTCATGAGTAAATTAGGTCTGTGGTAAACATAACTCGACGATTCTTTGATATTTTGTTCTACAACGTAAACTACACATTCACACCCCAAATGCTCTTTTCTAGTTAATTATTAGAAACATACGTTTCCAAAAATATACATGACTGCTTTAAATATTAGCCTTTTCTTTATGGGTGTGTATTTTACGTTGTAGAATAATATAGCAAAGTAACGTCATGTTGCTTACCACAGGCTTCATTTTACTCAAAGTGAAAATCCCATAGGAAAATCTTTCCTGACAAGCATGACTGACGCATTGTAAGCAGAGAGAATGAAGGTCTATGTCTCATTTTTGCAGTACATTCACGACAGATAGACGCACGTGCCACTATGTGCTGACGCTTTCAAAACATGCCAAAAGGTTCAAAAACGAAAGTGTAGAAGTGAAGTGAGCTGTGTTATTAATTTTGCCGCCTTCTCCTGTGTCATCGTCACCAAGCAACCGGTGAAACAGCTGCTGCTTTGGTGACGCAAACGCACTGTGGTTCAGACCCAAATAATATAATTAAGCACATTCCAGTAGAGGTAACCGGAGGGGGCAGCAATCGATCTCCGGTTCGAACCAGTAAATCGAACCAAGTGTGAAAAGCACCCTTAAGGTGCGTCTCAATTTGCCTAGGCTATTTATGCACTATTCTGTGCCGTTTTGTAGAATAAGTGCGAGTAGTGAGTTCACATAAAAAATTCCAAAAAGAAAAATGAACTTTAAATACCCGGATGATGCACTTCTTTTAACCGAAAAAAAAAAAAATTGTTGAGCTTTAATTCCGGAGGGGAAGGTGCTTTCAGTGTTGGATGTTAAATAACAAAATAACCTTATACAATTCATACACTACATGGTTGAGTGCATAAGTACATTGTGTGCAAGTGTATAATCTATCTGGCTCTATTGCTTGCTTGTCGTGAACCTTTTGTGATGGTTATTTTGGAGCTTGACAGGCTCAGGCCCCTTTCACTTTTGTTATATAGAGAAGAGTTCAAGATATCACATGAGGTAAGTAAATAATGTAGTCTGTTCTAGCTCGTTTTGGTGAAATATAGCATATCGTATCGGTCGGTATGCCACTGCCATGCTAAAAAAGGATCTGTTTTTTTTTTTTCTCTCTCTGTTTTCTGGTGTTACATGGTTTAAGCAGTTTTCCTGGTTTATCTTGTGTGGATTCTGACCAGCTAAAAAGTACTGCAAATTATTGTTTATATTTTTTGGTTTATCATCTGTATTTGACTAGATTTATTTCACTTTATATTGCACAAGCTGTATTTGGATGTCTTGAAAGTCATGGAAAACCATCCAATATGACATCCTGACCAGCCTGGAACCCCAGCTTAGACCATCAAACCAGTTTAGTTTGGTTTAAGGTGTGTACTGTCATTTTAGTGCGATTTTGTTTAAAGTGTGTTCTATTTGCTTATCTTCCCCCAAATATCGCTCTATTCTGGACATGTACAGCATGATCAGTTGTGTCTGATGCTCTAGGGAAGAGCAAAAAACAGAACCAATCTGTCTGGCAAGTGTTTCCATATGGACACTGAGAGGGGCGCATTCCTGTGGAAATGAAGGCAGTTCCTTTCATCACAAAGACATGATCAATTCATGATAAGGATGCCAGGAGCACTACAAAGTGAGGGAAGAGAGAGAGAGAGAGAGAATGAGATAAAGAAATAGAGGAAGGGAGGGATGAGGAAAGATTAAAAAAGGGGCTTGAAGTATGTAGACAGAGGGACAGTGAGAGAGAATAAGTGGAGGATTGAGGAGATACTTGAGGGAAGGATGCAGAGAGCGAGAGAACAGGAAGAGAGAAATTGGCAGTGTAAAGAGAGGGCACACAGATGTGAATTAAAACATTATGCAGCAAGTTTCCCTCTAATCAGGAGATGCCATCAGGCCCTGAGGTCACTTCCTTTGAGGCCAGCTTCTCTCTGTCCAGTGATCATCACTTTATCAGGAAGGAATGCAAATTGCAGTAAAGATCTACAATGGCACTGCTGTGGTATGGTAATCACGGACAGCAGCGTGTCATGAGCGTTCCTTTGGATCAAGAGAGCTTTTCACAACAACTCCAAACACCACAGCCTCACTCATGGAAATGAGTAAATTCATGGCTGGACATATTTTTTTTTTTTTCAAGAATCAAAACAAATGACACATTAATTCATGTAACTGTTGTTGATATACACTACTGTTCAGTTTGGGGTTGGTTAGATATATTTGTGTTTTTCATTCTTCTGCTCAACAAGGTTGAATTTATTTGATCCGAAATACTGTAAAAACAGTAATATTGTGATATGTTGCCATTTTAAAGAACTCTTTTTCTATTTGAATACGTTTTAAAATGTAATGTAATTTATTCCTGTGATGCAAAGCTGAATTTTCAGCATCATTACTCCAGTCTTCAGTGTCATGATCCTTCAGAGATCATTCTAATACAGTTTTGCTGCTTAATACTTGAATGGAAACAGTGTTTCCAGGATTTTTGATGAATAGAACGTACAGAAGAACCACATTTATTGAAATGGGAATCTTTTATAGCATTGTAAACCCCTTTTCTGCCACGTTTGATCAATTTAATGAATCCTTGCTGAATAAAATTACTTCATTTCAAAAGAGAAAAAGAAGAACTTCTTGCAGACCCCAAACATTTAAACAATACTGTATAACATCTCCATTTTAGCATTTTTATTTTATTTTACATAGAGATTTTTGGTAACGATTTGCATATTTGTTCAAGGGAATGTAAAAATATATATTTTAATAGCCCTTTTTCCTTCACTAGTTTATTTTAAATGGTCCAGTGTGACAAGTTATGGAAGTAAACTTCAATGCAATCTTTTATGACTCATAACTGCACATGCTAACAGTTATATAATACGTTTTAAAATGTAGTTTTAATGATTTATAGCATATCACGTTGTAGGATACTGCTACCTAAAATGGGTTGAAATTTCATGTTCATAATTAAGATGAGAAATTATTTTAATAGTGCTTGTAAGCACTGCGGAGAATTTTATGTAAACATTAAACATTCATCTGGCTTTTTATCTTCATTCAGGTCCTGTTCCTGACTGAATTACAGTCAGAATGTACATGTCAGCAGAAAAGTCTTTTCATTTTCATTTATTGGGAACATGATGAGATACTGTATTAGCATGCTAATGTGCATGATTTCCCTCAATATTTCATAATCACATTTTAGAACTTTCCTAAAGAGTGAGATTTAGTCCATATGGCATTATGAAGCGAGAAAGATGAATTTGGGATCGATACAGCACCTAAATTTGGGCCAAACGGCTGTAGTCTGCTGATTTGTGTGTTTGTTGTTCTGTGAATGTATGGGCCACACTTAACGTGTCACGGGAGATATATAATTCAGCCACCCAGGATGACAGAACACACACAGGCAACAAAACCTCAACACGGAGGGACACACACAGACCTCCGCCTCAACCCCCACATAGCATTAGACATTTACCCATCACATCCAGTTATAAGACCCAGCCAGACAACAGCTGGTGCTCCTGGATCGCTGGGAAATGTTCAGCCACATTTCTGCATTATTTACTGGGTCTCATCTTGAGGCCAGTTCTGGGAATAAACATTCAACTATACTTTCTGGAAAGTCATATTTCTGTGTTTTCTTTGCCAAATACCTCAGTGTCTTCAGGACAGGAAGCACATCTTTTCAGTGGGCATTTCTCACTATCTGACCCATATTTAATGACTTTGACTGAAGTGAGATGCGCAGTTGAATGTGTTTCCAGGCTCATGTGAACTTGTGGCACTTTATAATAATCTAATAGTCTCTGATTACGCCTGACAGGGGCTGTTAGCCAGGTGTTTCTAAAGCAGGTGTGAATGAGCAAATGTTTTTACAGCGTGATGAGATGGCGATAGCATCCCAGCAGATAAATGCCTTTGATTTAACCTCTGGCTTCACCCCGTGGATGCGTGAAAGAAATCCAATCGTCTCCTCGTGGAGATCAAAGCTGGATTGTGCCTGTCATTCTCCTTGCTGCTCAGACTTGTCAAACAAAAGGCAGATAATTTTGTGGACGGAGCAGAGCATTATGATGTAATGAAGAAATTAAATGTGATGACTGATGAGAGAGTGAATGAATGTGTAAATGAGAGTGATGAAGTGTAATTAAACTTCATCAGTTGACACAATGATTACTTAACAAATGCCACCACATCAGGCGAGGAACGTGTAAGAATAGGTTCTAAATGGATCCTTAAAGGGTTCTGTCAGGCACTTCATATATAGAACCTTTTTAGGGGTTCCCATCGTTTTAGGGTTTTAGTTTTAAACAATTATTTTTTTGTATATTTATTTGTAAGCTTTTCCAAAGCGTTAACCCACAGTAACTATTTGCTATATTTTAATTTATTTTTAATTAATTACATTTTATAAATTAAACCACTCATAAACATACTCCAAAAAAAGGCCCGTTAAACATGAAAGTATTATGCAATAATTTAAGACATTTTTCCTTATAACCTTTTGGCATAAAGAGTTCTTTTATTGAACTCTAGGGTTTCATATATAGATTCCCAATAGTTTGCAATCATTTGAAATGATGGATTGAGTGTCTGAACTCTATAATGTACGCAGGTTTAGTGTTTGCTTACTAGTCCAAGTTAAAAGTCTCTGTTTAAGTCTCTATTTGCCTGTTTCATCATCTGGCAGGCCAAAATTGTAATTCTGATTGCTTCAACATGAAGCTTTTTATTTTTAGTTATTTTTGTTTTAAGGAAATGCATGATTTTGAAGTAGGCCTATTATTCTCCTTTTTTTGTATAAATGGTGTTAATGCAGGGCTGGGCACTGATAATTTTTTAATGACGCAATTATGTTTCTACTCCAACTTGTTTTTTGAAATAAAAAAGAGCTTATTTTCATGATGTATTTGTGCAAACATTAAATCTTGAAGAACAGGTTAAGTAAAAATATAACATTTGTAATATTGTGTATATATTTAGCAAATTGTTCCTCTAGTGTTCATTTTTCTAACTAACTCAAGCTATGGTCACCTGAAGGGCTTTTCTGGAGTAAATCAATGTAACGTTACGTGACATAATGTTTACAAGCTGTTTTATTGGTCTTTATGCAATGATATGCATTGTTTCATTATGAAATTTGAAAGCTGATTTTTTTTTTTCCTCAAAAATAACAAAGCTCAATGCAATTTATTGGATAAAAAGGTGCACTGCTAATGTTTAGTGAAGTTTTGTTTGCACATTTTTTTTTTTTTTTTTTTTAACCCAGCCCTACTAAATGAAATGTTTTTTTTTCTCACTTCCCTTGCACAAAGTATGAGCAATAATAATGCCTTGGCAAACACCACTGATAAATGAACCCATTTAATAATGTACTGCAAACTGTTTCTTTTAAATTATGAATGCATTTTACCCCCTTTTACATACTAGTGCAAAACACCTTTTGTACTGTAAAATCACTGGTGTCAAACGGATTCACATTCATTACTCAGGTAGAAGTATAGATAATAGGGTTTAAAAAGACTTCTGTAGAAGTTGAAGCATCAACTCAAGCTTTTTACTCAAGTAAAAGTGTAAAAGTACTGGTTTCAAAACTACTTAAACTATAAAAATAAAAGTAATGCAAGGAAAAAATGCCATTAAGGACAAAAGCTTAGGCTGCGCCACAGGGGCCTATTGTGCTCTACCCCACCTCCTCAAAAAAACATTTTCCTAAAGGCCATAATGACTATAATGAAAAATTCTTCCAGGTGCGGCCAGGGATGTTTAAGGGTTGGCTGGTCATCCTGGCTACCAACCTCCTTGCTAGTGCTTGGTTGGGACATTTCACTCGAGTTCTCTTCTTGAGTCTCTGCCACGGACATCTTTGTACTTGGCTACACACGTCGCTACGTCTAGTGTTGGGGGCAACGTTAACGAGGTACAAAGTTCGTATAGCCTACTAATCACAACATTGTCAATCACAAACGCTAATTTATTCAAACGTCTATCTACTGAACTACCTACTGTAGCTTAATTTGTGGAGGACGAAGAGAAAGCACCCGTTTGATAAAGAAATAATAACTTTTAAGAAATAATCTTTTTTGAGTAACGACCCCAACACTGGTTATGTCCTTGCAGGAGTGTGACGTGATTTGTGTCGTGTGCAAGACTGGAAGGTTCATTTTTTTTATTTATTAATAAACTTGCAGTAAAATAAAAGCATTGACAAGCATGTTTTCGGATTCATTTTTCTTTTGTTTTTCTCATTCTGCAGTGTAAAAAAAAAAAAAATGAAAGCACGTAACCACTAACTGCAAATCCATGCTGTATTATATTATATAGTAAGAATATCTCCTGGAAGATTCGGGAGAATTCCTAGTGGGCTGCTGATAAATTCCACATAAAGACAGTTCACAGGACGCGCAAAGCACAAGTCTCTAGTTCATTTTCAATGAGAGACACACGAAAGCGGCAAATTGCTGGTAGTTCTAGTAGTGGCAAAGAGACTAAGTGTAAGCAGTGGCATGGCAGAAATCGCGCAAAGAGCGCTCCCTCCATAATCACTAAAAAGTTGTCATATTATGCTACTTTATCACGATCTCACAAAGTTCTGTTATAATAAATAATGAATCTCTTATTTACATAATGTCTAAAATTTGTTTGTTATTATGAGAGGATTTGTGAGCGTGCAGAACTCACTCCACTCACCACGCCAGAGTTAGACACCTCTGATCTACCACCTCGAAATCAACAGATATACGCCGCTCTTGGTTGGTGCGGGTTTTGGTATTTGCCAGAATGAAGGAAAGATAATTTATAATTAGAATAACTAATCGGGTGATAAATTTTATATAAAAATTAAATAATTCCAAACAAATGTGCCCAAAATAAATTAAATTAAACTAAATCCCTCTCATTCTTCCCGCCCTGACTGTGCTGCCACACTAGGCGGCTGCCTAGTTCACCTATAGGCCCTGGGTGAATGTTTATACTGCTCATCCAACCACAATCAAATTCACTCTATCCGGATGGCGCGATTTATCTGGATAGCTTTTTTTTTTTTTTTTTTTTTGAATGACAAGCTGGAATGAAATGAGTAATGAGGCTATTTTTAAAATGTAAGGAGTAGAAGTAAAAAGTCGGCTGAAAAATAATTACTCCAGTAAAGGATAGATATCCAAAATTTCTACTTAAGTAAGGTAACAACGTATTTGTACTTCATTACTTGACACCTCTGTGTAAAATATCAACCCATATCACTGATGACACATGGAATTTGAAGACTGACGAGTTCCAAAATCAACCAACTTGCATTCCTTGCTCAGTAAGTTTTGGATCAAATGTGAATTTTTCAAATATTTCCATAACTGCTGAAATGATACATATTTAAAGACAAATTTCAGCGCACAAACCAGCAGCACCCTTTGTCTCATTGCAGATTTTATGTCAAAATAACAGTAGACAGAGCTCCAGAGGGATTGCACTATAACTGAAATGGGTTCAGTCCACTTTTATGGATGTAAGGCACACACATAGATGCATCTTAAAGGCATAGTTCAATGTAAAATGTAAAGTAATAGTAAAATGAAAATTATCCCATGATTTACTCACCCTCAAGCCATCCTAGGTGTACAGTGGGTATGGAAAGTATTCAGACACCCTTAAATTTTTCACTCTTTGTTATATTGCAGCCATTTGCTAAAATCATTTAAGTTCATTTTTTCCCCATTAATGTACACACAGCACCCCATATTGACAGAAAAACACAGAATTCTTGACATTTTTGCAGATTTATTAAAAAAAGAAAAACTGAAATATCACATGGTCCTAAGTATTCAGACCCTTTGCTGTGACACTCATATATTTAACTCAGATGCTGTCCATTTCTTCTGATCATCCTTGAGATGGTTCTACACCTTCATTTTGAGTCTAGCTGTGTTTGATTATACTGATTGGACTTGGTTAGGAAAGCCACACACCTGTCTATATAAGACCTTACAGCTCACAGTGCATGTCAGAGCAAATAATAATCATGAGGTCAAAGGAACTGCCTGAAGAGCTCAGAGACAGAATTGTGGCAAGGCACAGATCTGACCAAGGTTACAAAAAAATTTCTGCTGCACTTGCGGTTCCTAAGAGCACAGTGGCCTCCATAATCCTTAATTGGAAGACGTTTGGGACGACCAGAACCCTTCCTAGAGCTGGTCGTCCGGCCAAACTGAGCTATCGGGGGAGAAGAGCCTTGGTGAGAGAGGTAAAGAAGAACCCAAAGATCACTGTGGCTGAGCTCCAGAGATGCAGTCGGGAGGTGAGAGAAAGTTGTAGAAAGTCAACCATCACTGCAGCCCTCCACCAGTCGGGGCTTTATGGCAGAGTGGCTCGACGGAAGCCTCTCCTCAGTGCAAGACACATGAAAGCCCGCATGGAGTTTGCTAAAAAACACCTGAAGGACTCCAAGATGGTGAGAATCTCTGGTCTGATGAGACCAAGATAGAACTTTTTGGCCTTAATTCTAAGCGGTATGTGTGGAGAAAACCAGGCACTGCCCATCACCTCTCCAATATAGTCCCAACAGTGAAGCATGGTGGTGGCAACATAATGCTGTGGTTTTCAGCTGCAGGGACAGGACGACTGGTTGCAATCTAGGGAAAGATGAATGCAGCCAAGTACAGGGATATCCTGGATGAAAACCTTCTCCAGAGTGCTCAGGACCTCAGACTGGGCCGAAGATCATTGCTCTTCCAACAAGACAATGACCCTAAACACACAGCTAAAATAATGAAGGAGTGGCTTCACAACAACTCTGTGACTGTTCTTGAATGGGCCAGCCAGAGCCCTGACTTAAACCCAATTGAGTATCTCTGGAGAGACCTAAAAATGGCTGTTCACCAACATTTACCATCCAACCTGACAGAACTGGAGAGGATCTGCAAAGAGGAATGGCAGGGGATCCCCGAATCCAGGTGTGAAAAACTTGTTGCATCTTTCCCAAAAAGACTCATGGCTGTATTAATCGAAAGGCTGCTGCTACTAAATACTGAGCAAAGGGTCTGAATACTTAGGACCATGTGATATTTCAGTTTTTCTTTTTTAATAATTCTGCAAAAATGTCAAGAATTCTGTGTTTTTCTGTCAATATGGGGTGCTGTGTGTACATTAATGAGGGAAAAAAAATTAACTTAAATGATTTTAGCAAAGGGCTGCAATATAAGAAAGAGTGAAAAATTTAAGGGGTTCTGAATACTTTCCGTACCCACTGTATATGACGATCTTCTTTCAGACTAACACAATCGGAGATATATTTAAAAATATCTTTAGTTCGCCAAGGTTTATAATTGTAGTGAATGGCTGGTAAAATTTTGAAGACAAAAAAATACATCAATCCATTAAAAAAATAATAATCCATATGACTGCAGGGGGGTTAATAAAGGCCTTCTGAAGTGAATCGATGTGTTTTTGTGAAACAAATGTCCTTATTTAAAACTTTAAAATAACGAGGTTCTGTCGGACGACTCTACACAGAATGCATGAGATGACCAAATTAGTATCTTGGGACGCGATGTATGACGCAGGATGTAGGAGTATCGTAAGCGTAGATGCCTTTCACGGATAAAACAAATACTGCCGCACAACAAACTCAAGCTACTCTTCTTATATAGCGAAATTCTCTGACATTTCTCTTTAAAATTTCTCATTTTAGACTTCTAATTTGCTCTCTCTGCTCTCCGCCTCCGAGTTCGTCAACGATAACAGTGCTAAAATCAGCTTATTCCAAAGTACATCTTAAGATTTATTTTTCAGCAATGAATTCTTTCTTGCAGTTCAATTTATTTACAAATATGGATATGAAACTATTTATTTTTTCTTATTCTCCTTGATAAGGAAAAATGTCCATTTTATTTATTTTTTATTTATGCCACCTCATTCTTCCTCAGAGAAAAAAAAAACATGTTTCATCTTCAAGACTGGTACATCAATCCTTGTGCTACTGTGATATTGAAGTTAAGGGTGCATTCACACTTGTCATGTTCGGTTCGATTGCTCAGTAGTGCGGTTCGTTTGAACATATGTGAACGCTGCCATCCGAACCCTGGTGCGGACCAAACAAACGGACCGAGACCGCTAAAAAGATGGGTCTCGGTCCGCTTCCAAACGAACTCTGGTGCAGTTCGATTGATATATAAACGCAACACGGACCAAAGACATGTAAACGAACCAAAAAGAGGATGTGAGTAGAGGGCAAACGTGGAGCAACGAGGAGGTAAAGTGCCTCATCAATATTTGTTTCTGCATACAACGGAGGAAATCCTGGTGCTGTTTTGAATGTTTTGAACATTTTATGAGCTCTTTGTGAGTTCTCAGCTGGTAAAAATAAAGCATATATACATGCATTAAATGATGGTGTTTAATCCAGCACACAGCATTGTTTTGAATGTTCGGGAATGAAGCTCCGTCACGAAATATACGTCATAAAAGCCGACCAATCAGGTTATGACCGTATCTCTATGCCTTTGGTTCGTTAACTTAAGGTTCGCTGTTAAAAATGCCATTGTGAACGCTAAGCGGACCAGGACTATATGGTTTGTTTTTGTTTTTTGGTCCGGACCAAACGAACCAAACCAACCGAACTACTAGTGTGAACGCACCCTAAATATCTAGTTCAGTTATGAAATTCTAGGTGTCACAGGTGACCTGTGGTCTTTGTTTTGTACCATTTTAGTTCAGTGTCCTGTGTTTTCAGTAAGGAGTCTTGCTTATTCATGGTTTATCGTTTGCACCTGATGTTTATTTGGTAAATTAGTTTGGTCTTTGTATTTAGGCTCTGTGCTTCCTATATTTCATTGTCGGTTCTCGTCGTGTTTACGTTGGTTGTTCTAGTCCTGAGTTCTATGTTAAATAAACCTTTAAAACGCTGCATTTAGCATTCATTACCACACAGCACTGGCTGATTGGCCTCTGCTGATCCAGCAGCCAATAAGATTGCTTTCTCAACATTTTAAATAGTCTGGTTCATTGTTTGCTGTAAGATAGCCCTGCTGTGTGCTTTCAGAGATCTGAAATCATCCACCTCCCCCAGATCCACCTGCCTAGATCTGGTACAGGATTTATGTACGCCTATTTATTATAAGTACATCTAAAGCATGCTCACAGCAGCATATCTTTGTATCTATTAGCAGTATCAAGTCCATACTTGCTCTGCAGCAGCAAAGGCAGCGTTGCAGATCTAGTCCGCCACATTAACTTTACCATTACCATATTCAATAACATGCTAAAACTATTTCAAGAGTTGTCATGATTGAACTGATTTGAATCATCAGTCCTCATGAATGGAACAATTCTGAACAAGATATTTCAAAATAGAAAGTAATTTTATCAAAAGCAAATACGGATATATATATATATATATAATATTATATTATGGGATCACAAAAATGCAATTCGTACAAGAAACGGTCTACGTTTAGTCTGACCCACATAGAAACAGTTACAGGGAAATTGAATGAATTGCATTCTTTTACAATTAATGAAGGATCTAATTAAATACAGTTCCTTTGTGCAAACATCCATGAATGATTTGGTTTGAATTACATTCTCACAGTGTTTGCAGTGTCCACATTTAAATATGCCTCGTATTCCTCTGTCCAAGGCAAGTGACATGCATCTGCACATGACTCAAATCCGTCTACTTTAAGAATCATTGGTTTGGAAATTTGGAAACTGGAACCATTGGAAAGGGTGATGGGTTACAAAAACTTTTACAAAGGGAAGCTTTTTGGACTTTTCAGCTAAAAGCCACAATTTTTCTGGGTTTGAATTATCAGTATGATTATGATGATGATGATTATTATTATTAACAATAATAATAATATTACCGCCAAGATATATGTATAATATTCTTTTTTTTTTTTCTTGTGTATGATTATACTTTTGTAATTCTTAATAATAATATTGATCCCCCAATAGATTATCAACACCTGTGACTAATTTTGTACCTGACATGCTCTGGGGAAGGCTAGATGGCCGAAATGCATCAGTGTGCAGTGTTTTAGTGATTTTTTTATTTATTTATTTTTTTTATGTTTCTAGAGTTAGCCATGTTTGGATGAAGGCTTTTTAAAATTTTGGAACTGGAAGTGCGTTGGATCCATAGGTTTCTATTGATATAACCAAAGAACACCTTCAGGGACTATTAAACGGAGGTCCTTTTAGCAAGTAGCAAGTAATTTTAGTTACAAAGTAATTTTGACTACGCCATGAAACTTAACCCCTCCCCCACCCCTTAATGAGGGTAGAGTTGCCTGTCATACACTTGTATCTATTCTCATCACTACATAACACTTTTTCTTCATCACATCTGCTTAGCATCACACCTCAGACAGCATCTATGGCAGACCTGTGTAGGCAGCTCACTAGGTTTTGGAACAGGGCTCCTGTGTGAAATTAAGCTGAATTTTGTGGGTTTTCTAATACTGGGATGGGCTCTTAAAGCACTAAATGTTGCCCTGCTCTTGGCCAAGCCAAAACAAATGTGAAAGCGTGCTAATTCACAACAGGCTTGGCAGCAGCGGGCCCCGGGAGTTCTTCATTTGTTCTGTTTAGTCTGGCAGCCACTCCAGACGCAGAATATTGTTTTATTATTTCGGTAAACAATGGGCAGATTGTTGCAGGGAATAAAGAGGCCAACACAACCGTAGGCCATGCACCAGACTCACCTGAGGACAGCAGGTGGGTCAGTGCATATGTTGATGGATGCAGCGGCTCCAGAAAGTATTTGATCTCTTAAGACACACTATAATGTTTGAATTTTATTGCATTAACTTTTAAGCAAATGGTCCCAAGGTGGTTTTTAGTGAGCATATGTAGTTACACGGCTGTCTGGAGTAACCACGGGTGAAGGTCAACAGTGAAAATGATACACTAATGTTTTAGAAGCAAAATGAATACTTTGTGTTCATTTTCATTATTACTTTTTTGAAACCTAACAAACATGCTTTTTGTGACATGTTTTGCCTGGAAAGTGCACTTTTTTTCTCTCTCTTTGTTTTAAATCAAGACTCTTGTTTTAATGCTTATGTAACAATGATATGCACACATTTTGGAGTTTGGCTGAAGTGTCTAAAAGCTTTTTGGGGCCATGTAAATCTCACAATATCCTGCTTGTGGAAAATATCTCCTAGTTTTAATATTCATGCTTACACATAAAAAGAAGAAAGTGTTTTGTTTTATGGTACATGACTGGAAAAATTAATGTGTTTTTGTGTGTGTGGATGCATCAGACAGGGACACCGGCATGGATCAAACCAGCAGTCGGCTGTCTTCCCAGCAAGAGCTCAGCTGTCTGTCTGTCTGCCTCCTGGAAGCCACATGAGGGTCTCGTATCTCAGACGCCCCTCCAGACTGACATTCCACCATGACGTCTGCAGTCACAAGGGTGAGTTACAAGGGATGATGAGTAATAATTACTTGCAGTACAATAACCAATGTACTCGCACCTTTAGGATAGAAAGAGTTAGCATCACAATTTTTTGCAGTGAGACTAAATGAGTGCAAATGCTAAATCGCCCACTTTCTCTGACATCTTCAACTTGGCTAAGATCTGTGGTCAAGTAAAAGATCTCAATTTCAACTCTGCTAAAATACCAATGTACTTCAACTGCTAAAATCTTTTTATCTTAAAGTACTGAAAACACCATAATACAGGTGGTAACCTAGAAAGCCACATGATGAATCAGAGGTTATTGTTAAGTCACCTGTCCTTAAAATATGACCAATATTGCATATAGTACACAGAGTAACACACGGCACAAACATAATGTAATACATATGAACTAAATAACATAAAATGTAACACAAACCACCCCAGTGTACATTACTTGACAAAAACAAGAAACTAAATTAATTTTACGTGACGACTTCTGTGAATGTATTTAATGATTTTCACCATAAAAAAACAAATTGTGTATATATATATATATATATATATATATATATATATATATATGTATATGTGTGTGTGTGATTAATTTCACTAATTCCATTCAAAAAGTGAAACTTGTATATTACATTCATTCATTACACACAGTTGTAAGTTATAATCATCAAAATTAAATGCAATTATCAGTCTAAGGAAAATCCCAAAATCAGTATCTCAGAAAATTAGAGTATTGTGAAAAGGTTCAATATTGAAGACACCTGGTGCCACAATCAGCCAATTCACTCAAAGGCCATTAAATGGTCTCTCGGTCTAGTTCTGTAGGCTACACAATCATGGGGAAGACTGCTGGCTTGACAGTTGTCCAAAAGACGACCATTGACACCTTGCTCAAGGAGGGCAAGACACAAAAGGTCATTACAAAAGAGGCTGGCTGTTCACAGCTCTGTGTCCAAGCACATTAATAGAGAGGTGAAGGGAAGGAAAAGATGTGGTAGAAAAAAAGTATACGAGCAATAGGGATAACTGCACCCTGGAGAGGATTGTGAAACAAAACCCATTCAAAAATGTGGGGGAGATTCACAAAGAGTGGACTGCAGCTGGAGTCAGTGCTTCAAGAACCACTACGCACAGACGTATGCAAGACATGCGTTTCAGCTGTCGCTTTCCTTGTTCCAAGCCACTCTTGAACAACAGACAGCGTCAGAAGCCTCTCGTCTGGGCTAAAGACAAAAAGGACTGAACTGCTGCTGAGTGGTCCAAAGTTACGTTCTCTGATGAAAGTAAATTTTGCATTTACTTTGGAAATCAGGGTCCCAGAGTCTGGAGCAAGAGAGCAGAGGCACACAATCCATGTTGCTCGAGGTCCAGTGTAAAGTTTCCACAGTCAGTGATGGTTTGGGTGCCATGTCATCTGCTGGTGTTGGTCCACTGTGTTTTCTGAGGTCCAAGGTCAATGCAGCCGTATACCAGGACGTTTTAGAGCACTTCATGCTTCCTGCTGCTGACCAACTCTATGGAGATGCAAATATCATTTTCCAACAGGACTTGACACCTGCACAAAGTGCCAAAGCAACCAGTACCTGGTTTAAAGACCATGGTATCCCTGTTCTTAATTGGCCAGCAAACTCACCTGACCTTAACCCCATAGAAAATCTATGGGATATTGTGAAGAGGAAGATGCGATATGCCAGACCCAACAATGCAGAAGAGCTGACGGCCACTATCAGAGCAACCTGGGCTCTCATAACACCTGAGCAGTGCCACAGACTGATCGACTCCATGCCACGCCGCATTGCTGCAGTAATTCAGGCAAAAGGAGCCCCAACTAAGTATTGAGCACTATACACGCTCATACTTTTCATGTTGGCCAAGATTTCTAAAAATCCTTTCTTTGTATTGGTCTTGAGTAATATTCTAATTTTCTGAGATACTGAATTTGGGATTTTCCTTAGTTGTCAGTTATAATCATCAAAATGAAAAGAAATAAACATTTGAAATATATCAGTCTGTGTGTAATGAATGAATATAATATACAAGTTTCACTTTTTGAATGGAATTAGTGAAATAAATCAACTTTTTGATGATATTCTAATTATATGAACCGCACCTGTATCTGTGTGTATATATATATATATTACACATACATATGTATTTGTGTATATATGTATATATAATGTGTATATATGTATGTATATGTATGTCACAGCAAGAGGGAGGGGAAATTATTTTAATTAAAGACTACAAAAGACTATAATAAATACTGCAGTATTATGAAATAAAAAAATAAATAAGAATAAATAGTCAATTTTGATTGTATGGTGACTTTAAATGAAACAACTCCATTAGGCCTAAGTGATATAATTTTCCTCTGGGAACACGTCTTTCCCAGGTCGCTCAAGAATACACCTGAGGCTCTGTGCGGTTTACTGTTCACTCACAACAAAAGTCTTTTTAATTGTTTGTTTTGATAGGTTAGCTCAGATAGCTGTGGTATGAAAGGGTTTAATTAGCAATGCCAGTTCTCTCTTTGCGCAACTGCTTTCGTTTACCTCCTCTGACCGTCACCCAGTGCATGCGCGGCACAAAGATGAATGGAGCATATTGTTTACGAGCAGATCTGGGTGTAAGGCATGACACCCTTTCTGAGACTGTTTAGATAAGCTTGGTAAAAACACACTCGTGCCAGGTGAGAAGCTGCTTTGAAGTCTCTAATAAACACCGACATTCCCACTGAGAACAAGGCCCACTTCTTCTGTTGTACATTGTTTTTGTGCTGCAACCAATCTCAGTGAATTGCCGTGCACCTGTGCCAAAGAAATCAACCGTGAATCAATTATTCAGAGATATATGAGAAGTTTGTTGCAACATTATCTCTAAAATCAACCATCATCGTTGTAATTTCAGCAGCGCTGACAAAAACAACCCGGCCATGTTTCGCGATGAGAGAGATGATGCAATTCTGTTTTGCTCTCCAACACTTACGAAAAACATGTGTTGCGTATATGAATGAGATAATTGTCATCATGCAGACGTTGAATATGATGTCGTTGGCAGTCAGATCTCTGCTTCAGCTCTGTGCTGTTCTGGCGTATTTGGGAGTAGATCCCTCCCCCCTACGCCATCACCACAAACACACACACACACACACACACACACACACACATGCCTGTGGCCAGCAGAGGTTTGTGGTCAGCCCAATAACGAGCGGTTCAGCGTAAACACGGTTTCTAGACTGCCCCAAACCCCAGAACCCTCTGCTGCTGAAATATTGCTCGCAAAGCTGTCACTGGCTGTGTGTGTGTGCATGTGTGTTTGTGTTCATACAAAACACTGAACGTACTAATGGACATATGAAAATATTTAAAACACAATTTTGAGCAAAAACAGATTTCTTCAAATGCCAGTTTTGTCAACTTTTTTTTTTTTTTTAAACGTCGTCTTGACTTTATTTGTTGTCAAACCTAAAGAGCTGAGGTCATCAGAGGACTGTAATTTTCTACAAGATGCTTACTGTACTTGCATCTTAGACGTAGTGTTGTTTATATTTAAATATAATATAAATAAATAAAACAAAAACAAAAATGGGCCAAGGCAAAATATTTAGCGGCCTTTGATTGGTCTTAACCATTTTAATCACAAATCACTGGATAGGAAATTGACCAGAATTGCACAAATACTGTAGATAAAGATAAACTTGGTACGGAATAGCCTTCCACAACTTGCAGACAGCTATTAATAGGAAGAGTCAGTGTTTTTCCATTCAATGTTAATAGCATCAAACTGTTCATGAGTAGTTGAAAAATCTGTTCAAGTTTAGTTTGAGACCAAACATTCACTATAGGGTTGAAATCTGGACTCTCACCAGGCTGAAACATGAGCCTGATGGACTTGTTCTTGAAGCACTTTTTGGTTGTCTTTGCAATTTGGGCAGAGCATTGTCTTGTTGAAAAATAACATCATTCCTCTTTAGATAACATTTTTTTTTTTTTTTCATTTTTGGGAAGCAAGACATTCTGCATATCCTCCTGTACTCCAAAGCATTAAATGACTTTTCAGTGAAGCTCACCAATGCCAGCAGCTGAAAAGGCTCCTCACACAATGACACCTCTTCCTCCATTCTTCACTGTAGTAGAGATGCATTTATTCATATATTCCTGACCAGATTTTCAAAGACACCGCTCTGTAGCAATGGCTTTCAAGTAGTGTGTTTGCTTAAATTTCCTGACCAATAGTTTGTGGTTAAGACAATTAAAATCTTAGTGTCTCTCAACCCCCCCCCCCCCCCCCCCCACACACACACATTAGTGTCTTCATGTTGTTAATGTAATATTCATTTAAATGTAGTACTTTATTTTTATTTATTTTATTTAAATATATTTTTTTTATTTTTAATGTCCTAGAGAGAGAGTGAGATTAAGGAATACATAAATAAAATAAAAATAATAAACAAATAAATAAATAACATATTACTTGACATTCTACATTCTTCTGTGTTCTATTAAATGTATAAAATAAATAATAATAATAAAAAACAACACAAAAAACAGTGAGTTTGGAAAAATAAATAATGGCAAATAAATAATGAATTTAATCATTTTTTGGTGAACTGTCCCTTTAAAGGACCGCATCCAAACAGTAAAAATGTATATTACACACAAACGAGACACAAAGATGTTCATACATGCACGCACACAATTGGCAAGCTGTGCGGCAGTGTAACAAAATGCTTTTCTGTGGTTTTGTTAGGACTTGTTTCAGAGTAATTTGCTCATTTGGCTGAGATAGGAGGTGAGTAACTTTGACAGTTACTCAGAACAGCTCAGAAAACCAAAACTACACATTGAGAGACTGGACATGATTTGTGTGTGTGTGTGTGTGTGGGTGAGGAGGCCGTCTCCTCTTCTAGTCTCCACGCACACAGTTAAAATAGTCAGTTTTCGTGAGCCCTCGAATTTGTGACGCCTGACATCATTAAACAGATCTGCCTGTCTGTAATTTTCAGCCACAGTGTCTGTCACCAGAGAGAGACAGACTGAAGGAGAGCGAGACATGAGGGTCAAGGGACGGAGAGAAAGGTTACTTTTTGCCGTAAGAGCGTGAAGCAGTGGAAAATTCACTTTTATGACCCTACTAATGAAGTCTTGTTCTGACATTTGCCAGCTGCTGCAGAGATGAGAACAGCCCTGATCTTGAGATTTGATTTGTGAAAAGTGGGCCCAAATAACACTTAATACACTTAAAAATGGATGTCGTTGCATTATATAACAAAATATAAAACATCTTGCGTCGACAAACAAATGATTTTGCATCTGCAAATTATTTTTCTTTTCTTGGCAGTTAGTTCACTCAGAAATGTTTCTGTCATCATTCATTCACCCTCATTCATTCAGTGACAGTTTTTCTCTTTCAATGAAAACAAAAGAATACATTTGGAGGGATGTAGTTTGTTGCTCTTTTCTGTGCAATTACAAAAAAGGACATTAATTTCAGCCTGTTCCTCACACAAGGATATCGTAAAAATTCAGAAGACCTGGAATAAAAATAATTCCTAATTTGAAGTTATTTACTAATCTTAACATCCATTCTAGCTCTCCGGCTAGTTTAAGAGAATTAGCGATGTCTTATTATTGAACAACAGCTTTTTTGAGGGATTATTTTCAATGTTGAGCAGAATGGTTTGTTTGAATGAATGATTCATTCATAAATGAAACTTTGTTCAACTCACTGATTCAGTAACACTTTGGGTTTAGGGTTAGTTCACCCAAAAATGAAAATAGTCATTTATTACCAACCATCATTTCGTTCCAAACACGTAAGACTTTTGTTGATCTTCGGAACACAAATTAAGATGTTTTTGATGAAAGCTGAGAGTTTTCTATCCCTCTATAGACAGCAACACAATTACCACTTTCAAGGCCCAGAAAGGTAGTAAAGACATTAAAATAGTCCATGTGACTACAGTGGTTCAACCTGTTATGAAGGGACGAGACTTTACAGAGACGACTTTAACACTTTCTTCTCTTCCGTGTAAATCTCCGACGCAGGAGCCGGCCAATACTGAGCTGGCATTTTGACACATAACCCAGAGGTGCTACACTGTGTTTACAAAATGAAAAATCCCCATTCATTTTAACTGCAAGGAAAATGGCAAGAACATTATTCTCCTTTTGGTGTTCTTCAGAATAAAAAGGTCAGTTTGGAATGACGTGACTGAGCAAATAATGACGATCGTTTTATTTAGGTGAACTATCTCTTTAAGTGTGTCCGACATATAGAAACACTTCATCATGTCTTCAGGCATGATTGTACCGTAACCTTCCTAAATAGCTTCAGATGGATCAAATCTGTTGAATGTACAAAAGATTGACATCAACTACAGACAGCACAAACAAAGTTGCTTATCTATGTGAATGCAGAACTCTCTATGTTGGGTGCGTGCCAAACAGGCTACATAATAAAGTAATTAAAGAGTCAGATATCTCTATGATTAACCTGCAATTCAGGCCTGACTGCAGGACTAATTAGAAGTTAGCCAGACACACCAAAGCTTGTTGCAGCTGATCCTCTTGTACTTCCTCGGGATTCTTCACGTTTGATATCCTCCTGTCGGCTTTGTACTTCCCTGTTGTTTGGGCCCATTCAGGCTTTCATGTGGTCAGGTGTTTTTCTGCAGACAGGGATATGGCTACACAAAGGCTTACGGCTCTTCAGCAGAGCTCCGAGCTTGTTTATTTGCCATGATAACCTCAGCTACGAGGTAGAAAAACAGGCAAGTGCATCAAGAACATGTGGTGGCGTAGATTAAGTGTAATGTTTTTTTTTTTTTCCTGCATATTTTGTCCTCCTGACCTCAACATTGTTTACACACTCCACATGCATGCATCCCAAAAAAAACCAAAAAAACCTTTTTTTGGCTAAAATTAATTCGTAGTCATTAAGCATATCTTAGGGCACGTTTACACGACATCAATGTACTATAAATGGAAACGTTTTTTTTCTTTTGTACAGATGACGATATCAAAACTATCCCCGTTCACACGGATCCACGCAAATGACTAAAAACGTTGTATCACGCATGTCCGACAAGTAGTTGATGTCACTTTGTAAAGAAAGACTGTGACAGAGAACTCGCCTCATGTATGCCCATCCACCTTTATTTTTAGTGTACTGCATTTAAGATATTCTTCTGATTATTTCCCTATAGCAGCTAATAAATCAGAAGTCTCACATAGAAAAAACCTAACTTCAGCATTAAAAAATATGGTGGATAGACTAAACGCCTAATTTGCATGCAAGATGTCACTGTTTTCACAAATTCGTGTTTTTGAAGTTTACACGATGACAACAGTATCATTTTCAAAAACTTCCACTTTGAAACCCGTTTTCAAAAGTTTGCGTTTCCAAGCCACCAAAACGCTGTCGTATAAATGAATGACCAAAACGATCAGGTTTTCCATTTTTAGTTGGAAAGCATGTTGTGTAAACAGCCCTTTAGTCTTACATTGGAACTGCATACGTTTCAGTGCATTGTTCAGTGCATAAGCACACTACTTTTTTTGTTTGTTGGAATACAATTGAAATTATAATCTGTGGTAATCAATGATAAAGCAAACATACGTTGTTTGTTTGTTTGTTTTTAACCTAAGCTCTATGCATTAAATTAGGACACTTTGTCACATTAACGTTTACATTTATTAATTTAGGAAACGTTTTTTCTTTTAAATCCAAAGCAACTTTGCTACACACAATATATTGCATTTTTTGGTTTAAGTTTGGATGATGCTGGAAGCGTAACCTGCTGAATAAAGCAAGAAGTGTGTGTCATAAGAGTAAGAAAACATTCCTAAGTGGTTTCTTTTGGTTGCAGTTGTGGAGGTATGAATTGTAAAGTCCATTATTGTTCCATTTATATATTTTAATCAGACAAATATCTTTACAATTTGCTTAAAATAGTACTGATAACCATTTAAATCATATGGCTTGCACATTTGCAATATCGGTGTGTGAATCATAAAATGCTACTTTTACAGGATCCATATGCTCAGTGTTAAGTGCAATTTCTGACTACGTATTTACAATACAGTAATTTACTGCAAGAAGAATAAGAAGTTCCTTATAAAGGGAAACAAAAGCAATCTGCCTTTTGTGATGACCCAGGGAAAAAAGTCTTAAATAGCAGAGTGTACAACAGAAACATCTGTACGGTGCATTTTCTCTGCATCCGTCCAGGAAATACGATCAGTCCTTTTAATGCCGCATCCTTCCGTGCAATCAGTTTTCCTTTGCCGCCGCTGCATGTGTGTCTGCATGCGTGCTGTGTGTGTGTGTGTATATGGAGCCGAGAGCAGTTCTGCGTGGTCAGCGCGGTTGGCAGGTGTGGAGGTTTCGGCTTTCTGCTCCGGGTTTCTCTCTCTGGCCTCGGCAAGTCAGGCCGGAGCCGCAGTCGCAGCGCTGGAAGATCTCCAGACCGTGAGCCCCTTTCCGCCGGTGGCGCGTGCACACCTGCCCCTCCGTCAGCACAGGCTTACAGATCCGTGACCAGAAGTGTCTGGCGCAGCACAGCCCTTCCAGACAGTCCAAAGACCTTAGGCACGTCTCGCCCTCGCCACCTGACACAGACGGGACAGATTACAAATCACATCAGCATTCACCTCCATCCTCCAGAGTCATGTGATAGCAGCATGGAGAAGAAGTGGAGGTTTTGAAATCAGATCTCGTTGTAAAGAGGTGAGACAAGACGAGAAGCGGAAGTTGAGACGAGGAGAGGCGAAGAGACCAGGTGAGACAGGACGAGACTAAAAGAAAATGCTTAGCAGTGCAGGATTGTATTTCATAAAAGAGACAAGATGAGAAGACACCAGAAAAGAATGTGTGAGACGGAAAAAACTGGAGACTGAAAAGAGACAAGATGATATGACAAAGGTCTTTGTAAGACACGTCCATGAACAAGAATTTAGTTCAGAAACGATAGAACAGAAGAGAAAACAAAGAGTCTGAGAAGAGAAAAGACAAGACAAAGAAAGATCCAATAAGATTAAAAAGTCATATCAATAAAGGAAAATTTCATGAAGAGAAAATCGAGAAGAAGGGAAAAGAGAAAAGATGAGAATAGGTGAAATGAGAATAGAAGAGACCAGAAGAAAAGAAAACATGGAGAGAGGAGACAGATTTGAGACCTTTCAGTGGCTGCTGTGGTTTTGGTAGGATGGTGGTTCTTTTAGGATGTGTGATGTTCTGTCCACGTGTTACAGTCATACTCGGCTCATCCGTGTTGGCAACCGGTTGAGCGGCATCTACCTTCACGACAGCTTCTGCATCAGCAGGTTGACACACACCTGAGAGAGAAACACGATATGAGAAAATTAGTCTTCATACAAGCTATATTGAATAAACTAGTGGAAACATAGTCCCTGGTTTGTACCGTTGATGCATCGGTTTCCAGCGCAGCACATCCCGTCACGAGCGCAGCGCTTTCTCCGTCTGCGGCACGAGAGACAAACTCCCCGAGAGCCGTTACAAAACTCCCCGGGCCTGCACTCAGCATCAGCGGCGCAGTACGGCGCCTGTGGAAGAGTACATGATAATGATACACTTTATTTGAATCGCTCATTTAAAAGCACATGTATGCAATCAAACTCCAAAAGAATTTAAAAACAATCTCAAAGGCTCAACGTCTAAATGTAAACTGAGTCCTGTTAAATCCTCTGTGTGTTTCAGCATCCCGTGAACACGTACCGCCGGAGCGTCGCTGTCTGCGGTGCCGGTTACTCGCGGGCTCGCGCTCACCGCGTCACTCGGACTGGATGCTGCGGGCAGATGCCTGATGGAGTTCTGTAACACGGGTCCGACTTGAGCATCTGCAGCGATTCCTCCCCAGACCGCGAGATAAACAGTCACAACGGTGAGTAGTGAGAGCATGTTCGTCATGTTCTTCTCTGCCAGTTTGTCACGCATAATGTCCAAACTCCACAGCACTTCATGTGTCTCCAAGAGTTTTATACATGCGGGACTGTTTGTATATTCCCGCCCCTTTTAAATGACTGTATGAGTGCATCGAACACGCTCTCCACCTCCCCTCTCATCGCCTGCGCAGACGTGCTGTGTAAATTAATGTCTGCGCAGGCTATCGGAACCGTTCTGCTGAGGCGCGCAGCAGCAGCATCCCCGGCTCATGGATATTAATGAGCCATGCCGACGCTGCTTAGTACCGAACGATTGCGTAACCTAATGAATATTCAGAAGCCACGCCCTCATCGTAATAGGGATTGGTTAAATTTCGCTACGTCTTTCGCAATAGTTGTGCGTAATTACAGTCGCGCCCCCTCAGAAACAGACTGACAACTTAAAGTGCTTAAAGTGGAATTTAAGGGATATCATTATACACGACAGTACCTGTCAGCAGACCTCCGTTAACTAGGACTAGAGCTTAAACCTTATCATTTTTCTGTCAGCACATAAAAATAATATGCACGTTAATGTTTCACGCGTTTATCTAACTTACAGCAATAAAAACAGATCTTCCTCTTCATTGAAACTAAGTGCATCTTCTGTGGGTAAAAAATAAGGGGTTCAACAGAGTTCAAGATTCAGCAAGCTTACATTCAGGACTTATTGTCTACATTAAGTGCATTAATAGCATAGTTGCTATGATAATGGTTGAACTTTGATGTGTCCATAATCCATAAAAGCTTGTTTGAATTGCAAGTGAAGGAATAAAAAGAGGAAAATTTGCATTGAAATTAAAATGGACTATTTTTTCCCCCACTAACATTTGGCCTAAATATAGACTCTATATTTGCCAAACAATCAGAATTTTTGGTGTCAAATACATTGTAGAAAACACCTAACTATACTTTCTTTATTTATTAAGATTAATAATCGCTAATAATCTTTATTAAGATTAATTTAATCGCTTCATTTTTGTCATTTAGTGATTAGATATTTCAAAGATTAAATGGGAACATGAGTGTAAACTCTGTTCAATTTCATACTTTTCATAGTTTCATAGAACTGACATTGACTGTGAGTCTGTGTAAAGTTAAAGCAGACTCTGTTAGTGGTCTTCAAAAGAATGTTTAGTATTGCTGGCATTTTTCTGAAATTAAATGGTGAACTGGTGCCCCCTACAGATCACGAGGCTTCATTGAGAAAATCATTAAAGAAATCTTGTGGGGGATTTGAAACAAGGTTCAGAATATTAAAGGCAGCTTCTCTGTATTTCAGCAGGATATCTTTTAGTACAGGCATTCTGCATGTGACTTTATAGCATTTTAGAGCAAAGGTTCATTAATGAGATTTTCTTTTTAACAAGCAAAATAGCCGATTCTGAGACCGATTGCTGTTTAAGCAAATAACAGGTAGACTGGCCTTAAACTGTGTGTGTGTGTGTGTGTATATATATATATATATATATATATATATATATATATATATATATATATATAATACACACACACACATATATTTGCCTTTAGATTTGTGAAATTATGCTACATAAACAAAACAAAAACAGCATACGGGCTGAATGAAAAAGCAAATTTACTCTTTCAGTAGCTGGTGCTTCTAGCAGTGGTTTCATTTCTTTGGGTACTGCCGTACACAAAGCAGCTTATAAACGCTACTTTAAACCCAGTGGAGGTAAAAGGGACAAGAAAATGCCATCAAAACTTTTCTGAGGACATTCAGTTCCCTAAAGAGATGCATTCATATAGCCCCCCACCCAATTCAATATATTTCGAGCAGCGTGTGAACCGTGATCTTGCTGTGTTCTTTCAACAAGGATGCTTAGACAAGCAGGGGAAATCTCATGAAACATGACAGGCACATTGTTTAATTCCAATAGAAAATAAAGTATTTAGGACATTTAAAATGCTGTTTTTCCTCCTGAATTGTCATTACTGCAATGCTAATAATAATAATGAAATTGTATTTGTATATCACACAGTAGTATTTCTTGTTCTTCCTTCATGCTGATTAAATATAAATCATTTTATTACAGCATTTCTAACTAATGCAGTATATCTGTAATACAATGTATTACAGTTTTTAGAAAAATGTAAGACGGCACAACTAATTTCAAATTTGATAATACAAAGAAATGTTTCTTGAGCAGCAAATCGGCTTATTAGAATAATTTCTGAGCAATCATGTGACACTGAAGACTGGAATAATGATGCTGAAAATTCAGCTTTGAATCACAGGAATAAATTACATTATAATATATAATAAGTTAGAAAATAATTATTTAAATGGTTATAATATTTAACAATTTTTACTGTATTAAGTGTTCAAATAAATGCAGCCTCGCTGAGAGTTGACAGCAATTCCCTTTCATTATAAGGAAAAGAGACTTGTGAGTTCCCACAGAAGAAAGGGGGTCCTAGAAGTTTAACATGAGGGTGACTAAACCAGATAGAATTTCTCGGTTTGGATCAAAATAATAGATTCCACAGGGCAAATATTTCAGACATATAAAAAACAGCTGAAGATCATGTGAGGATACAGGGAGTGTCTAAAACAGTTGCTTTATTGTGTAAAAAAAAAACTAGACAGATGGACAACAGCAGGCTGAAGGGATTGTACTCTGACATGCAGCATGAGGAGCTTCGCAGAATGCCATTGATTTAAGGCACTAATACTGTTCATGATCTGACATGGCTGAATCTCCGGAGAAATCATGAGTATGTTGTACCTGCATTCGAATGAATCTGGTTTAAGAAATGGCCATGAAAGGCAAAACAATCCCAGGTCCATTTCGATTTTATTGACGCTCTGTTCCTATTTTAAATGTGGTCGTTCACAGTGGTCAGTACTTACCTCATCATTATTATAACTCTGAGACAATAAATACAGTACACCATCAATGGAGCTATGATTTTGAGGCACATCATTTCATGGGATAAAGTTTGAGAAAACCAGTGCTGGGCTCAGAATATCATAACCTGTAATGGCTTATCAGCACAACAATAAATTAACAGCAAAGAGGCGAGAAGATGTGTCTGCAAGTTTGAAGAGGGTGAAACTGAGTCTTATGATTGACGTATTATGATACACATGAGAGATAAACCGATACATGTCGGGAATGCCAGCGTATGTGTGAGTTTTTCAGGGTAGTGATATTATGCTATTATTTACATGTGCTAAAACGAATGAGTATTACTTTAAGAGCAACATTCAGGTCTGTCTGGACTCTTGCGACATACAGTGTGGTCTTTAGAGTAGTCTGCACACGGCTTGGTGAATGAAGAGTTTACAGCCAAACAGGGAGAAGAACAAATCACTGAGGTCACAGCCTTTTCCCTAAATTGACTATCTCCTCAGTTATCTCACAGTAAAGGTGGTTATTAAGGGTCAAAGGTGAACACGCACACAGACACGCTCGCGCATGAAATTCATTTTTTGTCTTCGGGTCTTGACAGTCACTTCATTTTATGATGGACAAAATTCCATCTTCCTTTTCTCCCCACATTTCTCCTTCAGTCCACATGGTAGTGCAGCATGTGTATCCCAGGCTAACGTTGTGTGTCTGTGTATGTGTGCACGTGTGTGTGTGTGTCTAAGCCTGTTTAGAAGTCTGTATCCCAGCCTGAGTTGTCATCAGGCGGTGGGTCTTCATTATCCTCTGGGAAGCTGTCAAAGTTACTGGTGTCCGTGGAAGATGTTACCTACACAAAAATAGGAGAAACTGTTAGCATGCAAGTTAAAGAGAGCGTAATACAGTACCCTGATTCACTGTGGTAAGCCTATTATAAGTGTTTATATTTTCACAGGAAAAATGTATATGGACGTCATTCAGGCGAGTCTTGTCATATCAGTAAATAGAGGAAAGTTGCTCCTGTTATTTTGATGTGTATCTGGGCAATTACTCGTTTAAAAAAACAAAAAAAAACAGAGTGCTGGAAAAAAAGAGAACGCGACAGAGCTCGTAATAAAACGAGAATCAACATTGATTTGGCTTTTCAGAGATGATAACTGAGGGATTTGAAATGTAAAAATGCCGTGTTTTTTTTTTACTTAACAGGTAGGGTATTTTATTATTTATTTAGCTCTCTAACAGAGTTTATTGTAAAGCATTATCTACTGAGTCTTTCATATTATGGTTGTTTGCTGGAATCTATTTGAGGAAGTTCCACGTCTATTAATAAATGCCTATAGCTGCAGTAATGTCTTCAGATAGTCAGTTTGAGATCCTTTCCATCTAAAGCCTAGTAGTGAATGTTTTATGAGCAGTGAGTTAACCATATTCAGTCACGCAGAACCGAAACGCAACAAATTGTTCTTCCGCAAAATGAATGCAGTTTTGTTTTTTTAACAGCTAGAGTGCTGTTACATAGAGGTTACATAGCGCACATTTGATGTAACACTTCACATTGAAGTCCAAATAGTTAAGTTAATGCATTTGCTACATTATTTAATAGTCTTTGTTAATGTTAGTTAAACCAATTACAGTCACACTTGATAAGTATACAGTAATAAAGTACTTACAAATAATTTGCAAACTATTAGTTTACAGTAAATTCATAGTTTATATATGGGGGCTTTCACACCAAATAGTTCTAGGAACTCAGTTATAGAAACTAGTCACTCCCCCAGGCCATGTTCCTGGTTGCCATGATCGGAGCTGTGTTTTCTATGTGTCAGGTTTTGTGATAACGGAGATGGAATGTGGAATTTACGCAACTGAAAGAGCAAAAAGTGGGGCTAAGACAAGAAATTTGTCCTACAAAAATGTTCATTATTACATATCATCAAGGCAGGAAAAAAGAACACAACACTGCAGACAGTAGGTAAACGCTGTTATCTCTGTTTTCCATGTTCGTGAAGTAAATTTGTTTACACAGCTTTTTAAAAAAAGGGTGCCATTGTTTAACATGCGTTTGACCAATCAACAGACACTCATATCACTGATAGTTCCTATAGTGCTGGTTTAGACCCTACTCTTAAGTGGGAGCTAATTTAGTAACCCCAAAATAAGTTCCTAGAACTAAAATGGTTTCTAGTTCCTGTGGTGCGCACACGGCAAAATCCAGGTACTTCATCCAATAATTCTAGGAACTATGAAAAGGTTCCTCTGGTGCGCAAGCCCCTCATATTAGTCTCTACATTGTTAATATACTAATAGTGAGTTCTTCATTCATTGTCACTGTAATTAACAAAATTGTTTAATCAGTTCAAATGTAAAGTCAGAAAATGTGGTAACACTATTTTACAGTGTCATTGTTACACATTACATGTTACTGGATAATTAGAAATTGTGTAATTACACTAATACTGACACCTTAAAAGTGTAATCCAAAATGTTTTATGGTTTAAGTGATGTAGAGTATTTTAAACCAGTAGTAAATGAGTTGTTAATGGTTATTAGGAGTAAATGGTTCACACTGTAGATTAGCTCATGGCAAATCTGAAAATGTCATTAAACCAACCTTAATTGGAAATTAATAGCATTCATATTAAGTATTCCTTAATGTTTAGAAATACATTAAGCATGCACACACGTCCATGTTTCATGGGGACTGTATATTCTATCCCCTAACTGTATTTTAACAATGTGATCTCATGAGTATTTGTGTGTATTTTTTCTACCACATGTATGTTTACTTATATTTGCATAAAAAATACAGTACTGACAGCATTGTTTCTTTCTTTTTTTTTTTTTTTTTAAGTGGTTATGTTTAGCTTTGGGGATAAGGTTAAGGGATCATATATATAGTGTGCATATGTATGTATATATATATTTTTAAGGGATGTAACGGTACATGTATTCAAACCGTATTGTGCAGATGTTGCTGTTGGTTCATGCAATCAGACGACAAATACAGCAGTGTTTGCTAACCACCACAACAGGAAAGAAGCAGAAGAACAGCACATAACAGCTATTGAGCACTTAATAACAAAGTTTCAAGTCCACTAGATGCGCATATGTCAAATTTGTTTTTCTGTGCTCATGAACAAAGTTGATGTTTATCAATTATTGTTTTATCAGCCCTGCAAAAAATATGACCTGTAAGAGTGGATTCTGTTTCTGTTATACCAAATACGGGACTTAATGCTGCTAGGTGGAACAAACTTATTTGCACCACCGTCTGTTCAAAATAAAATAAACCTAGTATTGTGGATTTGTTCCTTTGTCTGGCAACACTTTAATTAAGGGTTCAATTCCCTCTATGAACTAGTTGCTTATTGGCATGCATATTACTAGAATATTGGCTGTTTATTAGTACTTATAAAGCAGATATTAATACCTTATTATACATCCCATAAACCTACCTAAACTTTACTGTCTTTCGCCTCAAACCCCTAAATACAGCTCATTAGTAGTTAGTAATAATGTACACAGGTGGAGCTGGGGAAGGTGAAGGGTTTCTGAAAGCATGCTGCAATTACATAATGGTTTGCTGCTGCTTTCTAAACAATCGCTGCTGCTAATATGCTTTGTAATTAATTCCTGTAACGAATATAAGACTAAATAATGATGCTTGTGGGGCGGTTGCATAAACTGCTTAGATTAGTCTTAAAAGTTTTTTTTTTTTTTTTTTTTTTTTTTTTTTCTTCCTTCAAGACTGTTCCTAACTTTTTAAAGTTACATAAAAAGATAGGTTGGTCTAATTTGAATTGTAAAAGGCTGATAACCTCTGTTTGTCTTAAGAACTAGTTCGACCAACTGTCCTATAGTTTATGCATATGGCCCCTGGTTTTAAAACCTGTTTTATACAGTTCCATTCTTTTTAATGCAATAAAAACACTTCATTCTGCTGATTAGTTTTCAACATTAGCAGTAATGTGTCATTGGTGCAATGATTGAATAGGGGGCATGATGGCCATGATTGCCACCGCATTCAAGGATCAACAAACATGTCTGATTGGCCACACAGCTCACACATGCAAAAACAAGCTGCAAATAGAAACGTTTGACATGCGTTGGAGCATTTTCCAAATCTGTTTTGCCAATATGATATTATTACAGTATCAACAGAGTGCTCTTGCTTTCGTTTAAGGATGCTTTGACACACTCTAGGTAAGTGGATATCTCATTCATTACGTGATAACCATTTTCCAACCACTTTCTTCACAGTGGATGATCTACTTATCTTTAGTCTACTAATATGCTAAAGATGAAAGTGCCCAACATTAACATAAATCGTTGTTTGTCCTGTAGTATGTTCAAAATCTAATTCTGCCAGAAATGCAGGCACTCACATACTTCTGTAAATGTTCACATTGCAAGACCAACACATGACTCATCACACTGAACTCAATTCACCAAGACACAAGTGTTTTATACTTCACCACGTCTGCTAGCTCAATAATATTGCACTCAAATAGTGCAATAGTTCACGTGCTAGCAATGCTTTGCCACTGTATCATTGTCAGCTTCCTGCTGCCGCAAAAATACAATATTGCATATACACTAGCTTCCATTATGCTTAGTAATTCACACTAAACATTGAAACAGGACTGTTAACATGACATGATTTTAAACCTTGTGTATGGTTACTTCATAAGGAATTAATATAGCAGACTGCACAATAATGCATTGTGATATAGCATAAGAAAGACCGTTCACTTATCTTGGGTGTTGAATTTCAGAGGAATTCTGAAAGCGTGCTGCATACTGCTACAGCAAAGGCTGACCAAGTATTTGAAGATTGAGCAGCAAACTCATTGGCTACTGATACAGCAAGAGCCAATCAGCTGTGCCCTATAGAGAATGATGTGATTTGCAAGCAGATTGAGTTAACGACCTATCAGCCTGCGCCATCTAGAGTTTCATAACAGAACTTTGTATCTATTGTGAGGCGAATGTTTAGTTTAAACATATATATAGTTTAAATTTAATGTATTCGTAAACATTTTAATGAACACAATACTAAATCCAATTAATCTCCAATAAAGGTTGGTTTAAAGAACTTAATGACACTTTCCATTTTTTTTGTGACCTAATCTAAATTAAGAACTATTACAGTTAATAAGTTGTTAAAGCATAAAAAATATCTAACTAAAATATTTTAATTACAGTGACAATGAATGAATAACTCGCTATTTATATAGCCTATTAATATATTAATAATGTAGAGACTACAATATATAAACTTTATTCCTATTAGTTATAAAGTGTTCAAAGTACATGTGTACATGTTAGGTATGTAATTTATTCCCGTAATGGTAAAGCTGATCAAGGATCAAGTGTCACATGATCCTTCAGAAATCATTCAAATGATGATTTGCTGCTCTCAAAATATTTTTTTCAGGATTATTTGATATATAGAACGTTCAAAAGAACAGCATTTATTTGAAATAGAAATCTTTAACATCTAAATACTTTACTTTATCCATTTAATGTTTCCATGCTGAATTAAAGCATTACCCCAAACTTTTAAACAGTAGTGAACTATAGCATAGTTATTCAATCCTGTGTCCTCTATTTATCACTGCACATTGTTAATGCAATATGTGAAACCAAATGCTAGCTCATTTTTATACAGATGCTTTTCGAAATGGGTCCGAACACAATTCAAATGTCATTTTTCAATGCTATTATGGGCTGTCTATTTTCTTTTTCTGAACAACAACTGTCATGACAAAGCAATGTTCGAAGAGAGCAAAGCAACTTTGCTAATGTTAGACATGTTTATAACTAGCCATCTGAATAAGAACATTTTCAGTTAAATGTCAGAGACATTTTAAGATAGCACCACAGTAAGAAGGCAGGAATGCACTTGTGTATACAGTACTCTTAGGAAAAAAAGGTTCAGTGGGGTTCTATATTGAACCATTGGGCTTTAAGTGTTTACAAGCGGCTTAATTAATACATTGTAATTAAAATTACAATTGAGTTAAAACAAGTTCTATATATGAAGCACCTGACAGAACCCTTTATGGTTCTATATAGAACCTTTTCTTCTAAGAGTGAACTCGCATAGATTGTCTCTGGCCTAAAATCAGTGTAAAATCTATCCTGCATGAGCTTAAGCACTTACATTAGGGATGATGGGGGGTGTCAGCGTCCCCTTTCTCAATCCGTCCCAGTTAAACCCTTCAAACCATCTGCGGACACATTCATTACATAATATTATTCTGTATCAGCTGTAACTGTATCAGCTCATTCTTCAAGTTTTAAAGCAAATGTCAAACTCACTTGTGCTTCTGGATGTCTTTGACACCATTTTTCAAGTTTCCTAGTCTTTCAGAGGGGGTGTCTCTGAGAAGAAAAGCAAATCTGCATTGGTAAAAATCCCTGATTGTCAGCTACTGTGTTTTATAATGTGATGGATACATACCTGCATAGCTTTTTGATTAGATTGGCAGCATTTTTGGTAATTTTTTTTGGAAATTCAATCATGTCAATGCCTCTTAGAATAATGTTGTATGTTTTCATTGGATCTGGTCCTGAAAAAGGAGGACTGAACAATAGAAGAAATAAATAGATTTAAAAAAAAAAAAAAAAAAGTGTTAGTTTTGCATGTGTAGTATAAATTCAAAATCATAATACTCTAAAAAAAATGTTTAAATGAAGAATTGTTTCAAACACGTGGAGCTCTGTCTCTCACCTGCCGGTCAGTAGCTCATACATGAGTATGCCGAGGGACCAGTAATCTGCAGAGATGTCATGCCCTTTATTCAGGATGATCTCTGGTGCCACATACTCTGGAGTACCACAGAATGTCCATGTCTTCTTCCCAAAGCCGATCTTCTTAGCAAAGCCAAAATCCACCTTTAAAAGGTTTACACAAGGTTTCATGCTTGAGTCTACTTTAACAGAAGCAGTTTGACCTCTTTAAAGGTATTCTCCATGTTTCCAAACCTGTATGACTTTTTGTTTTGCAGAACAAAAAAGAAAATATTTTAAAGAATGCTGACATTTCTAAAAAATATCTTATTTTGCTAAGAAGAAAGCTATTTGGGGAGACATGAAGGTGAGTAAATGACAGAATTTAAACTTTTTTTAAACTATACCTTTAAGTGGACCAAAAAGTGAAAGAAAAAGCATCCAGTAGACTTTCTATTCACCCTGTCCCTGGCCTGTGTTACGTTCTAGCTCTATACTTAAAGTGCATGATGGAGAATCAGAATAAGCAGACTTTAATGAATAATACTCAGGAGAACGTGGAGAAGTACAACAAACCGACAGAGACTGAGGGAGAACACAGGGTATATATAGATAAGGTAAACAAAGGGAACTTAACAAGACACACCTGAACTGAAACTCATATCAATCTGTAACTATGACAACAAAAGAGTGGCAGGAAAAACTGAACAAAGGAGGACATGACAATGAGTCCAAAACAGACAGCCTGGGCTCTTTTTTGTTCCAATTTTAGTGGGTCTTCAGTTGACTCTTTTTTTTTTTTTTTTTTTACTATGGTTCTGATTCTGTCATATAACTAGAGCTTGATCTAGTCCAGCTCCACCTCTGTCAACCTAATGGGTGGAGTTATTTTTAGTGAAAGGGTTATGGGGTGGGTTGAGCCGGGAACACACAAAGTGGTGACGAAAGCAGACTGCGGGGTTGGCTCACGTCGGCAACTTCTGGGTCCAAAGTTGCTTGACACCCGCGTATAAAGCAGATAACTGCCTATTTAAGCAGATATATTTGTCAATATTCGTCATTTAAAAAGGGAAAGTGAAACTAAGACTGCATGTATACAAACCATAAACAAAGCAGCGCTTGCTTACCGTTTTGAATATCAATCATGCTGATCACGTTCTTTATTCCACTCATGTTATTATGAAAATATTAATGCATTCGAGTGCTCAGGTGAGATGACGTAAAATTAGATTCTGTCGGTGCCGTCATGACTTCTATGCTTGCTTTCAAAACGTTTGCTATACTGTAATGCCGAAAACAGCCAACGAGGACCAACTTCAGCCGACGGTGAGGAAAAAAAACTGCCCGACAGCCGACCGTCGGGTTGGTGTGTTCCTGCCTTTAGTGTTGTTGGACCATCTAGTTCCACCCATCACATCCAGTGACAGGGAGCTGGACTCCAAGCTCCACCCATTGCAGTGAGCAGACTCTCAAAAGTTTGATCTAGTTTGATACTTTAGATAAAGTGTAGCTTCAGTCTAAATACTTTTTGAGGTACTGTAGATTAATTCATTCATCTAGAATATTGTGCTTATTTAATGTTATTATTGTCTTTTCATCCTCATGAAACTACTAGAAGGTGAGTACAGGAGCACTGGGTGTCTTTAGTGTCCTGTATTTACCAGCTTGGCGTAGCCTCTGTGGTCTAGAATCAGGTTCTCTGGTTTGAGGTCTCTGTATATGATGCCTTTGGAATGCAGGTAAGCGAATGCTTCGACCACACATGCCGTGTAAAACCGTGTGGTTGAATCATCAAAGTTTCCTCTGTGATTAGGAAAGAAACAGGACTGTTTTATTATTGAAAGCTAGACAGCAACCTTTCGAGAAAACAAGTGAATAATCAAGTGTTACCTGTCTCGGAGGATAGTCCACAGTTCTCCACCTAAACACGCCTCCATTAGCATATAAAGGTATTTACTGTCCTTAAACGTCCTATAGAGTCTAAAAAAAATAGGTACTCAGTCAGAATAAGATTTTACAAAATCAAGGTAGAAATCCAGCTACATGTCACATCACTGATGTCACAGCAAAAACTACCAACATTACAGTTGATATAGACAGGGTTATTATTGTTAAAGGCACAATATGTAATTTTCGCTGCTAGAGGTCGCTGATGACTTCAAAACAAAGTCGTAGCTTGATGACACCGAGAATGATCTTGGAATCCTGGGAGTTTTTGTCTACACTTCCACAGCCAGCTGATGGAATACAATCCAACATGACTCAGGCAGAAATCATGTTCATGGATGAGCAAATGAATTAATTTTATTAACGTCACAGTTGTATGAAGCAGGGCGAGGCTGAGAGCCTGGGACATTTAACTTTGCGGTTTTTATTGTGCTTATTTGCTGCAGTCGCTCCTTTGTTGTTGTTTTTACGATTAAAGTTACATTTAATGTACGCCTCCTTCTTCCCTGAAATTTGGTACAGTTATTTTATTTCATTCTAATGAAATAGCCACAAGTGCTGAATTACTACTCATACAGGTCACTTTACATGGTCAAAACAATCATACTAAAAATACATTTGAGAGGGTTGAAGAGAGTGTTGGGTGTGTGTTTGCTCAGTGGCTGCTGTGAGTAAGCTAGATCTTATATTAGATGTTAGAATATCATTAATAAAAGCTGGATGACCTGTTACTAAATGGCATGTAATTTATTTTAAAATGTTATATAATGGAGAAAATGCTGTATTACTGTTACTGTGGCTAAATTAGTCACTTGGCAAAATATGACTGTATCAGAGGCATGTTATACTTGCGGTAAATCAAGAAAACAAGAGATTGAAACAAACTCAATGTCAAACCGTGTTGAGCTATATAACGATTAGTTTTCTGTCTAGTTGTTCACCTGTCTAATAAAACACAATGTATTAAAGCGTCTTTGGTGTATCCATGGTTTCTACGGAAGTCGAAATCGAGGGTAACGCGGATATGATGTCGTTGACAGGCGACACCATGACACGAGCCGTTATACTGGTCAAAATAGCTGATGGTTTTTGGATATTTTAATCCAAAAATTTTACATATTGCCTTTAACTAACCATAAAACCATAAAAAACATTTTCATTACTTGAAATAAACAAGCCAAGGCAAAATTTCTCATTTTTGCTTAAAGTTGAGGAACTAAAATAACTAAAACTTAATATGAACTATACTGATATACATAATATATGTTATATTATAATAAATATATAAAATGTATAGCTAATAAATAAAGCACACAACAAAATTACTAAACCGTTAAAATGAAAACAAAATATAATAGTAAAATTTATTTAAAAATATTCACAAACTATAATAGTATATCAATGATTCTAAAACAACACTGCATATAAACATCGTTAGTCATTAAAAAGATGCCTGTCCACTGGAGGTACCTGACTATAAAATCTGAATGCGCCTCCTGCATAATTAGTTTCTCTGATCGGATGTGCTCCTGCTGTCTTGTGTCCACAATGTGGCGCTTCTTTAGGATCTTCATTGCAAATGTCTTCACCTCATCACTCTTGAGCTGCACCTAAGAATAAAACAAGGGGAGATAGTGTATTGTCACTAAAAAAATCTGAATGAATGACTATAATGTAACTATTATACAGAACTGCACAACATGATCAAAAATAATGTGGAGGAAAAAAAGCACACTTTTAGATAATTAATAAAAATAAATATTGTGTTGAAAACATGATATTCTCTTACCAGTTCAACACGTCCAAATCCTCCAACTCCAAGAGTGTCAATGATGTTGAAGTCAGACAGGTTTAGGTTAGAGAAGAAGGCGTTCTCCACCTCATATCTGCATTTTAAAATCAGAAAAAGGAGTAAATGATGAATGGAAGAAAAGATGTTTAGTTACTTCCCCTATCTAGCGGACCTGCAAATCAAAACTCAAATCTCATGTCATTTCCAACTTCAAAACTTACCTTCAACTTACCAAACATGTCCCTTTCATTTGTTGTTTGCTCTTCTTTCA